>GL379793.1:31390-49487 GCA_000143925.2 Caenorhabditis brenneri
GTTCACGATTTTATTCAAATCGTACTGCACGAAAATTCGAGATTTTCAATGACCGTAATTCCACGAAAACCACGTTTTTGTCTGGATCACGGATGAAATTTTTCGTTCAGTACAATTTGAATAAAATCGTGAACTCTGCTAAAAGACAAGCACTACGATGCTCCGCTTTCCGATACTTTTCCGACGGAATCCACGTCTCTCTTTGAGAATAGAATGTAGAGATAAGCTGGTTCACAAAGAGGGCTTCACGTTGGTATGATTTGTTCTAAAACTGTTCAGCATTCGATTGATGCGATGAAAAAAAGTTAAGGAAGATATACTCCTACAACAATGGGTACTGTAGATGAGCTGGATCGAAACACAAGTCTTATCAGATACATAACCACTCTCAGCACAAAAATAAATCCCATCTTCGAATTAGCGGGTCTTTCGCAATTTTCTCCGTTCAAAACTGTCACACATACTCTCAACCTCCCCTCAAAATTCTCTGTTTTATCTCCATTATTCGGTATTTTTGTTCCAGATTTCGGGGGATTTCTCCTCAAAAACGTCTAACATAATTGTTGGTGTTTTTCATTGTTTTTTGCTCTCTTTCCACTTCATTACCCACCTATTATATGATGAATACGAATATAGATATTCAAAATAAAAACATGTCATAACTATAGGGAAATTTTGGGAAATTGGGATTTTTTGAGGATTGTATTTATCTAGATTTTTGTACTTGGATATTGCCTTTTTTCCATTTTGAACTCCTTATTTTCCTGAATCTTTAGTAATTGTTTATCTTTTTTGTTTCGAATTTCCCGGTCACTCACAAATATTTAAGCCAAAATTTTCTAGTTCAGTTGGCACAGTGCAAAATTCAACATTTTTTGAATTGGCGGGTCGTTCGTCATTTCTGTAATGTTTACACAAGAAAGCATTCATAAACTTCCAATTTCATTCGCATTTTATCTCTGGGAAACAAGAAAAAATCATTCAAATTGTCTGTTTTTCTCGAACCATTCCGCTATGAATCATCATGGCGGTTTATTGACGGAGAAATTGTCATTCTTTGAGAGTTTTCCCCTTTCTCTCATTCCAGGGGTGTGCGGAACGGAATTCCGAAAATTCCGAAAATTCCGACATTTTTCGGAATCAAATTCCGACCGGAATATTCCGAGCGAAAAATTTCGGAATGAAATTCCGACCGGAATATTCCGAGCGAAAAATTTCGGAATGGAACGAGTACTGTAGTTTTGAAGGGACATGGCACAATAGTTGTCGGCTGTCAAAAGCATCAAAAATAATGGAAAAATAGGATGTAAACTTGAAAAAAAACTGGATGACTCAAAAAAGTGTATTTTATGTCACCGGAAACTCAAAAAAATCATTTAAAAAATCACGTTTTTACTGTTCCGAAATTCCGAAATTCCGAAAATTTTAAAGTCGGAATATTCCGAAATTCCGAAAATTTAAAAGTCGGAATATTCCGACATTCCGAAATTCCGAAAATTTATAAGTCGGAATATTCCGACATTCCGAAAATTCCGAAAAAGTCCATTCCGCACACCCCTGTCTCATTCGTTCGAATATTCGATCATTCAAAACTGCTATTTCCAGCATCTCCGATTCCTATTTGAAGATTGATATTTTTAGCAACCTAATTACCTTGTAAAATCCACTTTTTCGCCCCTTTTTTCACGATTCATAGGGTTGACGCAACGTGAGGTAGATACTCAACTGCTATGGAGGTGATCAACTGCTATGTTGTAACTGCTAGTGTCTCAACTGCTATATTTGGCTCTTCCTCTATGGATCAACTGCTATTTTCGCCACTTTCGCAGCCTCAACTGCTATGGCTATTGCAGTTGATCCATAGCGGAAGAGACAATTATAGCAGTTGAGACACTAGCAATTGCAACAATGCAGTTGAAAAATAGTAGTAGAGATACGTAGCAGTTGAGTATTTGCCATATTTTTGTCATAGTAACAACTTTGTAGTGGATCATTCCATCTGAAAACGCTTCCTTCAAAAGTTAGGAGTTCGTTTCTAAAGAGTGTTGTGACCTAGATTTGATCTTCGTCAAGTACCAAGTTTCAGTGAAAACTTCCTCTTTAGCAGAGCTGTGAGGGAGAAAAAGTTTTGAAAATGAAAGTCGGAACAGCTCTGTTCTTTAACTTTTTCAATTCCACAAAAAAGTGTGTTCAGATGGCCCCTGTGCCTCGATTTCTCCATTTCACCATCCAACCGATTAGGACAGTGTGCAGTGGCACGTTCTCGTCATTACACACACTCGGGATCCGAACCCTCCCCATCTAGATTCATGGGTAACCTTCTTACCCATTAGGCCAGATGGGCAGGTGGGAAAGAGTCGGAGGATTGTTTATGACCTTCGAGAGGGGTAGGTCAAAGAATAGGCGTATTTTTCTTGTGAGGCTCGTCACCTGAATTATGTAGGTCAAACCCGATTCGCGCCATTAATGTTCCACTCGTCATTTTTCTCAATTTTTCTCAAACTTTTTTTCTCAATTTTCCATTTCTTCCAGGCCAAAAACCGAAGAAGAAGTCCCCATATCTCATCCACTTACTCCTCGTATTGGTCCATCTGGGTGCGCGTAGGGGAGTGATATGGCATTTGTGTTCGCACCTGATGCAGCGGATCTCGAAAGAATACAGAATGCCCAGAAAGAGCAGAAGAAGCCGCCCCAACCACCGGCGCCACCGCCTCCGCCGCCTCCACCACCTCCGGTGATTCCGGAGAGTTTTCCGTTGAGCGGAGTCCTGGTGGAACCCGAGAAACCCACGTGGAAAGCGAAAATCGTGTATCACTTGGCTGATAAATGTCCGCATTGTGATCCGGTAATTAGGTTTTGGTGGTTTTAATAATTATTCTTTTTTTTTTCAGGTCAAAAAACCAATGTGTCAGAGTAGGGAGGAGCATATGGCGGTGATTGTTGTAAGTGTATTTTCAAGGCTCCGCGACATTTCAAAACCGTTGAAAATCAGGCTCGAAAACTTCAAATTTCTAGACTCGATTTATTTTCTGAAAAATTATAACAATATTTTTTTTTGGAAAAGTTTTTTTTCTAAATTTTATTTTGTTCTGATTTTCCAGAAAATCAATAAAAATCGAGTCAAAAAATTTGAAAATTTCAAGCCAGTTTTCGACGGTTTCGAAATGTCGCCGAGCCGTATTTTCAAGTTCCACGCTCTCATAACCAATCGATATTTCCAGCACGACAGCTCTCTATCGTTCGTCAAACCATGTTACATCTCAATAAAAACAGAGCCCGATAAAGATACCGGAGCCGTCCATGAGCTGGCATTCCGAATCGAGACCACCATTGCATCAGAGACCAAGAAGTCGAACAGTGCGGCGAGCATCCATCGACCTGGCAGTAACCGTAACTCGCGAGTTTATACCGACGAAGAACGACCGAATGTTGAGGAGCTTAACAAAAAGGGATTGTGTAGTAATCATGAGGTGTTGGAGAAGAAAAAGTCGATGGCCAAGGGGGATGAAACGGTATTTGAATTTTTTTCATTTGAAAACTTTTTTTGTTTTATAAACTTTTTGTAAAAATTGTGTAATGACGAGAACGTGCCACTGCACACTGTCCTAATCGGTTGGATGGTGAAATGGAGAAATCGAGGCACAGGGGCCATCTGAACACATATTCAAATGTTTTCTCAAATTGGAAATCTTTTCAGGCAAATCCTGACTTGCTAGTAGATCTTTTGCTATTTCTCAGTTGCTATACTGGATCTTTTGCTAAGAAAAATTGCTCAATTGCTATTTTCCAAAAAGTTGCTATTTCTCATTTGCTAGAGACATTGATCCTTTGCTAGAAACATGGATCATTTGCTATGGAATAATAGCAAAAGATCCACTATAGCAAAAGATCTACTAGCAAGTGAGTATTTGCCCTCTTTTCAATCTGAACAAAAAAGAAAAGACTAACATGTTCTTCCAGTCCTGCACCCTATCCCTAATGCAAGGAGACCCTGGATCGATCACCTCCCGTCTCAACTACCTAAAACCCAACGAGACCGTCACATGCACCCTGGAAACCGTCGAGACCGTATCCCTGGACAACGTTCAGCTAACGTTCCGAGAGCTCTACATGAGCCGCGCCGACATGTACCGTTACCGTAGTTGTCTCATCGGACGGATGACCTATGTGGAGGAACAGAAACGACACCTGAATATTAACACTCGTATTTCGGATATGTGGCGGAAGGGATCGCTGGTGCGGAGTGGTTACGTAACAGATAAGACTCGTGTCGTATTCCGATCCAGCTCGTCTACAGTACTCATATTTATTCAAATGTGCTCGGAAATGAATCAGCTGGATCCGCAAGGAGATTTGTATTTGGAGAAGTGCATCAAGGGGTTCTTAACGGAACTGTTCCAGAAGTGGAAGGAACAATCTTGTACACATTACGTTTCTATAATTCTGTGTTCGAGATGGTATGCAGTGAGTTTTAATCACTTTTTGAAGCAAGTGCGCTCTACCGCAACTTGTATAAGCTCTGATGGAGCGCACTTTAACCATTGAAACTCCGAAGCTATTCCCGAAATTTCCAGATCAATGGAGTGGACGATGCGGCCAAAAAGTTCATGAAAGGGGCGTGTGACCATCGTGGCAGATACTACCAAGACTTCTATCGTCTACTCTTCCAAAACGAGCATTATGAGGATTGGGCGGATAAGCAGTTGAAAGAGGTTCTCTAAGATCTACATCAGAGCTGTGCAAAAAAAATTCGAAAAAAAACGTTTTTTTTTTTCGAATTTTCAGAGCGAAAAAACCAAAAAATTATTTTTCGGGGATTTCTCAATTTTTTTTTTTTTTTTTTTGGTCATTTTCCGAAAAAATTGTTCGGCAAAAAACCGATAAAAAATTGAAAATTCCCGTGAAATAATTGTTCGATTTTTTTCGGCGCGAAATTTTCGAAAAACAATTTTTTCTTTTTTCCAGGAGTTTTTTTTTCGCACAGCCCTGATCTAAATCATCATGAATTAAACTTCATGCTTCCAGATAAACGTCGGTTGCAGTAAATACTCGTCACAAATCCAGGATAAGCTGAAAGAGATGCTTCCACAAGTCCAATTTGAAATCTCGACGGCGGCCGACGGAAACTTCCTTCAAGTGGTGAATATGAGTATGAACTCGTTCAGCATGTACCATTCGGATCGGAGATTCGAGACCACCGGGCAGCAAATCATCTTTGTCACCCCTGGAAACGGTGTCCTTCACGTCGATCGTGACCTTGTCGGTCTTACCAAACAACGTGTCATCGATATGGGAATCTCACTGGATATGGTTTGCCTTGGCGAACAGCCCCTTCACGCAGTCCCGCTCTTTGTGTTCCATCCGATCGTCGGACAGATTAAGAAGGACTGTGAATACTTTATTCCGCACTGGATGAATTATTCCTACTACCGGAATGCGCGGCGATCCGCCATTTCCACTGAATTCCGTCCGCGTATTCAACTCCCTGCAGCTGTCCTTTCGGCTCCGAAGACCATGGGAATGGGATGTACAGAGTTTCCATACTTAGAAAGCAAATTAACCCCAGAGGCTCGCTACAAATTGTTCGATAAGGAAAAATTCCAACGCGTTACACGGAAAGTTGATTTACTGCCGAATCCGGACACGGTTGATGACAACGAAGAGAATTTAGTTACGAACTTTTCAACAAACCTTGTTCGCGCTTTGTTGGGATTGAAACTTGAGAATGCTGAAGGAAACAATCCGGTTGTGAACGGCGGAAAAGGTTCGGGTTGTGATTTTTTCAAAATTTAAAGCTCTTTTTGTGGCAAGTGTGCTCCATCGTTCTTTTTTTTTTTAGTATATCAGTTATGACTATTATGACAATCGGTGTAAAAGAAAGTGCTGGCCGAAGATCCGAAAACTTCACGGCCCCGATATCTCACCATGAAAACTACCGTACAAATTTATTTGCTACCGTAAGAAATTTCGAAAATTTTCTTTTTTTTTCCGAATTACATCAATTTTCATCGATTTTCAACGAATATTTTTTTCTTAAAAAAAAAGCTAGAAAAATCGCTGAAAATCGATAGAAATTGATGGAATAAAAGAATCTTACAGTAGTTTTCGTGGTGAAATATCGTGGCCGTCAAGCTGTCGGATCTTCGGCTAGCACTGGCTTTTTTTGATATGGCAAACCATTTGAAATGGTCTATTTCTCCCTTCTGAAAAAGCTCTTAACCGTTTCCAAAGTGTTTCCAGCACAAAAACCCGGTGAGCCACTACAAGATGAGATCGCTCAGGATTCTGCACCGATTTCCGATAATGCACCACCAGCTCCACCCCCACCACCACTCCTCCCATCGTCTCAAACCGACTCTCTAAGGCAACAGAAAAAGAGGCTGCGACCACGAGACAACTCGAAGAGTGATATGAATCCGGGGAGGGAAATCCCGAAGAGAGAACCCACCGTAGGGTCGGTTCGTCAGGTTTCAGCACCTCAGAATATCGTAAGACAAGGCCAGAAAAAGACTTTACCAAATCTGGTGACGAACGCTAATCAAGTGGCGGAATCCAACGAGTCGTGGGCCTCCGATCATCGGGTAGGATTTTCTGCCGAGCTTGCGGTGAGTGTGCCTTTTAACATGGTTTTTTTTGCATTAATAAAAAAGAATTTACAGCCAGAAACCCCGGAAATGTCGTCTGTGGAGTCGATGAAACCCATAACCATGGCACCAACACCGATTGAATCGATTGAATACGGATCGTGTAAGTTTTTCGAAACTTTTTTTTCATAACGGACCTGTAGGTATCTACAGTAATCTAGAAATTACATAAAAAAAGTTTTTGATAGAGTCAATTTCACCTAAAACAACTCCATCCAGCTTCAGCAGCCCTCACCAAATTCCGTCCCCAGTCGCCCTCCCGACGTGGAACACTGGATGGATCCACGTCGAACTTGGAAATGCTTTCAAAAGATCAGAAGGAGCCGAAGATGTTTCAACGAAACGGACAGCTCATAAACCCGTTCCGTCCTGAAGATTTTGCGGTTCAGGTGACGGCGAATCGGCGGCGATGGATCCATGTTTTCCCCGTGGATAGTTCGGGAAAATCAAAACTGGCACATCATTTCGTCTCCGGGCAAAGCATTGTGCATATAGTCGGGGCGCCAGAGGATCAGAAGAAACTTGTGGCTCGTAAGTTTTTTTGTGGGGGAGTTATCTTCTAACGAGCTATCGTGGCAAGGGTGCTTTATGGATAACGCTTTGGCGAATAGTTTCTAGTTTTCATAGTTTTTTGAACGAATAACCTAGATCCTGATCTGCCAAACGGTTATCCAAATGAAGCACGCCTTGACCACAAAGATGCGGAAGCTATGCCCAAATTTTTATTGCAAACATCAGATTTGAATAAATAAGCAGAGCTGCTCCCATATTCTCCATATTCATTTCTCAATTCTCCCCAGCTTCAGAAATCGGACCAACCAAATCCGAAAAAGCTGCTGTGATGGCTGCGTGCAGTCAAAGTCCCGATCAAGTATCCACATCCCTCGAGCGTCGAAATCTCGCCAGACGTGATGAGAAATCGTCGAAATCGAATTCGGCTGGAAACTCGAGCAAAAAGTACAAAGTATGGGCGTGGGGATCCACTGGAGAAGAGAAATGGAATGTGGATATGGAGATCGGAACCGATTGGAAGTCACTGGTCAGATCGGCATTATTACCGATTACAACCGACTATTTCCCAGATGGACAGTCACTGCAGTCACAGTTTGACATGTCCGATTATACTATTTATGTACAAGTAAGAAATCTAAGTAATTGTATTTTTAAATCAATTTTTGATTAGAGAGAAAAAGGGTCAGATTTTTTAGAATTCTCTAATTCACTAAATAACCCCAATAGTTTACAAAAGTCTTCTCACCCGGACCAGTATAATTCACAGGATCAAACGCCCGAAGCATTCCGTTACGGATTGTATGAGGAGGAGGAGTTCAACGGATGGAATCGGCCACCGTACATGGAGCCAGAGGAGAAGGTGGATTCGAGGGATGGGTATCGACGGAAGAAGGACAACGCACTTCCGATGACACGACTGGTTTTCGAACAGCTCATTTTGCAACGATTGCAAAGGGGTTATCAGATTGTGTTGTTGGATAAGGTACAGTATTTTTAGGGAAAAGTCTATGGAACGTCCGAAATTTGAGGGTTTCAAGCTTAAAATTAGGGTTCTGGAGCAATGAAATCGGTGGATTTTGGGCGTAATTTTGAGATTATCTAGTTTGAACTTTATGATTTTTGCGCTCGTTTTTTGAGTTACTTAACCAAAAATTGAGATAGAGAGGTTGAAATTTGAGATTCGTGAGTTCGGGATCTTCGGCTAAAAATCAGAGGACTTCAACCGTAAAATTTCAGAGTTTTGATAGGTTAAATTAGAAGTTTTTGAATTTTTGAGCCCACATTTAGAAGTTTTATGTCTAACGATCGGGATTTTTAGCATAAAATTCAAACTTTTGATCCTAAAATTTGAGGGAGACTGACACTCAACAGCTATCTGTTTTTCAGAGTCTCGTCGAAGTGAGTTGTGAAGCGGCGTCGAAAAAATCAATACAACGAATAGAACTTGCCAAGAAACAAATCTCCGCCAAAGTCAAAGATTCTAGTTTCACCGGCGGATCCGAACGGAGCAGATCATCAGCGAAACGGAAACCACAGGACTGTGAAATCGTGCTCTCCTTCAACAAATACTATCATAAATTGGTGTTGGATGAGAACAGCATGTACATTCACATCACATTATTCCGTCCGAAATATCCCCCACCAGAGGAAGTCGACGGGTTTCCCGGGTGGTGTGAACGACCGTCTTGTCGACCGGATGAGGAGACGAAGGAGATATCTCATTTTACAGAGGAGCCAGTTCCAGAGTTCGATAAGGATGCACACGATGATGCCCTCAATGCGAGATATTATAATACAATGTACTCGTATTATTTTCAGGTTAGTTTAGAAGTTTTTTGTAAGCTTCGCCCTTCAAAATCGCTCTCAATTTTAGGTCCCAGACGCAGAGACCTACGAGAAAAGTGCCACCAAACTCCGACACCATGGTCTCGACAAGCTCAATTGGTCGGCGTTCGACGCGTCATTCAAAAATATCTTTGACGATTCTCTCTATTCGGAGGCGATGAAATGTTTCTCAGCCACCTTCCTAGTAGTTTTCCACCCGACTGACATCCTTAAAACTAAGCTAACCGAAAAACAAATTGAAGGGAAGGGAATCGAATTCCGGGATCCGAAAGAATTCGAGTCGCCCAATGAGGCGTGGTACTCCAGACTCACCAAACTGTTATTGCTCATGAATAAACTACAGTACCCCAAACAGCCTCCGGATCCAAGAGATTTGAAGGATCGACCACAGAAGTTGAAGAAGGATGATGGTTCCATGAAATATGTGATGGATGCTTTCAAAGCGACCCAATATGTTGGATTAGTTCTGACTAATGAACGAGCACGCGACAATACTGTCAAGTTCCCGCCAAACTCGTTTGTCATCTATGATTTTGCGCTTTGGTTGAGATGTAAGTCTGGACAACCACCAATATTTTGTGTACTAATTTGTGGCAAGTGCGCTCCATAGATAATATTTTGGTAGATCAAGAACTAGCTTCCTGATCTAACAAAATGTCATCACAATGGAGCACACTTTGACCACTGGGATGCGGAAGCTATGCCCAAATTTTTTTTCATTTCCCATTTCAGACAACGTTGAAGGCATCACGAACCATCGTCGCGCCATGAACTACATCCGCCGCGTCGAGGACGCCAGATACCTCGCAGTCATCACCGCAAGTAAGTTTTGATCTACCCAAAAGAACCTTTCAAAACCGCCCACCAAGCTTCAGAAGGAAAATACGGTCAGGAGTCGACGCTGTTCAAGCCAGCTGTTAACAAACACAAATCTTATTATGGCTTCCAACTGTGCTACATAACTGATCCAGACGCTCCTCTTCGATCGGATAAGATGTCGAAATTTATGATGGTCGAGTACAAGGACTCGATTTGCAGTGAGGATGAGACGGAGTGTGTTTGGCAGTTACAGGGAAATATAGACATGGAGTTGTCATCGTTCTCGGCAGATTCACCACTTGGCGAGTGGACCAGGGTAAGGGAATATAATTGATTCACGTAGGTACTGGTGGTCTATCTGCATGACTTTTTACCTCAATTCGGCCAGTTTCGAATTTTGTGTTGCTAGTAGATCTTTTGCTATAGCGGAGTTTTTGCTATTTGACGTTTTCTCATTTGCTATGCCCAAAAAATTGGGTGGCTCAGTTACTAGTAGCATGGATCATTTGCTATCGTTTTTCTCATTTGCTGATCTTTAGAAAATGAAAAATCGCAACTTTTTGGAAAATAGAAACTGAGCAACATTTCCTAGCAAAAGATCCACTATAGCGAAAGAGCAAATTCTAGTAACCGAGAAATAGCAAAAGATCTACTAGTAAGTGAGTATTCGCCCTGAAAAATAAACTAAAAAAAAGAAATTACAGATAACCTACGATCACTGGTTCTATCCGGACAC
Source organism: Caenorhabditis brenneri (assembly GCA_000143925.2). Classification (NCBI taxonomy): domain Eukaryota; kingdom Metazoa; phylum Nematoda; class Chromadorea; order Rhabditida; family Rhabditidae; genus Caenorhabditis; species Caenorhabditis brenneri. The sequence continues at coordinate 41,948 of GL379793.1, forward strand.
CGCCTTCCGATTCACAATGAAATGGGTGATGGCCACCGGTCAAACCGTGGCAGAAACCGTCATCTCCTGGTTCAACAAAGCCTCCAAACAGGGAATGTCCCTCTATCCAGTTCCAGAAGATCCATTTGCTCTCGCCCAGGATACCCTCTCCAATCCCCTTCGATGTCCTATACGTATCCAGATGAGAGAGGGAGTCGTGGCGCATGACGATGAACAAGAATTCCTTCTAAAAATCCTGTTTCGATTCGGATTCATCGATATCGGATGCAATGTAAAACACGATTTCAGCTCGCCGCGAACCGAATCCTCGAGTTCTGATCATACGAAGAATCTGATCCAATCACCGTCTCCGCCGTCTGCTTTGAATGATGAGGAGGAAGTGACAAAGTCTCTAAACTATATCCATCAGGCCGGTGGAATGTTCATTTCGTTGGTGCTATCCGAGAATTCCAGTAGTCCGCCGTTCTTCTATTGGGCTTGGAATCATATGCTCAGTAATCGATATAGAGGGTAAGTGTCACGATTGGACATCTGGATATGAAGATGCAGTGCCCGTTGAAACCGTTGGAAATTAGGCTTGAAGTTTTCAAAATGTTTTCGCTCGATTCTAATCGATTTTCTGGAAAATTAGAACAAAATAAACTTTCAAACATGTTTTTGGAAAACTATTTTTCGGTCAAATTTGAAATTTTAATTTGTTCTAATTGTCCAGAAAATCGATTAAAATCAAGTCAAAAAGTTTTGAAAATTTCAAGCCTAGTTTCCAACTGTTTCAAGATGTCGGGTTTCGAAATGTCGCGGAGCCGGATTACTAGAAACATACACTTTTGGGAAGACTCACTCTTGTTTCAATAAAACCGACATCCGGACAAACCCTAAGTCTTACAGACAGTGCTCTGAAACTTTCCAAGACTACCTGCTCCGCGAGTTCCGATCGTTCTGCTCTGATCATGACGGTGTGCTCACCGATCTCTACGCCGTCTTCCTTAAGGAACGTGAACAGGGACGACGTCGTGCGGCGACTCCGCCCATTTTCGATGAATAATTGTATATTTCTTTTCTGAATGGCCTCTTTCTCTCAACAGTTTCACTTTATCTAATCTCGAGTTTTTAGCCATTTTAATTTAGTTTTACTAACATTTTTTGTTTTGAATAAGCCCCGCCCCCATCATTCGTGTATTAACCTGATACTTGATTTGACTTCTCGGTTTTTGCATTTTTTGGCTTTAAATTTCTATTTTTGACTCTTCAATCCACCCTATGGGTAGGCCAGAAGTCTCTATATTTTTTGGTTGTTGTATTATACGTTTTTTCTTGTTTTCCATGTTTTTTTCTTTTTTTTTCGCCATTTTTCCATTTTTTATGGGTGTTTAGGGTCTTCTCAGGCATTTTTTCGTGGGTAAGGCCTATTTGTTTTTATGCAACTCTTTGATTTTTTTTCTCATCTTTTTAACCGATATTCATATCTGTGCCTTTTTGTGATTTTTTTTCGCTACCTCTTTTTTAATTAGTTTTGACACAGAAACAAAGATATTTACACTATTTATCGGGGTTTCTTCTGTTATTTTTATGGCGTTTCGGAGCGTTTGAATATTTATTTTTCGTGGTGAGACCCTTAAAAAATTTACGAATAGCTCTTGCAGATGCTAGTCAAACTAGACGTCCCCCCGCTATGCCTCAAATCCAATTCGGATGGCACTCGCCTAGTGGTTGGATGCGTCGATGGAACCATCCGTTTCTACGACACCACCGCCGTCACCGAGGAGGAGGAGTTCGAGGAGATCTGGAAGTTTCAGACAAAATCCAGTATTCGTGGAGTAGATATAGATGAGAGCAAGGGGCGTGTCTACGCGATCACCAAGAATCGAGCACTTTGTGTTTTTGATCTGGAGACTGGAAGGAGGTACTTGGCCTCTTAGATTCTAATTGACCTGAACTTCAATTTCAGAACTCGATGCCTCCTAAAATGCCACAAATCCATTCCATCTGCAATCTGTACCCTCCCACCGACTGCACTGAAATCTCAGCAACTAGCCACGGCGGATGAGTCAGGAGAGGTGAAAACGTGGAATTTCGATGCGGAGCCACCGATGGTCAGAGAGTGGAAAGAGTTGGAGGAGGAGATTAACGATTTGAAAGTGGATGTGAAGTCGAATCTGTTGGCAACGAGTTCCGACGGAACAATGGCCGCTTTTGATTTGAGAAAAGCGAAGTTTAAGGTGCATATAAATAGAAAACAGGGATGAGCGCTTTAGTGGTAGATACTCAACTGCTATGTATCTCTATCGCTATTTCTCAACTGCTTTGTTGTAACTGCTAGTGTCTCAGCTGCTATTCTTCACATTTTTGATGTCTCAACTGCTGCAGTTGTTCCATAGCAGAAGAGCCAAATATAGCAGTTGAGACACTAGCAGTTACAAGATAGCAGTTGATCCCCCATAGCAGTTGAGTAATAGCAGTAGAGATACATAGCAGCTGAGTATTTGCCCGCTTCAATGGATCAAGCTCCAGTTGTTCTTGGAAAGAAAGATGTTGAGACAGTTGAGGGTTGGTGAGCCTTGAAAGTCTTGTCGGTGACAAATCACTGCAGCTCCTCCTCGTTAGAACTCCTTGCGTTGACTCCTTGGATGATAGAACTCAGAACTGATTGTATAAGGGATTGCGAAGAGCTTTGTCGACCTTGCCACGTTGAGATGGTCAGAATGATGAAGCAAAGGTCGATGAACCAGAACATCGAATTATTGACGTGATCAACTTCTGATTCATTGGCGCCAAGTTCACCGTTGTAGCCTTTTTTATTAACAGAGTCTATGAGTTAGACGATTACTGGTTGGGAAAATTATGTGGAAAATTATTTCCACATCAAGATAATATTTTTCGAAACTTTTCGAAATTTCATCGAACAATTCTTTTTTTTCCAGGTCCGCAGTGAACTGATGCACTCTGAGCTGTTCGCCGTATGCGGAACCACTCGATCCGTCTATGTCGGCGGTGAGGATGGATACGTGGAAGTGTTCAATTTGAACGAGTACGGAAATCTATTGGAGAGAATTGAAAGTGGATTCGAGATGGGTGTGAATGGAATCGTCGAGTTACGGAGTGGACTTTTGGGAATCACCAGTGGTGGGAGTAACAAAATGCGCTTGTTGAATGTGATGCCATCGAAACGGTTGGGTGTTGCGGGATGTCATGGCGATGAGAAGGATATGGATGATGGTATTGATGCGATTACGGTGGGTTTTCAGATTTTCTGGATATCCGGACAAACTTATTTCAATACAGATCTCCTCGGATAAATCCACAGTGTTCACAATGATCTCGATGAGTCAAACGATCAAAAAATGGGATATGCAACCGATTTTGGAGGGGATTCCAATTCTGAGAGCTCAGGATGCGAAATCCAAAAAGAAGAGGAAGGTGGAGGGATTCTTTGATGGAATGGTGGAGAAGGGAGATGAGGATAGTGATGAGGATTCAGATGATGATGAGGATGGTGGATCTAGGAAGAAGAAGAGAAGAAAGATGGATTCTGATGAAGAAGATGAAGCAGATGATGAGGCGGAGGAGGAGCTTTCAGATGAAGAGGTCGACGGAGAAGATGAAGAAGAAGAAGAGGAAGATAGCGACTAAAAATCTCTAATTTATTGTTAATCTTTGTTATTTTTTGCTCCAAAACTGCCTGACCGAACTTTTCCAGGAGCTAGGCCGTCTCTTTTTTTCTCTTCCACTCTTATTTTTTGTTTATTTTTTAGTGAATTCCAATTGTTTTCGTCTTGATTTTAATTATTTCAAAATTGTTGTTAATTTTATTATTTTGTTGTTGAATTTTCAAATTGAAAATTGATTTTATTTTTATATTTTAGTTTTGTTTCGAAAATTGGTTTGAATCCACATTCCGGAATTATTTTTGGGAAAATTCCATTATAACCCCCCACCCTGTTATGACCCCCCGCTATCTGGAATAACCCCCCACTCAGTTGAAAAGTGGGGGGTTATGTTGATGGGGGGCTTAACTGGAATCTGACTGACGGGGGGCTATATTGAAATACAATATAGACCCCCACCGTTGATTTGGGGGGTTATATTGAAATTCCTGGCAATTTTTCAATATAGCCCCCCACCAGATACTGTTTTAACCCCCCAAATGGAAACATTGGTATAACCCCCCACAAAAGTGTTTTTTTGGACGGTTTGGGACGGATGGGGGGTTATGTTGAAATGGTGGGGGGTTTAATTGAAATGACGGGGGGTTATATTGAAATAGAGGGGGGCTTTATTGAAATTGCGGAAAATCGATAATTCGAAAAAAGCCTAAATTTCAGTCTAAAAGCCTAAAATTGCTGCAAAAAAGTCTGAAAATACGCGCGGTCAACTTTAATAGAGAGCCTAAGCCTGAAACACTAAGCCTAAGCCTCAAAAATAGTTAAATCGGAGCAAAAAAAAACGGAAAAATTGGACCAGAGAGCAAAAAATTGAAAATAAATAAAACATTTTTTGAAATGATTTGGCTACTTGCATTTGATACTCAGTCAACGAAAGGTGGGGGGTTTTAAAAATATCTTATTCCAATAAGCACCCCCACCTCTTGCAGGTGGGGGGTTATTCCGAGGTCCGGCTTTGGGGGGTTATATTGAAATATACCGGGGGGTTATAATGGAATTATCCCTTATTTTTTTCTAGTTTTGTAGCTAAATTGAACTTTTTTCATTTTTTGAAATCTAAAACAGATTCTGTTTAACAGAATTCACAGAAAAAATTCGGATAAAAATCCAATTTTCGAAATTTTTTCTTCAGTTTCTTATTATTTTCTACCACTTCTCTATTATTCATCTGAAAAATTGGTTTTAATTTTCAACAAATTCTTGTTGATCTTGTTATTTTTTGTTGTTTCTTTTGAATATGAGGTGCTGATTTTTAATATATTTTTTCATCCGTTGACGAATGGTTTGAATCCAAATTTCAGAGGTTTTTTTCTAGTTTTGCAGTTTGAAATTGAAAATCAATTTTCTCTTTTTTAACCGTTTTCCTCCAATTTCGCCTTTTTTCTCCACTTTTTTCTCTATTTCCAGATGTCCACATCACTTTCAACGCCATCCGCTTCCTCCTCCACCTCCTCCCCCTCCCAATGCGGAATCTGTGGAGTCGTGAAGCACGAACCGTACAAATGCCCCCGGTGCTCTCTGCTCTACTGTACCATCAAATGCTACCGTAATCCGAAACATTCGGAGTGCTCTGAAAAGTTCTATCAGGAGCAAATTAAGGCAGAGTTATCCGGCAAAAAAGCGGATATTAGTCATAAGGGAGACGATTATCGCGAGAAGATGCAAAAGTTTTTGGATGGGGATTGGAGTGGAATTGAAGGTAATAATTATGGGAGTAGCGGGAAGTTCGGGGAATCTTCTGGCAAGAAAGTGGCAACTTGCTCTTTGCTTGTGCTATAAAATTGAATAAAAATCATAGCACCAGGGCCAGTGCTGTGCGAAAAATTTTCGAAAAAAAAATTTTTTTTTGGTTTTTTCGGTCATTTTCCGATAAAATTTTCCGGGATAAACCCAAAAAAATCGATTGATAGTTGTATAGTTTTATGTTTTTACCGCCTTTTCATCCATTTTTTCTGAAAAAAACCAAAAATTCGAAAAAAAAATTGAAAAATCCCGAAAAATCATTTTTCGTATTTTCTTTTTTCGCTTTTTCGGACCAAAATTTCCGAAAAAAAAAACATTTTTTTCGGAGTTTTTTTCGCACAACCACGACCAGAGCAAAAAAATGACGAAATAACACTTTATCCATAGCACAAGAGCTTGAATAGCACATGAGAAAACAGCATTTCCCACATAGCACTTGATCACTCCAATAGCAGTTGAGATATAGCACAAGAGTCTCATAGCACTTGAGTATCTACCCAAGCAAGTGAAATTCTCCTGAAAACCTATAGTTTCTTCCAGAAGGCGAACCGCTCGACTCGGACGATGATGGTGAAAACGACGAAGAGGAGATGAACAAATGGCAGCGACAAGAGGACGAGGCAATCAAAAAGACAATCGAATCGACAATCGATGATTATGAGTTGGATGACTCGGAAATCGATAGACGAATGACTGCACTCGGACTGTCGGAAGACGTGGATGAGCTGTTGAATACACTGACGCCAGAAGAGAGAGAAGCATTCAAACAGTTGGCGGCGGAGATGCAGCAGGAGGAGTTGGGTCTGGATTCGTCGTGTTTCAATCTGAGGAAAAAATAGGATTATTTTAATTTTGTTATTTTTTGTTGTCATTATTATGGTTTTGAGAAATAATTTATTCGGCGAATTTACCGATTTTTTCTGCAATTTTTTTTCGATACGAGTTTGATTCTCGTTTTTTATTTCATGCTCAGTTTTCAGATGTTCGCTCGGGTACCAACGAAATTAAGAAAAAAAATTAAAAAACAATCTAATTCGGTTTTATCATGTGGTGAAAATCCAGCAAATTTCGGCTCCGTAGCATTTCAAAACCCGACATCTCGAAACCGATGAATATTGACTTAAAATTTTCAACTTTTTTGACTCGATTTCCAGAAAAATTAAAACAAAATTTCAATATATTTAAAAAAAAATTGACCGAAAAAAATTTTCCAAAAGGTCAATAATTTTATTTTGTTCTAATTTTTCAGAAAATCTTTTTGAATCGAGTCAAAAAATTTGAATTTTTTTTTTTTCGTAAACTTCCGAGCCTATTATCATCAGAATCATTTTACCAATGTCAATTCTTCCACCAAACTTTTCTTAAATTCCATTCCAGATGCTCTCCCGTCGTTGTGCATCTCTTCTCCTCTCCACCACCTCCACCTCTCTTCGTCGTTTGGCTTCGACGACCGTCCCCACATCTTCTTCAGAAGCCCAAGTGATCGATACGGATCGTGTACAGAAGGAGGTGTTCAAGTCGATCTCAGAGCAAGTTGACGAACAACAAAGAAATCGCCTTTTCGCCGTCGTTTATGTCAATGGAAGACAGTGGAAGGTTAATAATGGTGTTTTTGAAATTTTTTAGAGGGAGGCCCACATCTCAAAAGAGCTAGAATTTAAAATATTCTAAAATCCTAACCTCTCCCATTTCCAGGTCAGCGACGGTGACCTAATCAATTTGGAAGGAAACCTACCGTTGAACGTTGGCGACGAAATCAAATTGGAGAAGGTTTTGATGGTCGGCGGTTCGAACTTCTCCCTATTCGGACGTCCGCTTCTCGACGCTTCTTCCGTCTCCGTGGATGCGGTGGTTGTGGAGAAAAAGACGACGAATCCCGAATTGAAATACGTCCATCTCAATCATCATCAGACCAAGTTTTTGAATTGTAAGTTTCTGGAATATAGTCAACTGCTATTTCTCAACTGCTATGTTGTAACTGCTAGTGTCTCAACTGCTTTATTTGGCTCTTTTGCTATGGATCAACTGCTACAGCCCCCATATGGCTATAGCAGTTGGTCCATAGCAAAAGAGCCAAATATAGCAGTCAAGACACTAGCAGTTACAACATAGCAGTTGATCACCCCCATAGCAGT
>GL379793.1:51714-92182 GCA_000143925.2 Caenorhabditis brenneri
AATAAAAAATCAGGAAGTCTTGAAGAATGCACGTAATTGTTTAATGGCGTACTGCAATTGTGAATCAACAATTTTTAATCTTACAATTGGTCTCTGAATTCAGTCATAGTTCAAGAACGCTGTTTTTTCTGAAATGCTGGTTAGACAAAACTGTACGAAGAACGAATCTAACACTTTGAAAAATCGAGGTCTCCAATTTTCTAATAAAATGAAAATTATCACATTCTTTGAAAGGGATATTCCGCTCTAATTTGGACTTTGTTTTCAGATTTTCGTGCTTCACATTGCTTTGATTGCCAATGATTTACAGTAATCTATCGATGTTTTCTATAAATCACTCCTCAATGTTCGAATTTAATATTGTTTTTACACAATATATTGAATTATTTGTTTTCCGTATTTTTTGAAACTAACACATTTTTTTCACTGAAGACGTACCAAATGTTTATGTAAATATTTTGTTTTGGTTGTTTTGAATACGTTCACTAGGCGCATCACAATACAAAAAAACCTGATTAGACTTCAAAACACGAAAGGCTTCCCAAAAATTCATTTCATTGTCTTTTTTATGAAGGCACGCTGCTCTTTATGAATTATGACGTTCTCAGTTTGAAATACGTTTTCAAATCGTGGTGAGTCACACACTTTTCGATGTAAATTCAAACTCCCTAAGTTTCTCCATACTCATGAAATGCAATGAGCTACAAGTGCATGTGTGCAGATACACATCACTTTCTAATTTTGAAATATCATTCATAATAAATGGTTACTAAATTTAGAGCAAGTTTGCAGTTGACAACTTTTTTCTAGCTCCGCCCACTTTTGAGATATGGGACAGTTCTTTTTCGAGACAGTTCTATCTGGGCAGAGCGCCAAAAAATCATTTTCAAGAAAAATTGATCTACCTCCAAATTTTTTTATTGCTCCATCCACTTCTGTGTAACATGGTAGATCAAATCTCGCTATTCATTTGCCATTCATGGAATATTCACTCTCACGGCATGTCCGGCACCTTTTTATCAATTTTTTTCTCAAATTCGGAGTCCGTTTTGTTTTTTTTTTTCTCCGAGTTTTCAAATTTCGTCAGACCGCAGTTTTCTTGATTTCCAGTTCTACTCCAGTTCGTTCAGTTTATTGCTTTTCCGGACCATTTGTTTGCAAAGTAAGGTGATAGTTTTTGACTGATACTCAACTGCTATTTTCGCCACTTTTGATGTCTCAAATGCTATGGTTCCATAGCAGAAGAGTCGAATATAGCAGTTGAGACACTAGCAGGTACATAGCAGTTGATCACCTACATAGCAGTTGAGTATTTGTCATAGTTTTTCTCTTGCCAGCAAACCAAAAAACTACAGTAGACACATCTTAGCCATAGACCAAAATGTACGAAAAAAAATGCCGTAGTAGCCAATGGTAAATGTGACTCAGTTTGAAGAAGACAATAGACGGAACTATGCGACATTCTTTCGGTCTATTCATCTTGTTGTTCCGTCGGCAAATTCGTCTTCTCCTCCCCCCGCAACAGGAGGCTGTCTTAGCAATAGAACAGCAGAAATCACGGTTTTTGGGAATGATGATTTTGTGGTTTTTTGGATTTTGCAAGTTGTTTTATTCGTAATAGTTTGAATGTTTTGGGTCATCTAGATTTTTTTTTTTGGTTTTTTTCTGAATTCTGGAGATCTTGTAAGATGTCTTCTAGCTGCCAAAAAGTACCAAATTCCAGCTCGGAGGTGCTTCAAAATTTTAGTGATGTTTGCCTTTTCAACGTGAACTTGTTCAACTTTTTCTGTGAGAACAATTCTCTCCAAGTGGTGACCTCCTAATAGTTTTGAAGATAATTTTAGTTTATTTGGATTTTTTTGTTGGTTTTTTCCTTTAGTCGCATTTCTCCAGTCTTTTCCAGTTTTGATTCCGTGATAGTCTTCTGACTCCCGAATTCCCAATTAGCTCACAACTTGTTTCCTATTGTTCTGAAAATTTCTGAAATCGGTCTAAGGTCCCAATCGTTTTGCTATTCTGGAAATCGAACCCGGTCAGCCCGTTCAGATCATTTTTTTGATAACTATGCTTTTGACTCACTGGGGCAATATCAACATTTCTCCCCTTTCCCTTCATTTCAATATAAACATTTGCACTCTCTCTCTCAACACAAATCATACAAACTTTTCTCCGTCCGTTCTCTTTTGTTCATCCTATGTTCCCAGGTTTCTCAAGTACCTCCAATTACCAGAACTTGAGGTGCAAATGATTAACGATTTAGTTTGGGAAATTTGTAGGTAAAATGTGTCGCTTAGTAGTATAGGGATTCAGATGCAAAAGCGCTTTATCGAGAAACGAAAATTTGATTTTTTTACATTCGTCTAAATTCCAATTTTTTTTGATTTTTGGGGCGATTTTTTTGGACGTTTTTTGCAAGTAACCTTCCAAGCAAACAAAATTTCTCAAATTCTGGCGTAAAAAATACTTGTCGGTGGAGCGCGTTTGCATACCTAGCTGCATCTTTTTTTCTTATAACATCTTCCTAATTATCTGGCAAATACTCAACTGCTATGTTGTAACTGCTAGTGTCTCAACTGCTATATTTGGCTCTTCTGCTACAAATCAACTGCAATTTTTGCAATTTTCGATGTCTCAACTGCTATGGCTATTGTCTGAACTGCTATGGCTGTAGCAGTTGAGCTGGTAGCAATAGCAGTTCATCACCCCGCTAGCAGTTGAGATATAGCAGTAGATTCCATAGCAGTTGAGTATTTTCTTCAAATTTCTAATACGATTCTCAAAATTTTCGGTACGAAATCCCAATGATTTTTGATTTTAACCAATTTTCTCGAAAAAGATCTTCCGAATCCATTTCGATCTTCCGCTTTTCCCGGAAAAAAGATCACGAACAAAATTTCTATTTTTGAAAATCCATCACCTGCGCCCTATCTTCAAATTATCTTCCTATGTGTAGCATTGTTTAGACCGTATCGCCAATTCGCTGAATCTCTTTTTTTTTCACTTTTTTCATTTCGGCACGTTAGCTTTTTGTTTGTAGATTCGTCATTTGATTTTTTTGTTCCCAATTTTTGGAAAATCGGAAAAATCCGAATTTTCAAAAAATCAAAAATCCCAAAAAAAAAGAATCTGAAAACTTCAAACTACACAGACTACGTTTTTTGTACCCCTTCACCTCCCAATTTATGATTTCTGTCCAATTTCATTTTCTTTTTTCTCCCCCCTCCTACCCCAAAACCCTCGTCATTCAATCGTCATCTTATATTTCTTCCATCTCTTTTTTTCTCGATTCCTTTTTTTCTCGCTAATCAATACAAAAAATGTTGATAAGAACGGCGCATAGACTAGACACCAATTCTTGTGTAGCCCACGAAAAATTTATATGATATATATTTTTTGTTAGAGCGTTTTGAGGAGAGTGTGTGTGTGGAGTGACACCGTTTCACCTGGACTGACTGATAAGGAGGAGAATAGATTTTCCATGTGTATAGTCATGTTTCATTGGAAGTAGCATTGGAGGGGAATTTTTTACCGTAGATCATGTAATTTAGGCACACTGTATGTTCAGAGTGGCATATCTCGGTCGTTTTTAAAGCTATCAAAAAATGTTTAACTAGTGACATGTGCAAAATTGTTTGCTTAATCTTTACTATTAACAATCACCGCTTTCTGTGTGTCTGTATGTATTTCCGCGATGCTGGCGCCGCTCCTACTGGACCAATTTTTATGAAACTTTGACATTCCGAAAGAGAATTATACCGCGGTGATGCCCATCTTTTTCATTTTTCATTTGGAGCTGTGTGGGGCTCTCTGCTAAGATAGGGCTCACAAAAGACTCGCTGGCGAGATGAGAACTGCTAATTTGCGTGAACTGTCACAGATGAAATCATCACAGCTTTTGAAGATGAATTAATGTTTTCCACCATTATCATTTCTAAATTTCTCGAAAACACCATTATTGCGATTGACATCTTCCAAGCGAACTCACCCAACCCGTGTGAAGCAAGAAGATTGGAGCCGCGAAGCGGCGCAAATCTTCTTGTATTTCTTTAGTTGGCTACTTTTTGATAACTCTTAAGGCAACCGAGATATGCTGCTTGGAACATACAGTGCGCCTAAATTACAGGGCAAAATTTTCATCACGGGTTCAAACCCCAACGGGGTCGAATCTGTTTTTTCTTACATCCTTAAGCACCGGCGAATTTTGTTTTTACCCCTGTCTGGATTGAACTTGTGTAGTGAATTTAAACATCAAAAATGCTAACCACTGCGCCATGAGAGTCTCCGTGCTTGATGTGAAGGGCGTACTGCGTTTTTTTCCCAATTTGTCTGGGACGGTGTGTTTAGAATAGTATATCTCGGTTGTCTTTCAAGCTATCAAAAAGTTTTTAACTAGTGAAATGTTACGACAGTTTTGCTGAGCATTTCTTTAGTTGATTTCTTTTTGATAGCTTTGAAGGCAACTGAGATATCCTGCTCTGAACTTAAAAGTGTGTCTACATTACAGGGTTTGTATCTTTACTCCAAATCAGCTCCTCCAAATCAGGATTCAGGTTTTGGGAGCTTGTAGGAACATTGATTCTGCAAGAACTAGAAAAAAAAATTCGCTATCGATTGGTATAAGTTTCATCTATGGTTATATCAAAATGTTGGTGTCAAAACTGCTGAAATCCGATTTCCAGTACGTTTTTTCAGCTCGTTTTCTAATAAAAACCCATATGTCCGTTTTACCCTTTGATAGAGAATTTTTTGTCTACACTTTCATATTTTTGCATTCCTAGATTTTTTAAAATTTAGGGCCTCCCAGATTTCTCACTTTCTTTTTGAATCAACGCGCTAATTCAAAACTTGAAGTTGAAAAAAAATTATCAATAGAGCACATTTTCCCTATTCCTAGTTTTTTTTTCTGTTTCAATGATCAGCTCAACCTCCACCACCCATCCCATCCGCCGATTTCTGACCGATGCACTCGATGAACCTGTTCTCTCATTTCTTCACACTATTCCTCTATGGTCTATTGACCCTTTTTCTGAGGAGCAAGTTCAAAAGTTTATCTCACTTCTCTCTCTCTCTCTACGAAAAAAAAAGAATGCTCCGTGATCGATTTTGTGCCTTGACTACATACATTATTACATTTTTTTTTATTTCTTATCAAGTTTTGGAGAATGGGTGTTTCTCGGAGATTAAAACAAACTGCTGGTTTTTGTGGTTTTTCGGGAAAACTTTGACCTGGAAAATTGTTGAGAAAGTTATGAAATTATGTTATGGGCGTGACGGACTGAAGGTCAGGTCGGACTGATTTTTTCCTTGGTGCTGCACTTTTCGTGTAAGAGTTTTAAAAAATAACTATCAAAATTGCCGTAGTGGTCAAAATGATTTCCCGGTAGAGCGCTATTTCTGAATCACAAGCTTAGTTCATCGTGTGCTACCTTTCCTCCTAGACAGGCTACAGGTCAGGCCAGACTGAGTTTTTCTGGTGCTCAAAATCTCGGCTCAAATCTACCTATGTAGAGTTTTTGGCTGATTCATAAAGAGAATTTTCAAAAATGCTCGAATAATTTTTTGTGAACGACTATTTTTTGCTAGAGCACATTTTCTGACTTACCATTTTAGTCCTCTATGTACCACCTTTCCTCCTAGGCAGGCTAAAGGTCAGATTGTTGTTGGTTTTTTCTGGTGCTCGAAATTTACGCTCAACACTAGCTATTTATGGTTTCCTGACTGAATTATTGAAGAAATTTTCAAAAATGCTCGAATAATTTTCCTTAGAGCGACTTTTCGATAGAGCGCATTTGCTGACTTACCACCTTACCTCATCGTGGGTTACCTTTCCTCTTAAACAGGCTAATGGTCAGTTAATTCCTGATTTTTTTCTGGTGCTCAAAATTTCAGCTCAAAACTAATTATTTTGAGTTTTTTTGGGGCTATATTTACAAGGAGAATTTTCAAAAATGCTCGAATAATTTTCCTTAGAGCGACTTTTCGATAGAGCTCATTTCCTGACTTACCACCTTAGTCCTCTTTGTGCCACCTTTCCTTCCAGACTCTCAATTTATGATTTTCCCACGAATTTTCCCAAGACTCTTGATTGAAATCCTACATCCCCTAGACCAAAAGTGTTAAGCCTCTCCCTATGTACCTGATGTTTTTTTTCGTGATTTTCACATGTCTTCTAATTTCCCTTTTTCAGAAACATTTTCCCTCTTGCTTCTTTTTTTTTGTTGGGAAATCGGATTATCTATTTCAAAAAAAGATGCATTTTTAGTACGTCTGGGATATTTTTTTGGTTGCAGATTTTTAGAAATAATCTAGTTTGCTTATTCTAACAAGGGAATGTTTTTTTCAAATGGGCTAAAAATTTTCTATAAATTGGTGCTCTGAAAGTAGACGCTCTTGTGACTGGATTATGAAATTTCCAGCCCTTACTGGATCCTGAGGGTTTGGAAATCTTCATCTGAATATCTAGCCCCGCCCTCTTATTTACAATGCATTCTGATTAAGATTTCCAGATCCTCAGGCTTTTGCTTACTTTTCCATCCTGGTCATCTCAATTCCCTTCCTCTTGCCACCCCAGCTTACTCACCCCTGGACTTCCTTCTATTGGTTCAGCTGCTTCACGACCCAAAATAACTTGATCCCATTTGCATAAAGTCCTGAGTGGACTACTAATTCTTGAGCAACACATATTTTGAGGAAGTTCATTTTTAGGTCTAGAAGTCTAAAAGAGCAAAAATTGATAATGTTATTGGCACTTGGACTCGTTGGTCTTCCTGTGTTTCCGTATCTGCGACACATTATTTTTTGATATTGAGATCAAGACGATCAGAATAGAATCCTGGAAGCTTCATATATAGAGACAGAAGAAGCCGTTCAAACAAAAATAGAAAATTGATCGAGAATGTTCTTGCTAGAAGGATCAATCTATAGATATATGATGTTGGTAGAAAATCAAGATTTTGATTTTTTGGATCTGCCCTTTTTTTCACACACTGAGACTTCAGACAAATGAATCTTATATGGTTTCTCTCCTTTCAGAACCTACCGTACCCCTATCCGATTCCCCGGTACCGTACCTCACAAAACCGTTCAAAAACCAATTTAGGCCGACTTTGAGCATGCGCCACGCAGTCGAAATTTTTTCTACGGATCTAAAAATTTTTTGAGCGTATTGAGCATAGCTAGAACTTCATTTTTGTAATTGACAAACTTTTTGTGCAACCACTCTCCCGGCAGATAGAGCTCTTCCAAAACAACAGCCTCAAAAACTGCGTCAGGTGATTTCAGGGGTCCTTCATGGAACGAGTTCTATCTCCCGGTAAAGTGATTCTAGAAAAAAGTTGTCAATTACAAAAATGAAGTTCTAGCTATGCTTGATACGGTCAAAAATTTTTCAGGGCGTAGAAAAATTTTTGACAGAGTTTCTCATGCTCAAAGTCAGCCTAAATCAGCTAGGATCAACTGAAAACCGGGGAAGGGGGGGGGTTTGTAAACTTTTGAACGGTACTGTATCTTTCGATTTGGACTGAAAATTTGGCATTCTAAGCACACATTTTGAAAACTAATTTCAAAAAAAAATTGACCTGCCGCCAAAACTTTATTATGCTCCGCCCACTTTTGTGTATCATGGTCGTTCAGAGCTTCACTCTCCCAGCTTGTTCCTCCTTTTCTTAATGGTTTTTTTTGAATTATTCAAGTTTCTCCGGATCTCCTTGATTCTCAATTCAACTCCGGAAATATCTAGTCTGATTTCCCTCCTAACCGTCCCCAAAACCTACCGTACCCCCCTATCCGATTCCCCCTTCTGGACGATCTTCCAAGGTACATACACCCTATGTACTTTTTTCTCCCGGATTTTCGGTACCTTGAGATAGTCACAGATACTTTATCTTATTGTAAGATCTTATCGGGTCCCTTCCTCGTGTCTCACATGGTCTACCGTTTCGAGAGGAGGTTGGTGACGTTTTTTTTTGAAAAATTTGAATTTGAATTTGGAATGCGCCTTTAAGGTTTTGATCTACACAAAAAAAATTTTTTCGAGGTCAAGTTAGTTCAGTTTTCTAGAACCTTGAAAAAAAAAATTTTTTTCAAAAAAAATCTGAAAAATCTGAAACATTTTCAGTTTTTTGAGCTTGCCACATGTACCCACACTACAAACTACAAACCGTTTTAACTATTACTTCATACTCTCCCCTTCTCAAAGATCAACAACCTTTTCTCTCTGCCCTCCTCCATCCTCTTCCACTCTCTCTCTCCGAATCTCTGCGTCTCTTCCTCCCACACACTCTCTCTCCCCCCCCACCCGTCCGTGTGTTTCGTGGCGTAGGGTTTGCGTCCTTCCGAATCACCTCTTCTCGTCCTCCTCTCATTTTTCTCTAGCTTCTCTTCCACACTCTTTTCTTTCCCTTTTTGCAACTTCTCCTTTCGCCCTTCTTATGCTTATACGTCGTTTTTCCTCCCCCCGTTTCTTTTGAACTGCTTTTGCTCCCTAAGGAGAGAAAGACCAAAAAGTGTGCGGGCTCATTATGACATGCGTTAATTTTACGGAAGGGTTAGGTATCGATTTTTGAAAAAAATGGTGATTTTTGATCTTTTTTGAAGTTTTTTTAGTTATGATTTGTTAGTTTTGGGTTCAATTTAGGCTTTAATTGGGCTTGATATTTTGAAATTTGGACACTTGACATTTTGAAATGTAGCAGGAAGAGCAAGATGTGTTGAAGCCTAAGCACCATCAGAAACCTAAAAAGAGCCAATTTCAGATCAAATTTATTTTTTTTATAGATATTACACTTTAATCTTAGCTAATAAGTCGAAGAAGTGATTTAAGACTCAATGATTTTTTATCTTTTTGGAAGTTTTTTTTCTGTTGGGTTCTGTCAGTTTTGGTCCTAGTTTAGGTTTTAGACATGTGACATTTCAAATTGTAGCTAGATGAGCAAGATGTGTTGAAGCCTAAGTTCGATCATAGAAGGTTTCAGTTTTTCAAATTCGAGTCAATTACAGACCAAAGTTCTTTTTTTTTGACTCCCTAACTGAAATGTCAGCTAATTTCCTAGTGTTTGAATTTCTATTTGCATTTATTTTTGGCTCATTTTCTTTTAAAAATTTTCAACTGGACTCCTGTACTCACCGGTTCATTATACATCAGATTCTACGATCTTAATGACTCTTTTACAGTTTTTAAGACAGTTGTAATAGCGTATGGTTTTTTTGGGCCACAAAAATTTGGGTTTTTACTATTTGGCTGAAATCTTGGGAGCATTGTTTTTGCTCCAAAACAAACTCACTTTGGTATTCCAAAACCTTCATTTTCATCCCCTTTTGAACCAATTAGTCAGAATCATCACATTTTGTGTTTGTCACACTAAACGTTCATAAATGTCATTGAGCAGTAATAAGTCATTCTCGGAAAATGACGATATCCCTCAGGGTTTTAATTATTCATTCCTCCTGCTCGTTAGACAAAAGATGCTTATCAACTTTTGAAGGTTAAATCATCAGAATAAGTGACGACGTTCGATAGCTAATGAGTCTAGCTAATGAGTCTGATATCTATTGTCACTCTGGGGGATACTGATCATTAGTAATCATGAAGTCCAAATGATCACTTTTGTTAGATCGTCAGTTAGTTTAGAGATGAGTTTTGGGTCGTAAAAATGCTGACGGTGATATTTTCTCTAGCAGTGAAAAAGCCTCAACAAAATCCCTTGACCGGTATAAATTCCCATAAATAGTCAGAAAAACTTGACTAATCTGTTACCTAGCCTGAAAATATCACAGCTTTTGATCTACGTTGTAGTCAGAGGAAACAAACTAAGCCAAATATTTTATTTTGAACAACGGATTTGAGTTTTTGTCCTGTTTTTGTCAAATTTGGCACCTAACTTTTTGTAAAAATTTTGTTTCCTCACCTGAAAAAAATGAGTTAACACGAAACTCATCTTATAATAGTGGCTTACCCGGTACCCAATGTTCAAGACAGCATATCTCGGTTGCCTTCAAAGCTATGAAAAAGTTTTCAACTAGTAAAATGTTCAAAATAATTTTCTCAACATTTTGTTAGTAGACTACTTCTTGATATCTTCAAAAGCAACTGAGATATGCTGATCTGAACATGCAGTACTGGTGTTTGAGCGGCATATACTGTACTGTAAGTTCAAAGCAGCATATCTCGGTTGCCTTTGAAGTTATCAAAAAGTAATCAACTAGTAAACTGTTCAAAATGTTTTGTTTAACATTTCTTCAGTTGACCACTTCTTGATATCTTCAGAGACAACTGAGATATGCTGCTCTGAACATACAGTACTGCTCCTCTCATTTTTCTTTATTTCCTTATTTTGCTTCCTACCAGTCGGCTGACCAAACTCTCCTACTTCCCTGTAATTATTCTTGTTTGTCTATGCGTACTCATATCCTTTAAGGGACCTTTTTCCGCTTACTCATTATAATTAGGTATCTGCCTGCCAGGTGTTCCAAGACTATAATCTAGGGGAGAACTAGTCCATGATTTCATTACACTTGAAACATTTCCTCTGCTTGTCCCCCGTGCTAAAAAGGAGAAAAAGGTTTCGGATGTTTGTTCATGATCTTTTCTCTTTCTCTGCTTCTCTGCACTCTCTCGTACTTCTCTCGTCTCTTTTTGAAATGTCTCATTTCCATCTTTAGACCTCCCGTTTCTCTTTTTGGGGTGTGTTGTCTCGGATGGAGTGCAAATATGTGATTTCTCTAGGTTTCTTGATTTATAGTGCTATTTTGGTTTGGAATTATCAATTAGGTATTCCTATATAAGGGTGACGTGGAGGATTTAGAAACTTTTTTCTTCCAAGATAGATATCTCAGTTGGGGGTGATGATAGTAAAAAGTTGTCAATTAATAAAACGTAGGAAATTGAATTTTAAAAATTATTTCAGTTGACGATTTCCTGCTATCTTTAAAACTGAAAGAGTTATGAAGGGTCAAAAATAGGGTAGTTTCGATTTTTCGCTTCAATTTCTGGTCCGCCCACTTTGACGGTTCATATCTCAGTTACGAATGAAGGTACAAAAAAGTTTTCAACTAATAAAATGTGCATAATTGAATTCTAAAAATATTTTTAGTTGACAACTTTTTGGTATCTCTAAAACTCACTGAGATATGTAGGATCAAACATAGGGTAGTTTTGAATTTTTTGCTCCCGTTTCTGGTCTGCTCACTTTGAAAGTATATATCTCAGTTGCAAATGAAGATACAGAGAAATTGTTAACTAATAAAATGTAGAAAATTGAATTTCAAAAATAATTTTAGTTGACAACTTTTTGATATCTCCATAACTGACTTAGCTATAACGGCTTAAAGATAGGGTAGCTCTCAGAATGTCTCTAATTTTTTTCTAGAGACCTTTTAGAGATCAAAAAATCCCTTCTTCCCTTTGAAATTTGATCCATTGCCCCTTCTTCAAAAATTCCACTCCCTCCACTTTTTTGGTTGAGAATCTGATCACCCGGCTCAAAACCCAGAGCACGCAAAAAATATTCTGAGCAGACGAACAACCATTATTTTTGAACACACCCGTTCCTCTATTTTTCAGTAATTTTGATATGAAAATATGATCGAAGGGGAACATTTTTTGTTGGGAGGGGTAGTATTTTGGTGGCGAACGGAAATATTCTCTTGATTTCAGTTTAGAACAATACAACTGCGTTTTGAATGAGTTCTGTGTTCTGTGTTGGGGTGGTGATCGGTGATCAGAACAAAAAAAAAGGGTATATAAATTAGAATGGTTTTGCTGATCGTTTTGAGAATCGCTCATGTTTTTTGCAGTTTTTTTGTGGATTTTGTACTTTTCTAGATATACTTTTAAGCATTTTGAAAAAATTAGTGTCTCAAAATGATTTTTTTTTCTCTGCAAGATGTTCTATCTCATTTACTTTCTGTACATTTTCGTTTTTTTCAAACTCTTTTTTTTTATTCAAAATTCAAATTGAATTTTTTTCAGGTATCCTCAAACTGTCCACCACCACCACACCTCCACTTCCTGCAATATTTTTATTTGTGAGCTTTTTTTTTTTTGGAAATTTGATTTTTTTTTTCATCAATCTTCTTCAAGTTCTTCTGCCTTTTCCAATATATTCCGAAATTTTCAAAAACATTCGTAAAATTCTCAAGAGCCAAAATACTGCCACGTCTTCAATTCTGAAAATTTATAGCCTAATCTTGCTCCTCTTATTTTTTCAAAATGCTGGGTGGAAGTCTGAATTTTTGACACGACTAGGTTTCGTTTTTTCATACTTGCAAAATTGAGGGCCGGCCCCCATCATGCCGAGCTGACGACAAAACGGGCCGTGCCAGGCCGACGGTTTCTCCAACCCGGCCCGGCCCGCTCGACCAACCTTTCAACTGAAAATGGATTTTTCTAAATTTTTTTTGGCTGAAAATAATTTTTTCACTACAATTTTTAGCGAAAATCAGGAAAATATCTTTTCAAAAAAACTTTCAAAACGTTATAAATGAGCGAGATTCGGCCAAAATTCCAAAAAAAAAACATATTTTTCCTCGGCCAGCCACTTTTAGCACCGAAAAAAAAATATATTGTTGCTAAAACCCCGGTGGATAACATTGGAATTTCGGCACGGTCCGGTGAAAGTAAGCATTTTTCACAACAATCTGACTGTTTTGCAATCAAATATGATCCAAATTGCAAAACACTTTGCAAAAACCAGTTGCAAAACACTTTCCCTATTGGCAAATTTTCTGAAAAAAATCTAGTCGCTTCTCCTATTTTCCCTTTCCCACCCCACAAAAGTACAACCTGCCACTTGTTTTTTTTCTCTGATCTGACCAACAATCCATGGAGCAAAAGCCATAGAAAAAGTTGAGGTGATTAGAAAAATCTGGATTAGATTAAGCCCCTCTCCCAGATATAGCAGCTGATAAGGGAGCTTTATATAGGGTGTCAATGTATTTGTGTGACGACACACTTTTGTTACATCACAAGTTCTGGTTTTTTTTTCACTCTGAAAATGCTTATAGACTTTTTTTGCAGCCAAGAATTTCGAAATGGAATTGCGATCTTTAATTCTAGAAGCTCCTGATTTTTGAAAATCTGAAAAAAATCGTTTTGTTTTTCAAGTTTTTTTTACACCTGAGCCTACCAAAAAGTGATCTGTCTAGCTAAATTTTTCAACCAAACCTAGAATTTTTTCTTCAAGAAAAAATATCCAACCAGTATATAGACATCAAAAAAACAAGACCGGAGAAAACATAATATATTTTTTGACCACCGAAAAAAAAATAAATATTTTCTTGCTTTCGAAGAGAGATTCCGAAATTCAAAGTTCAATAATTACGCATCATTCGGGTCGGTTCTTTTATACCCCTGTTTCTTCAAATCCCATTCTTTTGCAACGATTTTTCTTGAAGAAAAATGAAAAAAATATAGGAAAAAGTATTTCTAGCCGATCAGAACACAAATAAGTTTCCACCTCACTTCGCAACTTTCTTTCCGTTTAGCTGAACGTTTTGGATGCACTTTTTCTCAAGCATATGCTAGCCAGATGTCTTGTCATATTTTTAGCCGAGTGGGACTTTGAAGTATTGCGACTTCATAGAAAATTGTGATCTAATTTTTCTTATTGAACGACCTTTAACGGAATCATTCTTTTTTTTTCATAGTATTTTGATGAATTTGAAGAGTGGTCCTGCAGGTTCTTATTGTGTTATGCACGCCTGTCATGTAGGTGCACCTAGGTGATGTTTTTAGGCCTAAACCATTAAGTTTTTTCAGAAGAGCATTCATTCAGACATATCCACTTATATCTGCGTGTTTCCATTTGCTTTGAAAAATCTGTGTATTCAATCTATAACCATTTCTCAATTACAGTACTCTAGGCTATCATTTTTTTTATTCTGAGTCACAAATAATAAACAAACAATCGTATGAATGTTGTCACAAACCATCAGAGGTGGTTACCATCTTTATAAAACATTTTTGACCTTTATTGTAGTGTGACTAAAAAACATTCCTACAGTAACCGTTGTGCTAGGCGTCTTATGTCAGACATTTTGGTGCATAAATAAGCGCTTGAAGGAGGTGGGAACTCTCGTTGTATTGAGTCTCATAATGAGACTAAAAAATACCCCGGCGCTTAAATGCAGGCAGAGTCGGCGCGCTTTCCGGGACGCATCGCGCAGCTGGTTACGCTTTTGGTGTTCAGCGAAAACCATACAGAGGTATCTACTATAAAATTTTCAGAAGATATTTTTTTTTGAGTTCCGCACTCCTTTGATAAGCTTATAAGCTTAGTCTTGATAAGCTTAGTCTTGATGGCAGTCATTTCCCCCTCCTCCACAAAATCGCGATTGTTTCGCCGTGGAAGTTTTTTGTCCAAAAATGTAACGCTTTTTGAAATTTTCCAACTTTGCGCCTCTCCAGTTTTGGCAGTTTTGAAGATTTTTATTTGAATTTTTAGGGGTGCATTGGAAACCGCTCTGGGTTTCTGGTGCAGTTTTCGGTTTTACGATCTGTCCACTCTGGACCCAGATATTTCGAGAAAAGTACGTTGCGAAAAAAGAAAAAATTTTGGAGTACTGAAAATTTCGCCAAAATCTTTTTATTTAATTTTTAGTTGCTTCAGTTTGTGAGGTCTTGATGTGAAAACTGGTGAGCATAATAAACTTCGGTAAAGCTATCGATTGAGCTAAAAATTGAGTAAATCGAAGAAAAACTGAGAATGTAGGCCATAAAACAATAAGCGAAATTTACCTCTGAAAAAGTTGTTCAATTCTTTCTACGAATTATTGCGTTGACCTCAGGTCAAATTTGCTCCTCTCTCTCTCCCTTGAGAAAAAGTGAACAATTTTGGCGTGTTTCATTTCTAAAAAATTTTTGGAAAATTGCAAAACAGCACCGCAGGTCCTCAACAGATGTCTAGTCATGGTTTTCAGAATATTTCGATTTGGGAATTTCAAAATCCCATTGACGTCACAAGCACCTTCTGAAATCTTTAAAAATTTGTCTCTCTGAAACATTCTTTCCCACAAAATATGCTCCTTTTTTTCCCATTTTGTGTCCTTTCTTGTTTCATTCATTATTTATACATACATTCTCGTCTCTTGATCTTTCCTATACACCATTTAGCAGTCATTTTCCTCCACTTTGCTGGCTTTTTGTTTATCTTTTTTCAAAAAATTAAAAAAAAAGATTCTGATCTATCCTTCTTAGAAGAGATTTTGGTTTTTATTCCAAAAAAAAAAAAAGAAATTTAAAATTTTTGAAATTGAAGATCTCAAGTCTAGTGCGTAGAACGTAATTCGATGCCTTCTCATAATAATACTTTGGACTTTATTTAGATGATGTCCGTTTTTATTTTGAGTGGTGATTCAGGAGATTCTGACGGTTTAGAAAAGTATCAGTATGCTCCATCTGTCTGAAATTCCAATTTTTCAACCTTGACTTCCGCTCTCTACCGTACACTTTCGATCTACATATCCCAAATACCAATCCATTAAATTTTCCAGACACCCCCCACGTGAATGAAAGTGGAACGTGTGAATGGGTTCGTTGGCATGCCGCCGACGGCGAAATGCCTCGTCTGCGAACATCCGGACGGTGGTTCCGCGCATTTCGGGAGTACTTCGTGTCTAGCGTGTGCCGCGTTTTTTCGGAGGACCGTATCGCTGAATATACAGTTTCAGTGTAAGAAGGACAAGGGATGCAAAATTTATCATGGTGAGTTTTTTTTTGGGAATTTGGAAGTGAAAAAAGTGGCATATTTTCAAAACTTGTTACTTCTGTCGGCTGTAACTCTTGAGACATGATAGCTGCCAAAATTTCATGTACTAACAAAATGCTGGAAATTTTATGCTCTATCAATCTTTAATTGATCACTTTTCTTTAACATCAATGGTTTTTGAAATAGGACTATCCTAAGCAAAGATGGTCGGAAGCTAGACTTCCTTCTGCCAATTTTTATTCCGCAAGGTATAACTTTAGAGCCATGAAAGATATCGAAAAACTGCCAACTAGCAATCTGAAGAAAATTAAATTTTACACATTTTGCTAGTTGACAACTTTTTTCTATCTCTTTTGGCTCTAAAGTTATGGTGTCTCAAAATGAATCTTCCAAATTTTTCAGTCTTCGCGCTGGGACCCAAAATGCTCAACATTTTCTTGTTAAGCTGACTTATGAAAACACAAAAACTGAGCCTTAAAATTACATTTTCCAGAACTCCGAATGATATGTCGAGCGTGTCGATTCGATAAATGTGTGAAAGCTGGAATGCGAAGAGAATGTGTCCAGAAAAGGAGGTCGAATAAGAAGATCCCGAAGAAACATATGATGAGAGAGGACCAGATTAAAATGGAAATTGATGATTTTAAATATGATATGGGTGGTGACCAATCGGATGTTACCTCTCCGCTATCATCCGATGATAAGAAGACCTCACCACCATCCTTGAAGTTACAAGATAGTCCCCCAATGGAGTCGGAATATGTATGTTTTTTTTTTGGTTTCAAAGTTTGAGAAAATGCATTCTATTACGAATTATTTCAGAAATACGACCCAAATGAGGAGCCTTGTACTAGCACTTCTTATATAAATATAGATATTGGCTCGGGTCGAAATTCGCCAATTGAATCCAAAATCCTTACCATGAACGGAGAAGAATTGCTGAGGTATTACGTGGATCAGTTGAAATCATCGATGGATAAGAGGAGGATGATCTTTACCGAAACTGCACTTTTAGCTGTGATAGGGGATCGAGGAGATGTGGTGAGTGATATTTTTTTCTCATAAGTTAGGCATTTTCTGAGTTAGGAATTTTCTATAAATTGGTGGTCTTTGGTGGAGGGGATTCTGAAATTGCCAGCCCTCACTGGAGCCTGAGAGTCTGGAAAATTTCATCTGAAATCGCCATTGCAAGGGGGCGGGACCATGAAGATTTCCAGACTCTCGGGCTCCAGTGAGAGCTGGAAATTTCAGAATCCAGTCACGGGAGCATCGAATGCCAATTTATAGAGAACTTATAACTCACATAAAATAAAATTCCGTTGTTCGAGGTTTTAAAACTATTTTGGTCACGGAAACCTGAATAAAACTGTTCCTGCAGACTTCGAAACCCATTATTTCAGCCCTTCGACGGCACGGAACCACCACCCCACTCCCTGAAACGGCAGTATGAATCACAAAGATTTGACAACATGTTGGCTTATGACTTCTGTAAATCTTGTCCCGGTTTCGATTTGCTGGATCAGATGGAGAAGGTGAGTAATTGGAAAGAACGGTTCTAACTGAATTAGGAATAGCGGAAGAGAAAAAGTATCAACTAAAAAGTTGTAGAACTCCAAATTTGGAATATTTGAGCAGTTGACACAATTTTGATAGCTCTCATCGCAATTGAGATATTTGACCCGGAAGGTGCCGTATTTCCTGGTACACCCAGTACTGTATGTTCAGAGCAGCATATCTCGGTTATCTTTGAAGCTATCGAATTGGGGTCAACTAGAGAAATGTTTTTCAATACATTTTAAACATTTTGTCAGTTCAAAACTTTTTGATAGCTTTGAAGACAACCGAGATATGCCGCGCTGAACAAACTGTACTTTTTGGTACGGTAATTGAGGAAAAATTGTTTGCAGGGAGGGCTTCATTTGACCTAGCGTATCTCAATTGCCAGTCAAGCTATCAAAAAAGTTGGTGCAGAAAAGTTGTAGAGCTCAAAATTTTACATATTTTGGTAGTTGACAGAATTTTGATAGCTTCATTAGCAATTGAGTTATTTGAGCTGGAACATACGGAAATTCTATGATACAGGTCCACTGAACGTTCAGAGCAGCACATCTCGGTTATCTTCAAAGTTATCAAATTGGGGTCAATTAAAGAAATGTTTGCCAACACATTTTGAAAATTTTGTCAGTTGAAAAGTTTTTGATAGCTTCAAAGCAACTGAGATACGCTGCACTGAACAAGCAGTACTGTTTTGCAGGAGGTCGCCATTTCAGTTTGACCTAGCGTATCTCAATTTCTGACAGAGCTATCATAAAAGTTTGTGCAGAAAAGTTGTAGAGCTCAAAATTTTACATATTTTGGTAGTTGACAGAATTTTGATAGCTGCAATATTAGAAAAATACAAAACGGCACTGCGCGCCCAATTGCGAATCGACGCGACCCTCCTCATTTTGTGTGCTGTTTCGGTTTCTTTGATGGTTGGAGGAAAAGAAATAGCACACAAAACGAGGAGGGCTGCGTCGATTCGCGATGGGGCGCGCAGTGCTGTTTTGTATATTTCTAATAGCAAATGAGTTATTTGAGCTAGGAGTTGAGAAAGCAAAAAAAAATGAGCCGCTCCACTTTGACCTACCGTATCTCAGTTGTCAAAAAAGCTATCACAAAACGGTCAACTAAAAAAATGCTTAAAATTTAATGTTCAAAATTTTGACTGTTGACAACTTCTCTCTATCTTCTCTTCCAATTGAGATATCCTCGATTTTCTAATCCCCCACATTTCCAGGCAATCTTCTACCGTTCCTGCTCACTATCCTACTGCCTTCTCGACATCGCCTGGATAACGGTACAAGTGTACAAAGAAGAACGTCCCGAACCGGTGATGATGTACACCGACGGAAGTGTGTGTACGATCAATGATATGTCCTATGGTTGGGATGATGAGGACGATATTTGTGCGGAGAAGAAGCAAAAGTAAGTTAACTGGAATTTGTTAGACACCAATAGAACGTTCCAGACTCTTCCTTGGATTTATTCAAAGGTTTAATGTGGCGATTTGTCGACCAGTCAGGACGCTGAAACTGACACACGTGGAATTCGCCGCCTTGAAGGGATTGTGTATATGGAAACTCGGTGAGTCAGAGGAAAGGTGTACCTCATTTTTAAGCGTAGTCAAACGGCAAATACTCAACTGCTATGGGGGTGATCAACTGCTATAGCTTAGGTCTCAACTGCTATATTTGGCTCTTCTGCTATGGTCATAGCAGTTGAGACAATAGCAATAGCAGTTGATCACACCCATAGCAGTTGAGTATCTACCTAGTCAAATGACCTAGGATTCCTTCTTCCATATTTCCTAGACCACTGGGTTCCGTGCAAACCATTAAATTATAGATTTTCCAGGATACTGTGAATTCACACCGAGTATGAAGGTGATTGGGAAGGAGCACGAGGAAGCAATACTTCATGGTCTCCATAATTATTATGAGGATTTGTACGATGATCCAGCTGAGATTAGTCAACGATTGGGCAATCTGATATTGTTGATGGGAACTGTTTTTGTAAGTTTTTGAACTAGAAACGATCTGCAAATGCGCTCTAATGAGAATAGGAGTGGGAGGGGGTTTCGGCGGTTCTTCGGGTTTACCAATACTCAAGAAACCTCGCAAAAAAAGTGCTGGCCGAAGACCCGACAACTTGACGGCCCCGATATCTCACCACGAAAACTACCGTATCATTTTTCATTTCTACCGTAAAATTTATCGAGTTTCATCAATTTTAATCAATTTTCAACGAATATTTTTTTTCTGAGGAAGAGCTAGAAAAATCGCTGAAAATCAATGGAAATAGATGAAATTCGATAAATCTTACGGTAGAAATAAAATTTATACGGTAGTTTTCGTGGTGAGATATCGCGGCCGTCAAGTTGTCGTACCTTCAGCCAGCAATTGACCGAATTTTTTCCTGGACGGCGTTATCTACAGAGCGCGTAATCAGCTCGTATATTTTCCAAAAAAAAACGTTGCAAATATCGATTTTTGTATGAAAACTTCATATTATTCCAGGAGATGAATCAGCTGATAATGGAGACCTACAAGTCTGCTGAGCTGTTTGACCTTTTCAAATTGGATACTCTTTCGAAATCTCTGCTGACTTTATAGCTGAAAAATTTTTTGAAAAAAAACACTGATTTAGGAAATAATTATTATATGAAACTCTTCAAAAAGAATATCAAATTGAAACCGGGTGAAAACTTTTTTGACGATGTGTATAATTTTTTGTTGTTGTTATAGTCACTATTTTTTGAATATGTGGTACTTTTTTGACTGTGATATAATAAATTTTGGTCATTTTTTGAATTGCAAAAATATAAAATGAAAAAAAAATATTTTATGAAAATATTAAATTTAACAAATTTTCAAGTTTTTTATTTGATTTTTTTCCTCTCTCCTCCCATTCAAGGCGCTGAAAACAGTCTTGAAATTCTTGAGCCTGATGCTGAAATTATTTGGATTACTGTAGCTGAAAAGTTGTGCAGTAAAACACGCGCACGTCAGAATGCACACTTTTTTTTCTAATTTTTTTCCGAAAATTTTTCTTTTTTTCAAACTTTTCAAAACAATTTTTTGACCGATTTCCGCCGCTTCTTTTTCTTTTAAAATGTAAAAAGTTGATTTCCGATCAAAAATATCAGCGCGTGATCAAAAAATCTTAGGTTTGATGACCTCTATAAATCAGTTTCCCCAATACACACCTTTTTTCAACGTTTCTCTTATTTTCGACGTAAAGTTCTCGGGTTTTTCGTCATTTCCGACATACGGCCCATCGGGTACACGTTCTTCTTCTGATTTTCTTCGGCAAACTGATCTTTCTCTTGTTTTTTGAATTTTTTTGGGGACATTTTCCGTTTTTTTCGAAGAAGTTTTGGCCAAAATCACTTGTTTTCTTGACGTTCCTGGCACCGCGTCGTATGATTTTTCTGAAGAAAAACAATGAAATTGGTGCTTTCGTGAAATAAAATTATCATTTTCGTGTCTGGTGCTCACTCGATTTCTCCTCGCTGATAAGGGTGTTCACTTCGCGGTGTTCGAGCAGCAGTGCTAGTTGTTGGTCTTCGTAGGCTCTGAGACAGGAAAATGTCATGTTTTTTGGCTTTTTTTTTGGTCATTTGATAGCGGGGTTTGTTCAGAATTTTTTTTAGCAAAAAAAATAATTTATTTTCGATTTTTTTTTAAAGTTCCACTTTCTTTTGTTGCTCTCTCAATTTTATTTTGCCATCGTCTAGATACGTCTAAATAATCCGTAGATCAAAAACAAAAAATATTCCCACAACACTAATGAAGGGGCGTGGCAAGCCTGTCTAGTCTCTATCGATCCCCGCCCCCTGAGACTTACCTAGCCGACTCCACATCGGTCACCTTATCCAACAGCTTTTGATTATCCCTCAATTTCTCGTTTATCTCGTGCCTCCGCCTTCTCAACCGTGTTAGAATATCCTCTCCAGGTGGCAAATAGTTGGAAGATGTTGGGGTTGATGAGGACTGAAAACCCGTAATTTTTGGTCTTCTAGTAGTAAATATTTACTCGTTTCTTCCCCTGAGAAAACTGAGAAAACTCACATTATCGTAGAGCAACTCATTGATCGTCGCCGACACGTCTCCGTCGTATTTTCGTAGAACATGCTCGATTTGAGAGGCCATAATGTTGGGGAACATTTGTTGAAAATCTCGCATCGCCTGGAATTTTTTATTGGATTTCAGCGACTTCGTTTTTTGGCTAAAACTCCTGAAGCTTACTCAAAGAAAACTCAAAATGTTTTGTATGGCTAATGCTCTCTAAACTCATTTCCTAGCTCCTCACCCTATCAAAATCCAGCAACTCTTCCTCTTCATTCTGCTGCCCGACAGCTCCTTGTAGCTCCGAATAGTATTGAGCCATTCTTACTAAAAGTTTCTTCAAAATTTCAAAAATAAAGAATAATAGAATGACGCATCATATTGTATAGGTGAGAAGAACGCTCGTGCAAATATTGCACACGCACTCACAGTGAGGGTGGGCGGTCAATGAGACATTGTTGAAAATGGCGGGGAGGAGGAGGAGGTGATAGTGAGTTATCAGTCTGGGAAATTGGAAAAAGTTGAAGGAAAACATCGATGTTTTTCGTGTCACGGCATCATTTAGAGGGGTAGGGTGGTAGATTTGGAATACGGACGGTAGCTTGTTAGTGATACAGTAACCCATGATGGGAGGATTTCAGGGCAAACACTCAACTGCTATTTCTTAACTGCTATGGTAGTGATCAACTGCTATTTTGTAACTGCTAGTGTATTTGCAATATCTAGTGTCTCAACTGCTATATTTGGCTCTTCTGCTATGGATCAACTGCTTGTGCCATAGCAGTTGAGACTACGGTACACTGCAACTGTCTTTTGCCACTTTCAAGTTGAAAAGCACTTGATTTTTGCTCGCTTTAATTTTTTTTCACCACCAAAAAGTGTCTAACGTCATTAATAGAAACCTTCCAACAACCAAAAATATGATGTTAATTTGTGAGAAAGGCTTCAAAACAGGAACTAGATTTGGCTCTTTTCGCCTAATGATGAGACTAATTATTTGTGTGCTTATATGAGAAAGAAAGTAAGAAGAAGAAGAAGAAAATAAGCTTTTGCTCATATTTCTTGTCAACTTTTTTGAGTCATCTAGTCTCTTTATATACGTGCGATTTACGATTTCGAATTTTCAAGTGGAGTCAGTGTCACTGGGTTGAGTTATATGAGTCATCATTCGTTTTATGAGTTTGGGAGAAATTGAGATTTTTTATTTTGAAGACTAGGAGGTAGAAGCATGAAGATTGAGGTCACTAAAGATGAGATTTTTCAGATTTTCAGGCCTAGTTTTTGCAGTTTTAGGCCATCTAGATCCTGATAGGCTAGTACTGTCTACGCTTTGCTTTCTATGCCTCCAGAAATAAAAACATCGTTTTCAGCTTTTTGCAGCCTGTGAGATTGTCATGAAATCACGATTTTTCGCCGAAAAAAGCTTCTGTTCTGCAAAAGAATCATCCGCAATTTTATGTTTTTTGAACGCAACACTCTGTGTTTTCAATATATTCATGCCACCCTATCAATATGCGCTTCTCTATCCATTTTTCACAACTCTCCTTTTTTTTCACACTTTTAGTTGTGGATCTCATCGAAAGTCGTGGTATTAAAAATCAATAACAAAATGCAAAAATTGTGCTACTTCTGATTTTTTCTAATTTTTTCTTGATCTATTTCCCTTTTTTCTTAATGCTTCTCCCACTTTTCCGTATTTTTTCCCCGAAATTCCAGTCAATCTTTCATTACAGACTGAAAGACCGATTTCAGTCAAAAGGACGGAATGATGCCGACCTGGTTGCCGCCCACCACCACCACAAACACCCACCATCGGACCACCACCACCACCACGACGACAGTCGTCAATGGACACCAGCCGGCGAACAAGCAGCAATCGGCACCGGGACAACTGGCCTATCGGTCCAGTAATAGTAGGAATATTACGAGTACTGTCGGCACACAGTACGGACCGAGAAAGCCACAGAGAAAGGTAATAATTGGATGGGAATAACAGGGAAATATGAGAGTTTTGGGTGTAAAATTGGTTTCGAATGCAAAAAATGGCCCGAATTAGATGGCATTTCAAGAAGAAATATTTAGAATTTAGTGGGGTTCGACCCGGAAAAGTGAATAATTAGATGGGAATACTAGAAAAATGTGGTTTTCAAGGGGTGAAATAATTGTTCTTAGGGCACATAATCTAGAGGAATTATGTAGTTGTTCAGGTAGAAGCTATCAGATAATAGTCGTTCTTGACCCAAAAATCCTAACTTTTAGTAGCAAAATCGGGAGTGGTTAGATGATTTTTCATTAAGAAACAGTCAGAATCTAGTGATTTTTGACCCAAAAGCTTCAATTTTAGTTCAAAAAATGCCTATCTATACAGATATGGCCTTTAGAAAATGCCGTTCCTAACCAAAACAACAAAAAATAAATAATGATAAGAGGGTTTGATAAGAGAACGCTATGCTTTTTGGTTTCAAAACCAAATTTTTATCTATTCATTTTGATTTTTTAAAAACAAAAACGCCATATCAAAATTGGAAAATACTAGGTTTTCACCCGAAAAAGTTCTAATCGAACTGTAAAAGAATGAGCGAATGTCAATGAAACTGAACAGTGCAGAACACACGAATCTACGTCACTGAATGATACAATTAAGCGGGTTTGCTTCGAAAACCCACATTCATTATCGGTGAATTTTTGAGTTGCTTTGTCTCTTCGCTTGCCAACCAATTTTGTACTTTTATGAGCCTATTAACTCCAGATGGAAGACAACTACCTGTCATATGTGATTACGTATGTAACAGTACTTTGAAAGATTAGTGGAAATGGAAGGAGAAAGTGCAAGAAATAAACGGAAGTTTGGAGTTTTTCAATGGAAATTTTGAATTTTGATGGTTCGGAGTGGTTTCTTGAGCTCAAGAATAGGATTCGTCATGGTTTTTCTGACGTCGTTCCGTTGACAGTTTCCCTTAGTTTTTTCCGTCCGAACTAGGATTTTTTCGGTAGTTTCCTAACGGAACTTTGCTCTCTGGGACTTAACTTCCGATCCTTTCCTTCCAAGGTGTCATATAATCAAGTTTCAACTAAACTTTTGACACCTCTGATTTGATTGACATGATTAACCTCGTTTGGACTCTAACTACAACATTGTTGTGTAGTTTCATGATGACTTTGGCTCGGCTGGTCAAAACGGAAATCGGATTTTCTTCATGATTTTTCAACGAAGACTTTAAACAACTTTCACTGAAAACGAGGGTTTTCAGTCCAGCTCATTGAGGAGTGCAACGCTCAGAAAGCAGTTTTTAGCTACAAAAATCGCCATAGAACTATGAATTTTTGGATGAACCCAAACGGAAAAACAGGTGCAAAACTACACTTTTTTGCAAGTTCTCGACCAGCGAAACACCTGACCTTCGCCTTTTTGCCAGAACGGAATTTAATTAGCATTTTCCAACCATCTATCTCGTTTAAATTAATTGAATCACCTCCACATAAAAAACTTTGACATACAGTAGTTTTATGCGGTATAAAAGGTATTTCAAAGTTTAAAGAAAAAAGTTTGGAAAAAAAGGAAAAAGAATAATGTTTTCCATGTTCAAACACTCCACCACGTACCGGAAGTTTCTTCGTGTTTTCCACTAGAATGACCTACATTTTTTGAGGGGATTTTCTATTTCCCTTTCATTTTTGCTTTCCGCCGGATTTTGGAGTTTGGTCCTGGCAGGTTTTTTCATGGAAGATCTCTGAAACTTCGATCCGGCACTTTTCGGTTTACTTTCAAGTGCAAATGAAAACTGATCTACCCCCTCTGTTTAATTGTTGTTGATCTACCTCCACTCGGTAAATACATATTTTATAATCCGATTCACACATATTTGTCGTCTTTTTTCTCCATTTTACCTGACGATTGGCACCCGGAAACAACACCAGCAGGTGTCAGTTTTTATTTATGCAGAGGTCTTTTTCAGTGGAAGTTGTTTGGGATTTGAATGGATGAAATTATATTTGAGAACGTCCAGTCTGCGTCCTAGAAGTCGGCGAGATGGTATACAGTAATCCTCAAATTTCTAAGGGCAGTGAGTACTGTGAGAGTAGCATATTCTCGATGCTAGACTTCCTTGAAATCCAGGATCCGGAAGTCTCGTCTTTTTTTCCGAGAATCTCCGGATCCTTTCATCACTCCCCCACATTTTTTTGCTTCTCTTCCGGCCGTCAACCCCATCTGATTCTCACAATCAGACCGCATCTGTTTCAATTGTTTGTTGCGGAATTCTTTGCTCTTCTTCCTCCTTCTCATCTTCCTTTCGTTCTGTTTTTTTTTCAATGTCGTGACACGGACAAAACCAATTGCAAGCAAGCAACACTCATCTCCCTTCCCTCCCTCTGATCGTAAAACTGAAATTGCGCTCGTTTTTTGGTTTATTTGTCAAGAAGAACGATAAGAGGCGAGGAGAGAAATTGAAGACGTTGAAGTGGAGTAAAGCTGAAAACGGCAAGCGTTGGATTACATTTGAGCAGAAATTTGAGAATCAATAGGAGAGGAAATGAGCAAGGGAAAAGATGATGCCTTCTTGAGATTTCTGGATTTTTGAAGAGAAAGTCTGAAAGATCAGTTCTGAAAATCGTTGCTTTGTTCCCCATACAATTTTCTTGAGACTTCCTCATTGTGACTCAGTTTGCTAACTGGCTGCTGTTTTCAGACACCACTGCTGCGGCTAAATACATTTTTAGTCGCGACTCTTTTCCGTTCCTCTCCGCTCGCTATTGTAGCCGTTTTGGGCTCTGTTTTCGCATTGACTAGTCTGTTTTCCAGTAGAAAACTTTTGTAGTATTCGTCTGAAAGATCCAGTCTTCCTCATCGTCGTCATCATCATAAGATCAACAAAAAATGAAAAAAAATCTCAAAAAAAAGATACAATTTTTCATCTTCTCATACACTTGAATAATTCACTTGTGACTTGAAAAGAAGTAGAAGAGAGTCCGCTCTTGAGCTCATCAGAAATTCTCTCGCTTCGTACGTACTTGAGACTCTGAGATTCATTGTGACACCGAAAAATCATCACATTTTTGAATGACGTGCTTTTTTTTTGGTAGAACTAAACTACTAGATTCTGCTAGATGCCTGAGTTTCTTGCTCCGAGGAAAATAGGTCATCAAATTAATTGTTCAGTTTGCTGGTATTCTCTAGTCATTTCGAAACTAAGACACCAGTTAATGAATATATAAATAGGTCACATGATCTTCCTCATCCTTTTCTCATTTGCAAAGCCCCAACTTCATTAACTCGGCTCTCCTTCCACAACTGCTCATCGAAGCGGATCTCACTCCCCATCCATTTGAATGCGCCTCATTTCACTCAAAAAAGGAGAAACTCTTCTTTTTTTTTCTTTTCTGCTGAAAGAAAAATGAACTTTGAAATGAGTTTTCTTCCCTTTTTTGTGGACAAGACTTTCCTTTGCATCCATTAACTATCTCTACAGTTTTCATTGAAAATAGCAAAAATGCCCCGGGAATAGAACACACGCATTGTTTGCCCAAGAGAAAGAGACTGAGGAGAGAGGTTGCACTGAAATCCTAACTAAACCAACCATTTGGCTACTGTTTGTTCATGTTTCCTCATCATTTGGATGCGGGGAATGAAGAGAGAGAATCGTTTTTTGAAGTTGGTTTTCGAAAGTTTCCCCGTCGTGATTTTTGCTCTGTTACTGTATTCTTTTTTGCCACCATATTGTAAATGAGACTCTAAATCTCTTTTATCATCGGGGTACTGTACCTCTAAAACTAGAGAAAGATTTCTTCTGAGCTACCGTATCCCGGGAGCTACCCCGTCTATTTAGCCTATAAAAAGGGCATTCACCCATTCTGAAGGATTGAATTGGGTCTCGAAACGGTCCCATGGGATTCTATCCTAAGTTCCGGCCTGCCGTCGCTCTTCCTTGTTTTTGGCTCCCGCAGCGTTTTTTGTTTCCGGTCAACTTCTCCGACTTTACTTGTTTTCCACGGAGTAGTCAGTCTTTCTTGAGCTTTCGAGTCAAATTTCGACCTGAAAATCCCAATTTTGACATGAAATTGTGTATTTTCTGCCAAAGTTCTCTTTGCTATTTTTGTTCATTTCCGGTGCACTCTCTAGCAAGAATCGGCGGTGTGCAACCAGTTAGATAAGGCAAACAATGAATGAGTCATTGCTCAATTTGTTAGAATACCATGAGCCACTTTTTTGGAAACTTTCTCCTTTTTTGAATTCTTGGTGGAATACGGTAGCTGTTTCCTGAAGAATAAATGCTGCATTTTGTTGTCGTGCATCTGCAAGAGAAGTGATGAGTAACAAGTTATTCCTTGCATGCTCATCCTTTTCCGGAATGGTTTATGAACCTGATCATCTGGAAATGTGTCATCTAGACAACATGTCTCAAGAGTCACTTTTTGATCTACAGAACGAGAAGAGGGAGTTTCACAGAATTCTTGGTTAGAACGATTTGAAACCCTTAGTTTGCCAAATACTCTTTGGGTTCCCGAGTTTTCATTCAATGTTCGTTTTGCTGTGAATCAGGCAGAGAAATTTCATCATGACTTTCAAATGCTAAGCTCCAAATTCGAGACTTATGCTTCTCACCACCAGTTCTGAAGATCCTACAAAAGTTTATCCCCAGTTTCTCAGACCAGTACATCCGGTCTTGCGTACTCTATGAATCATCATAATGCTCTGCTCTATGCCTCCTTCTTGAAAAGAAACAAACTTAATAATTGATTCCTGATGGTGCTCTCTCTCTCTCCTTCTCTCTACTCCTTCTCACCTCACTCAAACAAACTCTCCATCTGTCTCTCTCTCTCAATTCATTTTTCAACTTCTTTTTTTTTCATTTCTCTTTTTCCCCCGTCAAGAGACTGCCCTCGCCAACCGTGTGTGGCAGAAGGGGGGCCAATCGTTTCTCCATAACTCTCTCTGTTGTTTCATCTAACCATCTCTGTCTCTCCCTCTCTTTCTATCTTGTCTCTCTCTTCTCCGGTCGGCAGTCCTCCCGAATGAAGAAGCGATCGTCCTCTACTGCGACGACGGAAGGGCGACAAAAGAGACATAGCCGACGAGAGGGAATCGCAATGGATGAATGGAAGGGGAAAGGAAGAAGAAGAAGAAGAAGACACATTTTTGCCTATCATTCCGCGCTCCTCTACATACGCACTCCCGACGATGCTGTGTGTGTTTTTTTTCAATCTTCTTGCGTTTCTTTTCTTTATTGCCCGATGTATCATCATCAGCATCATCAGGGGCACACACACACTTAATTCAGTTATGCTTCTCTATCCCTTTTCTAGAAAAGAGAATGAGTTTTGTGTGTTTATGTATGTTTGTCATTCTAGGATTGGCTTTGTTAGTTTGTTACTTTGAGACGAGAGAAGAAGGTTCAGAAGATGATTCTGAGACTGCCATTCGGATGTTCGGAACGTCTAGAAAACACAAAAAAAGAGTTTTCCAGCTGTTTTCACTTGGAAAATACGGTGTAAAGTCAATTTTTGATCTGAATTTTGTCATTGCGATGTTCGAATAGCAGAATCATATTGTTCTCGAGAAATCCTTCAGTTTTTCCACTTAAATTCAGTGCAAGAATCCTGATTTTCGCACATATTTTGATCTACTCGGACTTCTTCCGCCGATCAGTTTTCAGTTTTTGCGATTTCTCATTAATCATGAGGTCAGAACTTAAAAAACTGTGAGGAATTATTCAATCTTCCCATATTATTCTATGAAAAGTGCTCTAATCTTGTTTATCCGAACTATGCTCAGAATTTTGCTCATGTTTCATCTCGTTTCTGCACATGGTAACCCATAATTCGGTAATCTCGCAAGTTTGCAACTTTTCCGTAGCTTCTGCAAAAAGTTTCTGCATTTTTTATTCCTCCGATCAACACATCTATTATTGTGCGGTTATTTTCCATTTTCCTCACTCCGCGAAAGTTTTCTTCCCGTATAAATCACATCAGATTATATCATCTGCGATATAAAATGACATGTTTTTTGTTTTCATCGATGGAAAAAGAGCAAAAAACAAGTAGTATGAGTAACTAAGATATTCATTATTTTGAATGTCTTATGAAGATGATTCCTTCACGAATTTTGGCAAGTTTTGGATCAAAAACAGCTCAAATCGTATTGTTTTTCCATGTCAGAAATTTGATTCTTGAAGTTTTTTAGTAGGATTAACGCAATTATTGCTCTCTGATCCTTACAGACTAATTCAGTTTCGAACATTAGTCTCGTCTTCTGATTCTTTGACTGGAGCTTGTTTTCAACGTTAGACACCCCTAAATTCATTTTCGTGTGTGTGTGGTCACGTTTCCCGTCTTCTTTGCCATTTGTTCACCGCCGCGTTCCATTGTATCTTTTCGTTTCTTTCACTTTTGGCGTCGTTTTTTTGGCTCTGTTTTCGCTTTGGTTCGGCTATTTTTGAAGTCATAATTCTTGGAATAACGTCTGAAAATCTGAGATTCATATCCGGAGAGCCTAGCTCGGGCAGAGCTGGAATAATCGAAAAGTCTCTAATAGAGGAGCACCGTCTAGAGTTTCGTACAGCCGACTAATAGTTCAGCTTGGTGTTTGACGCTTTGGACCCTAGACAGACATTCCAGACACGCTAGAAATTATTATTATCATGGTCGGCGAACCAGTGAACCCGCCAATTTCCTCCTCTTGTTTTTCATTCCGACACGACCTTTTATGGGTGGGTTTCAAGTGTTTCTTCCTTCTCATTTTTTGACATTCCTCATATTTTTTTTTCGTCTTCGTTTCCATCTTCCACCACGCACCGTCACGCGATATTTGACACGACTGTAATTGGTTATTCCGTTTTCGCTGTATACAAATTTTCGTTTTTTCTTACTCTTGCCAATCGAAAAAAATAGACCAATTCCTTCTGTTTTTTTTTCGTCTTCTAGTTTATCCTCCTATCTCTTTGAGAAAATATCACTTATCTGATTGGTTAACACGAAAATGAGCACAGGAGGAGACAACACACACGTCTGTTGTGTCTCTCCAATCTGCTCCTCTCATTCGGTTCTACGAAATTTTTTTTGAATGATTTCTGATCAATTCGAAAATTGATCAGTTGATTCTGTCTGTGTGTCGTTTTGTCTGAAAAGTTTTGAATAAATGGCTTGAAGCTAAAGTGCACGGTAGTTCGTGGTAGGTTAGTTCTCGGTAGGATTAGTCGTTATGTAGGTGATTCGGTATGATTCGTTATGCTGATGTAGGTGATTGTAGGCGATATGGCATGCGTGGAGTAACACCTCAAACTTGGGTAATTAAACCGTTTATTGAGGTAAAGGTGAAGATATAACAATTAAGATAACAACAAAGTAAAATAGGAAAATAACGTAAAAGGAAAAGGAGACCTAAGAGCATATCTTTTAGTCTCGGCGGCAGCTTCTTACATTTATAAATGAGGAAGATGATCGGTCGGTATCTAGAGGCGGAGCTCCCATACCGCTGGAACAGACAATAAGGAATTTAATATTGCAATCGTTGTGTGGGCAGTGTGGGAGGAAAAGGAGGAAAACAGGAAGGAATTTGTCTGGTAGATACAAAGTACAGGAAAGATCAAAGGATGAATCAGAGTCTTAAACGGAATTAATAGAGAAAATTGATAATTATCCTAAAAAGGTACCCGAATCGGGTTCACTCCCGCCTCGCCAAAGTCCCGCGGCATAGGATGACGTGACGTTGATTAGTAGTTGTTGTTTGGCATTGAGATTGAACATGTCGTTTTTGTTTCATAGAATAATGGTCCTTTGATCGCTCTAGTTGCTGTTGGTCGATTTCTCTTGAATCATTTCCTTCCACTTCGTTTGTTTCGCTTTCAACTTTGTTGCACAAAGTTTGAGTTTCTTTATTCCAATGTGCTCGCTGCGTAGCAAGAGCAGGCTCCCGGCCAGGCATGGCGGTGAATTGAGTTTTTCGATCCATGACTTCTTTGTATGCGTTCGATAGAATTTGACGTCGTTCTACATTACTGTCGTTTTTCGATTGATTTCTGATGAGTCGTTCAAGAGAGAAGTTTTCGATCGTTGCTCTGGATTGTGGGATACACAGTAGCTTGTTTTGACTCATTCTCTCTAAGAGGTTATCCGAAAATTCATATAGATCTTGCATGTTTTCAAGCCATCCGTATCGGCGAGCCCATCCAGGTATCTTCTTCAATCGGTTTCGTGTTCCAGGGCAGTCGCTAATCCGTAGTTTGCTCGGCATCGTTAGATTTGATTTCGGCTGGATGTCATCGTTCTCATTCATTCGATTGTTTTGAAATTTCCAAAACTTCCAGGCATGCTTTTTGCTTTGTCGTAGATTTCTCGGTTTGGAATTGAGAGATGTTCCAGTTTGGTGTTGTAATTCCGTTTGCAGCTCCTTGAAAGGTTGCTGTCTTTCTTTTGTTGGCGTTTCAGATATTGGCAAGTTTGTTCCAGTGATTGACGATTTGTCATCGTCGCAATCTTCCATGATTCCGTTATATTCCGGGGGTTCCAATTCAAGTGATGATTGAAGAGATTCGTCTTCTCTTGTCTCATCGGCATAATTTTGACAGTTCGCAATGTCATCTTCTGTTTGTGTAATGGTTTCGGCTTCTCGAACTGAGTCGTTTTGGCATATTCGTTCGGTCTCTGATCGTCCAAATGTTGTGCAGCCAAGTTCTGTTTCCAGTAGGGTTAATCCTGAGGGCAGTTCGATCATATTCCCTCTCCAGAATTTGCATATCATGTCGGCTCCTAAGATCATTTTTGGCCTCACAGTTGATTCCAAAGCATCATCGTTCAATCGTAACCCTTCTTTCAAGATGAAGAAAGAGTCTTTCTTGCATATGGCTGCTTTGCTCATCGTTCCCACTAGTTCTTCTGCCACTAGGGTGTTGACGTCCACTGTTCGGTTCGTTAATTTCAGTTTGATCTTTGCTCGTTGACACAGTGTCTTTTTGGGGTGACCGTTTCCTAAGGTTCGGATTTTAACCAAACATGAGTTCGTCGCTTGCATGTTGAAGTCGTTTTTCAAATCTTCGCTGATAAATGAGTTGCTCGATCCACAGTCCAGTAGAACAGAGATAAAGTCCCATTTGTTGGTTTTCTGATTGAAAGCCTCCATTTTGAGAGTAGCCAAATGTGATTCCTGATCGTTGAATGCCATCACTCGGTAGATGTCTTCGTCCCTCGATTCGAAAGTTTTCGCTTTCTTTTTTCTGCTGCTGGTGCTTTTTTCTTCAACGTATGAAACGTTTGCGTGAACATGATTCATCGGCTGTTTGTTCTTATCGGCTTCTTCTGATTGACCATTCCATGAGTTGGTCTTCTGGCAGAGAGTGTAATGGTGTTTGTCCTCACACCCGTTATTACACAAATACTTCGGGTTGCAGTGATGCTTCTCGTTTTCCAGGGGTATACGGTAGCAACCTCTGCATGCGTCTTTTTGATCCAGGATTTCAATCCTTTCCTCGATGTCGGTTACCTCCTCACAGTGGGAGGCATAATGCGGTCCTTCACAAAGGGTGCACTCGACCTTCTTGTCGACCTCTGTTCCAGATTCTTTCAATTTTGGCGTCGTTTCAGAACACGAGTCTTCCTCTGTGTCCGTGGAGTCTTCGTTTTCCTTCATTGCATCTCGTCCAATTTGATTGGATATGTATTCATATCGCTTGATTACAGATTCGATGTCGCTGGAAATCTTCTCCAATGTCCACTTCTCATCGTTTCCTAGTTCTAGCTTGGCTCGATAAATTTCTTCTTGGATTTCGTAGTTGAATTTCTTAATTACCAAGTTCTTGATCATATAGTTTTCCAAGTCTTGATCCAATCCTTTTAGCTGGTCGAGGACTGTCCTGACTTCATCCCATAGTTTCCTTTGTGCTGGAGTCTTGTAGTCGCTTGCTTCCGCTTCTAAAAGTCGTTGGTTGAGCTCGTTAATTGTTGCAGATTTGTCGTCGTATCGTTCTTTCAACAGATTCACCACTTTTTCATAGTTCTTCTCTGCTAATTGATATCTTCCTGCTAGTTCTTTTGCATCTCCTTCCAAGCAATTGACAAGATGATTGAGTTTTAATAATGGACTCAGCTTACTTTTGTCGATGACTTCTTCGAAGATTGTCCAAAAATTCTTCCACTCCCATCGGACACCTCTGAATGTGGGAATCTTCACAGGAGGAAGTTTCTGTTCGTATGGCGATGTTTGTTTCGTGTTGGCAAATATGTTCTCCTTGTCTAGCTGCGGCTTCATTGATGATAATCGTTTTTGATGACCTTTCAATTGCACCAATGTTGCTTGTCCCTTGTCCAAAGCATTGACGATCAATTCCAGCTGTTTCTCGTACTTCTCGAATAGTATCTTATCGTTCTGTATGCTTTTCTCGGCTTGTTCGAAGTGAATTAACTCTCGTTCAAGGTTTCTGATTCTGCATTCTAATGTTTCGATTGACATGATGATTTTCCCTTCTTCTTTAGTATATATTTCGTAAGTCGCTCGTTCAAGGGCATTGATACCCGGTGCCAAAGAATCGGTTTCGTTATTGAGGGCATCGATTTTAATCGTTGAAATCGCTAACCTGGCTTTTGACATGCTGACGTGATGAAATTCGGTAAAATTATGAATAGCTGATGTGACGCAATTGAAAATTCGATACTCGTTTTAGTCGATGTTCTTCTTCGTCGTTTAGTTTTCGTTTAGTTTGCCACGCGGGTCTTGTTGATGTCGTTCGGCTTGGATTCGATCTTTCGATGCACCATAAAGTGCACGGTAGTTCGTGGTAGGTTAGTTCTCGGTAGGATTAGTCGTTATGTAGGTGATTCGGTATGATTCGTTATGCTGATGTAGGTGATTGTAGGCGATATGGCATGCGTGGAGTAACACCTCAAACTTGGGTAATTAAACCGTTTATTGAGGTAAAGGTGAAGATATAACAATTAAGATAACAACAAAGTAAAATAGGAAAATAACGTAAAAGGAAAAGGAGACCTAAGAGCATATCTTTTAGTCTCGGCGGCAGCTTCTTACATTTATAAATGAGGAAGATGATCGGTCGGTATCTAGAGGCGGAGCTC
The DNA here is from genome assembly GCA_000143925.2 of Caenorhabditis brenneri. Lineage (NCBI taxonomy): Eukaryota > Metazoa > Nematoda > Chromadorea > Rhabditida > Rhabditidae > Caenorhabditis > Caenorhabditis brenneri. The sequence goes on from GL379793.1 coordinate 86,087, forward strand.
CCATACCGCTGGAACAGACAATAAGGAATTTAATATTGCAATCGTTGTGTGGGCAGTGTGGGAGGAAAAGGAGGAAAACAGGAAGGAATTTGTCTGGTAGATACAAAGTACAGGAAAGATCAAAGGATGAATCAGAGTCTTAAACGGAATTAATAGAGAAAATTGATAATTATCCTAAAAAGGTACCCGAATCGGGTTCAGAAGCAATATAAAACATCAGTATCCAAAAGACAGCTGAAAATGCTGGAGCTGGCTGAAAGTTGATGATTGTCACGTAGATCGTGTAATTTTTGTAGTTAGAAACACTAAAAAATCATGATCGAATACAGTAGAGAAAGAGGCATCTCAAAGACTTGTTTGGCTGAAATTCTGGAACTCTTCGTGACTGTATTGGTCATAAGTGCTTCAATGTAGTCCTTACTTTCTTCTTAAAAAAATCGTTGAAAATTCACACTTTCTCAATCATATTTCGACCATTTTTGATCGTTTTCGCACCACACGCTTGCCCAATTTTTGGCCATAAAAACCAGTTCGCTTCAATTCCCATATCAGTATTTACACTTCAAAAAGTGTTAACAACTTTTAACCTTTATTTGATAAGAAAAAATTGATCGTTCTGGCCTGCGCTCTGAAATGGAGCCCTCTTTGCGTTGTTGGTCTCGAAATTTGAACCTTCAAGGGACATTTAGCCCTTTAGTTCAGATCTGCTCCAGCATCAAAAATAGCCACCAAAGTTTCTATTTTCCGATTTGAGTGCCCTTTAACTTTACGCCCTGTTGCACCCCACATGCACACAGCACACAAACACACTCTCAGACCTCAGACTCCATTGTCTATGAGAATGTGGCCAAAAAGGCGTGAAAAATTATATTCCTCTCCGGCTTTTTTCCTTCTACTCTCCGGCCACAAGGACGGCTTCTTCTTTCCGTTTTTTTTCTTCGGTTTGTGCTCTTTCTGTCTCCTTTTTCAAGTGCACTCAATCTCGTTTCAAAACTGAGAGCATGTAGAAAAAGGAGTAGATTTTTTGCAAAATGGAGCAAAAACGATTCTAAATTTCTTTTGAAAAAGAGTCGTTGTCGTTATCCCGAAAGGTCGAACCGATTACCTAAAAAAGGAATTGGTTTTTCTTTTTTCTTAAGCTCGCATCCCACGTTTTTTTGCCTGTTTCAAATTAGAAATGTGTAAACTTTTCTTCTTTGATCACTAGAAAGTGCAGTGCGTCCTTGCTAATTCCAGACTTCCGGTGACCTTATCCCTTTCGTAATTTTGGAGGAGACGGGAAACCGCAGATTAGAGATTTCGGCACGTCTTTGCAAAGATATCAGGCTCGGCTCAAATTTGTTTCTCCAAAAAGAAAAGTTTTGAGTGGGTGTATACAAAGTTGTTTGAGTAGAAGCAATTAGTTTGAAGAAACCTTGATTATAGGTTTGGCTCATTCTCATACTTTGTTGTTAGAGCTCTCAAAGCGATTTTGAAGTTCACCTGGCTCAAAAGTTGGGCCCAAATTCGTTTGAATTGAAGCTGCTAACGCCTAATATCGAGCCGATTTTCTTCATGGAGAGTCATAGTTTTCTTATTTTTGTGCTAGAAAAATCATTGAATTTCCAACCAAAGTCGGCTTATCTTCCCTCATTTCGGCTCTATTTTGTGACTTTTTGATTTGTTCTAGAGCCTTTTTTAAAGCTGATTCAAATCGAGAACTAGCGGAATTCAGCATTTCCAGAACCAGGAAACGAGAAGCTTCTTTTCCGGTAGCAAGTCTGAAAAGTCTGCAAAAGATGCACGGTTCCGGTCTTTTCTGGAAGTATCGACTGTCTTTTTGCTCCTCATTTCGGTTTCCGAGAATCTCTTAACCCCACTCCCAATGGACACATCTCTCCCTGCCATATAGAGAAGAAAGTATCGGGTTCCCGTCTCTGCTTTTTGATCTTCCTCTTTTTTTTTGTTTGAGCCTAACTCCATTTTCCACGTCATTCTGATGTCGAACTTTGACTTTGAGATGTGGGGAATCTCTTCAAAATCCCTGGTAATCCCATTTGTTCAAAAAAAAAAGTGACATGCCACTTTTTTGTGGAATTTTTGAGTAGGCGTCAGGATGGATTCCACGTCACACACGTCTATCCATCCGGTTATCACATGTTTCATTCATGGAGTTTGTGTGTTTCCATAGCGATCCTTGCTGCACCTGCTGCCATCATCTTTGCTCTTTTTTTCATCCATTTTTTTCTATTCAAAAAGATTTGAAAAGAATTTGTGGAAGGCTTTATGAAAAACCTCTTCTTTAGAAGCAGAAAAGAGGAAAAAGAAGGAGAAGACGTTGTCATAGAAATCTTGATGATGATGATGATGAATACATATTTTTGTTGTTGAGCCGCCATCGTCTTCCTTCTAATCGCCTCTCCCGTTTATCAGAAGGATGTTGGCGGCTTTGTGTGGAGCTGAGCACCCCGATAGGAAATCTCGGTTTGAGTTATTCCTGATTTCCTCCGTACTGTGTTTTGCTCACGTTGAAAGGATTCTTAGATCCTGTGTGACTCAGAATCGTTCGAAAATATTTAATCTGAGCTGGAATTGATGAGATTCTCGTTAGTTTTTGATATAGGAGTTTTTGTGCTCTGAGCTTCAGGTTGCTCATTCGTCTCTGTTCCGAAGCAAATTTTGTTATTTCAAGCTCATCTGAATAACAGAAAAACCGTACGAAATTCTCTTTGAATCTCGGATTAGAACTCAATCCTCATTTCTCAATTTGTTTGTTATTCAAATTTTGACACCTCTTTCCTTCCGTCAACCGCCTCATTCATCAGAGTCGTCGACTCACATGATTCTTCTTGTTGTAGTCATCTCAATTTTCTTGTATTTGTTGTTGGGGCTCCGTTGACCACTCCCAACAAGAAACTACAAATTACTCGGGATCCATGAAGAGTGTCACAAGATTGATGAATCAACACCCTGCTTCTGATTTTGAGTTTGGGAGAAGGATTACGGTACCCTTGACACATTTCGGTCTTATACCAATTTCTCTTTAGATTCAAGAGTAGTACATTTGCATATAAGTGTATCCGGCCTCTCTTAGCTGCCATCTAATCCATTCGTCCTTTTCTATCTTCTCTTATTTTTCCGTCCCTCCCTTCACTCAGTTTGTCGTCGTTGTCGCGCATCAAATCAAATCGAAAAGATGAATTTTTGAGAGAGAGAAAGAGAAAGACTACATATCACACAGTTGTCTTTTCTCCTTCATCCTTTTTCATATACGGAGGAAAGGGATTACATTCTCTCTCCGGGAGCTTTTGGATTAGGCTTGACATTTTTCAGAATGGTGTAATCCTTTTCGAATGGAATTTTTCTTGTACGTTTTTCAATGTCTTTGCGGATTTTTGAGGATTTTCTAAAAATTGTTTCTGAAGGCTTTCTATTTCTGAAAATGTCAAAAGATTTTTTTTTCTGATCTCCACACAGAAAGGCAGCCAGCGAAACTGAGCTTTCCTGTTCAATTTTGAGAATTAAAGTCAAAGTCTTGACTCAAAAAGTCTGAAATCTAGTAGACATCTGACAGAAATGACTAAAATTCAAGCAAAATTCAGCTAATGAAAGTTCAAAAGCTCAATAATTGTCTGGCAAAAATATGCTCAATCTTGTTTGTTTTGCTTCCATTCTTTGCCCTTTCATATGCAAATTTACACATCTATCACCCCTTGTGATTCCTGATTTTTCTGTTTCTTTCCCATATATAAATATCATATGTGCCCCACTGCTTTTTGCCACCACAACAAATTGCATGCATTTCTGATTGTTTCGCTCTTTAAACCATTCGAAAAAGGCACAAAACTTTTCTGAACTATGATTTCTTTTTTCCTGGGACATTCTAGTTTAAACCCGGCCGGTCTCGCCACGATTTTGAGCGAGCTTTAAAGGCGCACGGGTCGCTGGAAATTTTTCTTTGAGTTTTTTTTTCGAAATATATTGCTCCTTTGCTTGAAATTTCGAATTCCCCTAATTTGTTTTATTCAGTACCCGATGGCCGACGGAGAAGCGGTGATTTCGACGGTGAACAATGTGGAGGAGGTGCACGGACAGTTGTTCGAGGTCGCCCCACGCTACATCAATCTCTCGTACATAGGAGAGGGTGCATACGGAATGGTCGCGTAAGTTTTTTAAATCGAATTTTTCAAATTTAGAAGATTTTTAGCATCAAAACTCTTAAAATTTGTTCAATTTTCAGTTCGGCTCTCGACACGATCACCCGTGACCGTGTGGCGATCAAGAAGATCTCGCCGTTCGAGCATCAGACATTCTGTCAGCGGACACTTCGTGAAATCAAAATTCTCAACCGCTTCAAACACGAGAACATCATCAACATTCAGGAGATTATACGATCCGAGACGGTCGACTCGTTGAAAGACATGTAAGTAAAAAATTCGAGTTTAGCAGCCTGAAAGTCATCGAAAATTCGGATTTTCATCAGCTAGAAAAGCTGAAAATCTGGGATTCCGAACAAAAATTCTCGAACGTTTTGCGACAATATTTGATTGAAAACTTTCGATTTAAACTCGAAAATTGAGACCTGAAACCCATGTCTTTGTTTTCAGCTACATAGTGCAATGCCTAATGGAAACGGACCTCTACAAATTGCTCAAAACTCAAAAGCTCTCCAACGATCACGTCTGCTACTTCCTCTATCAAATTTTGCGCGGTCTCAAATACATTCACTCGGCCAACGTGCTCCATCGTGACTTGAAACCATCGAATCTTCTGCTCAACACCACTTGTGACCTCAAAATCTGCGATTTCGGACTGGCACGTGTCACCGATCCACAGACGGACCACACTGGTTTCCTGACCGAATACGTGGCCACTCGCTGGTATCGTGCTCCGGAAATTATGCTCAACTCGAAAGGATACACGAAATCCATTGATGTGTGGAGTGTGGGATGCATTCTCGCTGAGATGCTCAGTAATCGTCCGTTGTTCCCCGGAAAACACTATTTGGATCAGTTGAATTTGATTCTCGCCGTCGTCGGATCCCCATCGAATGAGGATCTTCAGTGCATTATCAATGATAAGGCTCGTTCGTACCTCATCTCGTTGCCCAATAAACCAAAACAGCCATGGAATCGATTGTATCCAGGAGCCGATCCACGTGCGCTTGACTTGTTGGATAAGATGCTCACTTTCAATCCACACAATCGGTAGGTTTTAGCAGAATTTGACTGAAACGCCCTCTAATTTCTCATCATTTTCAGCATCGACATCGAACAAGCGCTCGCCCATCCGTATCTCGAACAGTACTACGATCCAGGAGATGAGCCAGTGTGCGAGGAGCCGTTCACTCTCGAAATGGAATTCGACGATTTGCCGAAAGAGCGACTGAAGGAGCTGATCTGGGAGGAGGCTGAATCCCATCACAGAAGGATGGAGGCGGAGGCCGCAGCCAAGATGAATGGACAAATCGCCTAGATTTTCCTCTAAATTTTTTGTACTCAATTGAATGATTTCTCCGCGAAAAATTCAGATTTTTCGTGGACTTTCCCATGTAATATAACCCGTTCTTTCCCATAATCTTCCATCCCGTTATTATTAGTATTTTCACCCAGTTTTTTTTCGTCTAGTTTTGTTAGTAACACCAATCTCGTCTCAACCCATTTGCCCAAAGACATCTTTTCTATATTCCAGACTTTTGTTGAATTTTGATTAACCCCTGCTCGTTCTCTTAAAAATGAATTTGTATTATATTAACCCCTAATGATCCTGTCTGGCCCCTTCCCCTTTTTCCCTCAGATTTTCTATAAAATGACCCCTTTTTTATATGTATATCCATTCCAGCTGTGATGTGAAGACCCGCCTCTTTTTGTTATTATTTAATCACACACGAATTGCGAATGCGCTCTGTTGAAAACTGTTTTATCATCAGAGCGCATTTGCGACATTTTTCCACATCTACTCGATCATTTTGTCAAATTCACACGCGCATCCCTTGTCTTTTCTTGACCCATGTGCACGAAAATGCACTCGGATATGTCAGAAAACGCGCTACTTTGAGAATCGTCTGGTCGTTGGCTGAGTATTGACGTTTAAATGCGTAAGAATTTTATGATTTTT
>GL379793.1:106051-194893 GCA_000143925.2 Caenorhabditis brenneri
GTTGCTTCAAGATTGGGATCTCAGTCATTTGAGTGTGTTTCACTTTGAGCAACTAATACTCGTCTTGTTTCTGAGTTTCTGCTTACGGCCGAAACAAAAAGTCATAATTGAGCATACTTAATTTTGATGAAGATCAATTACGAGCTGTTTTCAGCTGAAACTCGATGTTGCAAAGAGCCCAGCACTGTTTTTATTTTGTTCACCAGATGGTTAAAAGTAACATTTACCAATTCAATCAAATATTAGAATGATTCCCTACGATAAAATCCCGCCAACATAGGAAAATGGGCAGCAAAAGTGGTACAAACCTCCAAAAGAAGTGAAATATCATACAGCCAATCACTTTTCCATCGACAAGTTTTTCACGAAAACACTTTCTAAACATGTATTCATGGTTTTCAGTTTTGAGAATGGAGATTTGAAAAATGGAAAATCACTAGTTGCACGCAGATAACGACTATGCTGAAATCAATGCAAATATTGGTACTGGAAAAATCTGGATATTAGAAAATTTCCATTTTTTGTTTTTCGAGAATCTTTATGGTCCATAGAACTCAAAATCAAAAAAAAATTAGAAATTTCTATCATTTGAAAGAAACATTTCAGGGGTGGCCCTATAACAATGAAACGCTCAAAACGAGCAGTTTTGAACGTTTTTCGACCTGGGAACCTCAGTTTTTGAGATATTTATCTGAAAATTTCAGGGCACGTGCTACTACTGATGGGGAAATCGACAAATGAATTCCGGAGTTAGTATCTTTTTCGAAAGTCCCTTAACATCAAATCATAGGGTGGCCCTATAACAATGAAACGCACTATAGATGCTTCTATGAGTGGATTCTGAAAATTCCAGTCATCACTGGAGCATGAGAGTCTGGAAATCTTTATCTGAAATCGCCAAAGCGTTGTAAATGAAGGGGCGGGGCCAGATTGAGATTTCCAGACCCTCAGGCTCCGAGGAGGGCTGGAAATTTCAGAATCCACTCACAGATACAGCTACTTTCAGAATCCACCAATTTATAAAAAATTCCTGGTTTGCCTTCCAAAATCAAGTTCCCTGAAACCCCCATAAGACCACCATCTTGATTATTCCCCCTACCTGACCCACTTATCTCCCCCTGAGCCAATTATCAATAAATCATCCCCCTTTTCAATCACCAATACAATAAATCCATCATCATCTTCCAAAAACTCATCATTCATTAATCATCAACCCATTAATTCCTCTTCATCATTTCATCTTCACCCGAACAAAAAAAACTTTTTCTTTTCGATTTTTTCTCTTCTCCCCGACGCGGCCTCGCCCCACCCACCGCTGTCGGGCACCAAGAGGATATCAAGTTTTTATGCGAGTTTTTTCCGCCTAACAAAGTGCAGGTGTATAAAAAGGAATGCTAGCCGAAGGAATTTTCAACACCGAACCTCGAAATGTCGACAGTCGGTTACATTGGCGCCGGCCTCTGCCTCGTTGGAGTCCTCTCCTCCCTATTCTCCATCAGCCACATCGTCTCCGACATCAACTCCCTTCGTTCTGAAGTCGAGGGGCGTGTCGATGAGTTCAAAGTGTTGGCTGATGATACCTGGCAACGACTTCTGATCCTTCAATCGCCAACTGGAGAAACTGAGAATGTGATGCCATCGATCTTCCGCTCCAAACGTTTCGTCTATCCAGGAATGTGTAATTGTGATAGCAACTCTCAAGGATGCCCAGCTGGACCACCAGGACCACCAGGACTTCCAGGAAAGAGAGGAGACGAAGGAACTCCAGGAGATCTCGGAAGAACCGGAGCCTCTGGAATCTCTCTTGCCGCCGTTCACCATATTCCAGGAGGATGCATCAGCTGCCCAGCCGGACCAGCTGGACCACCAGGACCACAAGGACCAGTTGGAAATCAAGGATTCCCAGGAGTCGTCGGACCATGCGGACCATCCGGAGACGACGGACAACCAGGACCACAAGGAGCTCAAGGAGACAAGGGAGCCCAGGGACCAAAGGGATTCGATGGAGCCGACGGACCAGACGGTATGCCAGGAACCGCCTACTTCCCAGGAGCTCAAGGACAGCCAGGAGAGCCAGGATGGTTGGGACAACCAGGATTGCCAGGAAAGCACGGAGAGCCAGGACAAGACGGAGAGGAGGGACCAAAGGGAGCCCCAGGAACCCCGGGATCCAATGGAAGAGACGCCTACCCGGGACCACAAGGAAAGGCTGGAGAGCCAGGAGCTGTTGGTGAGTTGATTTTCAGACTAGTCTGTTGGAAATCTGGAAAAATCAATTTCCAGGAAAGGACGCCAACTACTGTCCATGCCCAGCCCGTCGCGACTCCAAGACCGAAAGCGTCCACGAGCCACCAGCAGCCTCCCAGAACGGTGGATACAGAAAGGCCAAGAGACACTAAATCTCAAGGATTTAACTTATTTATTTGGATTTATTCTTTCAATAAATCCATTTTAAAACAAAAATTTCGTTTTTAGATGTTTCTAGAGTTGTTGAGCAAGTGTGCAGAGTCCTAGATACCTAGAATTTTTTCTCCTGGCTTCAAGGCCATCCTGGAGTTGGATCTCGGGGTTCCTGGGGCTCCCTTTGGTCCCTCCTCTCCGTCTTGTCCTGGCTCTCCGTGCTTTCCTGGCAATCCAGGTTGTCCCAACCATCCTGGCTCACCTGGCTGTCCTTGGGCTCCTGGGAAGTAGGCAGTTCCTGACATACCGTCTGGTCTGTCGGCTCCATTGAATCCCTTTGGTCCTTGGGATCCCTTGTCTCTTTGTGCTCTTTGTGGTCCTGGTGAAGCTGTCGTCTCCGGATGGTCCGCATGGTCCGACGACTCCTGGGAATCCTTGATTTCCGACTGGTCCTTGTGGTCCAGCTGGTCCGGCTGGGCAGCTGAGGCGTCCTCATGGAACAGCAGCAAGAGAGATTCCAGATGCTCCGGTTCTTCCGAGATCTCCAGGAGTTCCTTCGTCTCCTCTCTTTCCTGGAAGTCTTGGTGGTCCTGGTGGTCAGCTAGGCTTCCTTGAGCTTGTCATCACAGCTGCACATCCCTGGATAGACAAAACGCTTGGGGCGGAAAATTCTCAGTCTCTCCGGTTGGGGATTGAAGGATCAGAAGTCGCTGCCAGGTATCATCAGCCAACACTTTGAACTCATCGACACGCCCCTCGACTTTGGAACGAAGCGAGTTGATGTCAGAGACGATGTGGCTGATGGAGAATAGGGAGGAGAGGACTCCAACAAGGCAGAGGCCGGCGCCAATGTAACCGACTGTCGACATTTCTGGGTTCGGTGTTGAAAATTCCTTCGATTAGTATTTTTTTTAAATTCACCTGCACTTTGGGGGACCAAGGGGAGGGGAAAAACTTTCTAGGCAAACGTGAGGTGTCAGGCCAGGTGACAGCGGCTAGAAAAGCTTCTGGAGAAACCGAAACTAATGCAGGGGTCTAGAGGAGCCTACAGTGGCCTGGAAAAGGCGAAACCAGCCTAGAAGTGCCTGAAATGGCCTAGAAAAACAGGTGTCAACACTCTCAAATCGGGATCAGCTTAGGGCTTTGGAGCTAAATCTTCAAAGCTATACGATGTTTTTGTTTATACTTTCCCGGCAACTTCAGTCATGTGACGATGACATTGTGAATAGTGTATACTGAATTTGGCCTAGGAAAACTGTCTTATGAGCTTCATTCCACTATTTTATTACCCGGCGGTATGCTAAATCACAACTTCCTGAATCAGAACTGTCCCGAATCAGAATTGTCCATATCTCAAAAGTGGGCGGAGTTAGAAAAAAATTGTCAACTGCAAACTTGTTCCAAATTTAATTTCAAAAAAGTTTGCAGTTGACAACTTTTTTCTAGCTCCGCTAACTTTTGAGATATTTGGTTTGGAAACAGTTCTGATTCAGAATACCGCCTATTACCCTTGCTCGCATGAAAATTTTGCAGTAAGCACACCTACAACTATACACATGTTTTTGTATTCTCCTTTCGTTTCCTCCAACACACAGAGACTCGAGAAAAAGAGAGAAAAAGAGACGTAGACAAGGGGTCAGACTCTCTAAACCCTCTCATTTCCACATGCTCTCTCTCATCTCCCCGTCTTCTTCCTTTCACAACACACAACACTTCTATTGATTCCTGCCTCTCTCCGCTCTTATAGTTTTTGGATACCCCGTTCGTTTTTTGTGTGCCACGTGTTTTTGTATTTTCATCTTCTAGAATTCTGAAAATTTCCAGGGGTAATAAAAGGAATGGCGAGCAAACCATCGGCTGAAGAGTATCCATGTGATATTGTGGATATTCACGAGGATTTTGCAACTACTAAGAATTTGGATTTCGTGCTGGATGATGAGAATAAGTGCCATCGTTATTGGATTTTTTTGAAGTGTATGAAATGGTGAGGAGAAGTTTTTTATCTCAGTGTTCCTCTGAGATGTCAAAAAATTAAAAAACTAAAATTTTACCATGCTCCTTTACAATATTCAACCGGAATTCGTGCTAATTCTCTTTGTCTTTTGCACTTTTCTTCTAGCTCTAACCGTTTTTGAGATACCGTTCATCAAAGTCAGGGGGTGAGACGCAGAGAAGCTAGAGCTACTGACTGTCTGCGCTCTCTCGTCTCAATCTTTGTTTGGCTATAACTCCGCGAGGAGAAGAGGTAGGAAAATGGTGCAAGAGGGAAATCTGTGTAGAATTTTATGGGAAATTTTCCTGTGAAATTGGATTTTGAGAATTCTGAAAAATAGTATTTTTTTTTGAATCTTGATTTTTATAGCTAGAACTTCATTTCTGTACAAATGTCGGGAGAGTGGTCGTACAAAAAAGTTGTAAACTACAAAAATGAAGTTCTAGCCATGATTGATACGCTCAAAAAATTTTTAGGCCGTATGGGAAATTTTTGACCGTGTGATACATGCTCGAATTCGGCTGAAATATACTGGGGTGTTCGTAAAAATATAACCAAGCAACTTCAAGCTTGCATAGCTCAGTTCTCATCAGAGCTATGAATTTGTTGTCAACTGACAAAATGTTCAAAATTCAATTTCCTATAACTTTCTAGTTAATCACTTTTTACCATCTCAAATTCTAACTGAGATACAAGGCGTCAAACTTTTACAGGGTCAAAAAATCGCCAGTTTCCCCCAGGATTGTAACTCCAAACCTAAAAATCTCGATGCCTATCGAAAATGAAAATCAGCTAAAAATTTGTCTTTAGTATATTTTAAAACTGAATTCCAGTTGGCACTACCCTAGACTAGGATGTATTAGAATTTTTATATGCTAATTCCCACTGATCCCCATTTTTTCCAGGCAAGTCGAACTGCGTAGCAACTCGTTCGAATGTTTCGCCGCCTATTTCAAATCTCCATCCACATGGGCTGCGGAACTTGAGTTCGAGATCAAAGCTCACATCACAAACTCTGTTCGAACCGAGAAGTTCGTCGCCAGATACACAGGGGCCACTCATTTGCACTTCCGTCCTCTGAAACTACACGAACATATGCAAAGAGAAAAACTGACGTCTTTGAAAGTGGAAATATCGATTAACTTGATCTCAATGACAAATTTTGGATTGATGAATTACGACTATTTCGATTTGTTCCCGGATGCGGAGAGCTGCTTTTTGAAGGTGGAGGATAGATTGATCAAAGTGAACAGAAGATATTTGGCATTGATGAGTCCATTCTTCAAAGCACTCTTCTTCGGAGAGCTTGGAGAGAATCAGGAGATTTATGAGATTAAGGAGAAGTTTAGAGAGATGATCACATTCCTCAGATGTATCTATCCACATAGGCAACCTGTCACAAGTGAGTCTTCGTTTTCAGCAAAGCTGTCAAAATGGCGGACGCGGCCGAAATCGTGTTTTTCTTCCATGGGCCTTCCTCGGCCTGAGGCCACGGCCGCCATTTTGACAGCCTTGATTTTCAGTTTCGAAAAAAGGTTTTCAGTTAAAAAACTTCGATCAGAAAACCCTTCACCGAAATTTGTTCCAGAAAAAAGTCTGGACTACCTCCTCCAACTTGCCGATCGTTACCAAGTCCAATCACTCGTCGACTCATGCGAGATGTTCATGTGTGCACACTACCACGAGTATCAGAAGAAGACGGAGAAGTGCTTCTCGTATGTGGAGAAGTATAAGATGCAGAGATTGTTGGTAAGGATTACAGTGTTATGGAATTGATGCTATCCCGAATTAGAACTGATCGGATGATGTTTGTCGCATTTTGTTTTAAAATTCAGTCTCGGGCAGCAACTGGGAGCTTGAATATGGGACGGTTCTAATGCGGAGTATTGTATGTTCAGAGCAGCATATCTCGGTTGTCTGTGAAGCTATCAAAAAGTAATCAACTAAAGAAATGTTAAGCAAAACATTGTGAACATTTTACTTGTTGAACATTTTTTGATAACTTTGAAAGCAACTGAGATATCCTGCTCCGAACATACAATACTCTGTGTTTGAATCCCACGGTAAATTTTGACCTAGTTTTTTTTTCAAAATTGTTAGGATATTTTGAATGAGTGATTAGGATAGTTCAGGATACAATCTTTAAAAAACTCTGAACAGAGCACCAGTAAGCGTTCTTTATAGATTTTGCGTTACATTTTAAGCCCATTCCATCAATCCTGGAAGCTAAAAAAATTTGTAATTCCGCCACACCTAGTACTGTATGCTTGGAGCAGAATATCTCGGTAGTCTTCAAAGCAATCAAAAAGTTGTAAACTAGTAAAATGTGTAAAATTTTTGGCTCAACATTTTACTAGTTGAACATTTTTTGATATCTTCCAAGACAACTGAGATATGCTGCTCCGAGTATAAGGTTGTGCCGAAATTAAAGAATTTACGCTAGATGTTAACCTAGTTTTTGACAAAATTGACAGGATATTTTGAATGAGTATCTGGGAATACTTCCGGATTCAGGCTTCAGATAGATTTGATCAGAGCATCAGTAAGCGTGCTTTATAGGTTCTGTGCTTCATTCAACAATAATTTTATCAATCCGGAAATCTAGCCAGTTATTTCGGAGCAGCATATCTCGGTTGTCTTTGAAGCTATCAAAAAGTTGTCAACTTGTAAAATGTTCAACGCGTTTTGCTTAACATTTCTTTAGTTGACAAGTTTTTTATAGCTCCAAAGGCAACCGAGATATGTTGCTCCGATTACAGGGTTGCGCCTAAATTACAAAATTTACGCTAATTTTTAACCTAGTTTCTATCAAAAATTGTTAGGATATTTTGAATGAGCTACTGGGATATTTCAAGATCTAGGCTACAAAAAACTTTGATCAGAGTCTTGCGAATCATAACATCAGGGTCAGTAATCGTGCCTTCATAGACTAATTAACCATAATTCTGAATGTATGAAGCTGGATCATTCTTGATCAGATCCTCATTGAGCATCATTTTGGACATCTTACGCGGAAAATCAACTTTGAAGCATCCCCATCCTAATATTTCCAGCGCATCCTTGTCGAGTTCGTCGCCGTCACCCAAAACACCGCCCAATTCCGTGGTCAACCCTATTGGCGTGATCTCTCCGAGAAGACTCAGCTAGCTGTCCTCGAATACATGGCGAAGAACTCCCAGAGACGTGCCAAAGAAATGGAACGTCGTCGTGGAGTGAATGCTCACCGAGCCAACATTGATCCAGTAGATGATCAGGCTCCACCAAATGCTCGCATGTTGGGAATTGCTGATCCAATTCGAAATGCCGATCCAGTTGCACCAATGCCAGCTAGACTGATTGGACAATGGGGTGGTGCTCCCGCAGCAGTTGCTAGGAATATTATGAGATATTAATAGATTTCACTCATTTTGACTTTCCCCCCAAATCATCACATTCTCATGACTTTCATGCTCTTCTCTTGCTCTTTTTCTCATTTTTCCAAAAACTTTGCAAGTGCGCTCTACTGGGCACTGCCATTATCTAAGCATAGCTTAACTTTGACGCAATATATCTCAATGGTCATTAGAGCTATCAAAAAATTGTCAACTACAAACTTGTTCAATTTTGAATTTTAAACAAGTTTGTAGTTGAAAGTTTTTTGATAGCTCTTTTGCCAACAGAGATATATAGTTTTGAAAATAACTTATACTAAAATATTTTGCCTTATTTCTGATGGTATCTAAAAATTCTCTTTCAGTGCTATATGTATTATTTCTTGATTGATTTTAGACGATAAAATTGGAATTTTGGCTTTAAAGAAGGAACTGAAGTCAGAAAAATTTTCAACTTAAAAGATTTTTACATCATCAGATAGAGCCAGATGTGAGCTACATTTTATCACTTTTAGGTCACGCTTTGGGGGCTAGAACCAAGTACTGTTCCGGTGGCAATTTGAAGGCGCGATCTACAGAAAGCAGCCTCTAACCTTTGACAGAAGGTCTTTTTATATGGAAAAAAAATGATGTTCCTTTAGCCTCTTTTTTGTCACTAAAGCACCAACAGATAGAGCTCGGCGAGCTACAGTAGGGCTTCCATTCGGGCAAAATGAAAACGGCTGCCCGCCCTACGCCCCATCATGTTCGCCCTCTGAAAGGTCAAGAAAAAATTTGATTACGTTGAAAATTTAATTAAAGTTTCCCCTTTGATTTTCACGAGTTTGAGATTTTTTCGGAAAATGTACCCTATAAAAAATTTAAAATTAATACATTTCCTACGTGGCTCTCAATGGTGGACGGGCGATCGCCGCCCAAACGGAAGCCCTAAGCTACAGCACCGTCCATAATTATACGAACACCACGTAAAAATTCAGTTGATTTTGTACTGGGAAATTCGGGAGGCCAACTTTGAGCAATCATAACTTTGGAGCCAGATGAGATAGGGAAAAGTTGTCAGCAAATAAAATGTGTAAAAAGTTGAAATCACGAAAGTTTACTTCCGGGCAGACGGAATCTCAAAACGATCAAACCTCGGAACACCCTTGCTAAGAAAGGTCCTATCTCAAAAACGGTTGATATTAGAAAAAAGTCATCAACTAAAGATCGATAGAGCATACGATTGTCTACATTTTTGTAGTACATGACATCTTCCCAGCTATCATGCCTGCTAAGTTACAGCCGACAGAAGTGACATGTTTTGAAAAAAAGCTTGCCTTTCAATTTCCTTTTCAAATTCATATTGTCAATAGTACTAACCTTTGTCAGAGTATTTTCAGATGAATGCTCAACTAAATAGTTGTTCCTTGAATCTCTTTTTTTCAAATCCCATTCCCACCCCTCCCTCAGATTAGTCCCCATTCCCCATTTGACATGACAAATGCCAGAGCTCTTTGTCCCTCCCCCATTGTTCTTCTGTTCCAAACAGTCTCCTGGAGAAAGAGATTTACGAGTGACGTCACTCCAGTGACGTCATCTATTTGTGTTTGTCTTCTTCTCCCTTCACGACATCTGGTCCACCTCTCTCGAGGAGAAGAGGATCAATAGAGCAACACACCGCAACTAATCCAAGATGCCATTTCAACGACAAACCCTTTTTGCCCAGTGTGTGTATGGCCGTCACGTGGATATTTATTAAGGTGAGTGAGTGGGGGGTATCTTGGCAATGGGCCAAGTTTTTTGAAAAATGCGGGTGGTTTGAATGGGAAAATGTGGGATTATGGCGCTTTGGTTGGTTTGTCCGGATGTCCAGAACCGGGCAAACTATCAGACGGGTTTCCAGAGCGTGCTATGTCTGTCCGGTTGTCTGAATGCCCAGGGGAAGTTTTTTCTAGGTTCCCGGTACCGCTTTTCATGTCTGTTCGGTTGTCTGGATGTCTAGGCGACCAAGCTTATCTTCCGGAAAGTTCTGCTTCGGCTTGCTGATCTTTTGCTATTTTTCAGTTGCTTTTTTTCAATTGCTTTTGGTGTCTCAGTTGCTATTGAATTTCTCATTTACTGATCCATGTCTTGAGAAATTCAATAGCAACTGAGAAATAGCAGAAGATCCCCCCCCCCCCGTTTCTATCCCTGTTCTTTGTACCTCCCTTCCCACCCCGTTTTCGGACCCTCCCCCCCTGATTTTCTCAGATCAACGGAACACCGTTCACGTGAATAACATAAGGTGTAAATGGGGGGTGTTCAAATGTCATAGTGTGTCGTAATAGATGGTTCTTCACAAGATTAGATAGGGTGAGAGAGTCGTCGGCTCCTTATGATAGGAGCAGTTGAGATTGGGTAATAGCAGTTGAGTGGGTAATAAGCAGATACTGGGTATACAATAAGGATTGTGTAACAAGTGAGATTACTGGATTACTGTCGGGGAGGGCTGTGACGTAAGGATTAATAGAGCTTGTTGGGAAAGTGATGTTGAGTTGGGCTTCAAACTGTGACTCTTTGGCGGTCTTAAAGGAGGCCGAAAGGGAAAAAAAATGACCACATCTCATATGAACATATTCACTACAAAAACCATGAAATGATAGTGTTATTGATAAAAAATGTCTAGTTTTTGAGTTATGATGATTCCAATGTCCAGAACTTTTATATATGCCATTTCTTAGTGCATCTGCTGCGTGTCGGATGGCGCAGGCGGTTGCAGTTTTGACTCACTTGGGTTCGAACCACACATAGCTTTTTTGTTTTTTATTTTCTCGGAAAGTATTATTTTGTATTTTCTGATGAATTTCAACTCTTTTCAAATCATTAAAGTTCACTTTTCCATTGAAAAATCGCCAAAAAAGCTGAGTGTCGTCAATTAAAATGCCAGGTCCGCAACCGCGTGTTTGCAGACATTTCTACAAAAAATTCTACAAAATGTTGACTACCGTACTTCCTTTCGGCCTCCTTTAAGGTTGTCCGAACAAATCTGCTCTTGGCTATTTATGCCAAAATTCAATTTTATAGAAGGCTAATAGAAAATCAGAGCAGTTTTTTATCAGAAGAATTCATCTGACCTCCCATGCAGATACTAGGCACACCATGAGGATTGTGTAACACTAGAAGTGTTTGGGAAATTATTGTCGGAGGTGGCTGTGACGTAAGGGGCAAAGCAACTTTTTGGGGAAGTAGTTTTGAGTATGACTCTGGGATTTGAACTGAATCCTCTAAAAGTCTATGGCTCGGCAGGGAAGATAGCTGGGTGAATCAATATGATCTTGGGTTTTCACGCCAAAATTCAATGTTTTAATACTCTGATAGAAAATCGGAGCAGAGTCTATCGGAATAGTTCATCTGGCCTATGAGTTGATAATAAGTCGGTACTAGGTACACAAAAAGTGTCGGGGAAATTACTGTCGGGTTGGGTGTTACGACTCTTCGGGAAAGTGATGTTGAGTATGGCTCTGGGATCTGGACTGAATCTTCTAAAAGTCTAAGATTTGGCAGAGAAGATAGCTGGATAAATCTGGTCTGGTCTATGCTTTTGCGCTGAAATTTGATTTTCACTAATTTTAATGAAAACTCGGAGTAGAGTCTATCGGAACAGTTCATCCGACCCAACCTTCAAACTGACTCCAACCACTATTCCCGTAAATCCTGTAATATCTCGGTTGCCTTTAAAGCTATCAAAAAGTTGTCAACTAGTGAAATGTTTAAAATGGATTGCTTCAAATTTCTTTAGTTAACAACTTTTTGATAGCGTCAAAGGCAACCGAGATATGCCGCTCTGAAAGGTGTGTGGCGTTTCTTGGATTGTCGCGTCAAGAGCCAAAAAACTAGTTACCGTTTAGAGCATCATATCTTGGTCGTCTTTGAAGCTATCCAAAAAGTGTCAACTAGTAAAATGTTAAAAATGCTTTGTTTAACATTTCTCTAGTTGATCACTTTTTGATAGCTCTAAAAACAGCTGAGATATGCTGCTCTGAACATACAATGTGCCTAAACTACATTTTTTTGCATTTTTTTTTGAGAACCACCACTCAAACTGAATCGAACAAGGGCTAGTGGTCCCTCCCTCCCTACCCCAAACCGTTCCATTTTGCATATCACGTGAAGTGTCTCTCTTGTGGCATTCACGTGAACACCTCCTCCTCCTCCCTGTAATCTAATGAGTATACACCTCCACCACCACTGCCGACCACTTGGTCTTGGTCCTATTCCGTTGCACACGACGAGAATTTCGTTGACACGATGTACTCTGCGCATCTCCGTTCCTATACACTATCTCACCACCCCCGCCGCTTTTGATCTATCTTAATATAATAGGGTGGTTGGTTGGTGTGTTCCTCCGATCTCTCAGGTGAAGGAGAGAACACATCATCCGTCATCTTTTGATGATGGTCCCCCCTTCCATCTCTCTTGTCAGTAGAGTGGTTTTGAATAATAAAGTGGGATAGAGAGAGATGAAGAGATACTGTAGGAGCGGATATGAGATGGATTACGGTAGAAGAATTGTGTAGCTGGGAAGGTAGGCCGTAAGATGTTCAGAGCAGCATATCTCGGTTGCCTTCGGAGCTATCGAAAAGTAGTCAACCAATAAAATGCTAAGCAAAACATTCTAAACATTTTACTAATTGAACACTTTTTCATATCTTTGAAGACAACCGAGTTATACTGCTCTAAACATACAGTATACCTTGTAACAGTGATTTGCATAGTACTTACTGTTCTGAGCAATATATCTCGGTTACCTTTAGAGCTATCAAAAAGTGATCAACTAAAGAAATATTAGACAAAGCATTTTAAAAATTTTACTAGTTGAACACTTTTTCATAGCTTTGAAAAAAATTGAGATATGCTGCTCTGAACACAAGGTTGTTCAGGACTTTAGGGGTTACTATGGCTTATGGTAATGGAAAAGATACTGTAGTTAATCCGGGTTTTTGTGAGAAAATAATTATTTTAGATCCTGGATTGAGCAAGGGAAACATCATCAGGATAACGAATGCAAGGGGCACTTGATCACATGGATTGCTGTAGAAGTATGGGTGTAACATCCTGGAACCTTGGCCGATAAATCCAGATGTCCGGATGTCCATAATATTGGAATCTGTGCGAAACGAACTAGGCAGCTGGAGATTTGGGTTTGCTGTAGCTTTTTTTGTAACTTTGTATTTCGGTAAGTGTGGTAACTGTTGTAGTAATCTGAAAAAAAATTGAAAAAAAAATGCGGAATTCATGAGGAAACCGCCTAAAATTTACTAAAATTTACGGGGAAAAACCTAGGAAAAAACCGGGAAAGCAACTAAATTTTGCAGTACTCTTCCCGTGTTTTCCCCGGAATTTCCCGGTGTTTTTCCAAAGTTTCTCTGGTTTTTGCCCGGGTTTTTCCAGCGGTCATCCAGGGTTTCACCAGAGTTTCTCCGGTGGTTTTCCAGAGTTTGATGGGGTTTTTCCCGGGGGTTTCCAGGGTTTTTTCCGGGATTTATCCACGGTTTCTGCGGATGGTATGCTGAGTAATCAGAACTGTCCCATATCTCAAAAGCGGGTGGAGCTAGAAAAAAGTTGTCAACTGCAAACTTTTTCAGAATCAAATTTAAAGCAAATTTGCAGTTGACAACTTTTCCCTAGCTCCGCCCACTTTTGAGATATGGGACAGTTTTGAGGGGGGTCCTAAATTAGGATCTTTCTGTCTGTGTGTCCGGATGTCCCTGACAAAAAAAAAGCAAAAAAATATTCTGGAATCATTTATTTACATCAATTCTTTGCTCATCAGATTTTCAGAAAAACGTGTGCGAAAACAAAAACTCAATTTTTTGGATTTTTCAAATTTTTTTTGGGGGATAATGACTTCAAAAACGAACTTAATTGACAATATGGGGGGATGGGACACTTACGAAATGAAAATTCGGAAACAAAAAAAGAATGTGATTGCCATTGAAATGGTTAGAAAGAGAGAGAGAGAGAGTGGGGAAAAGAGAGAGAGAGAGAGAGAAAAAAAAAGAAGAAGAAGAAGTACTCGACGATGACAACATGTCACCGGGAGTTCAAAAGAGTATATATATAGAATTATAAATATAGTTTGTAGTTTGTAGTGTGTAGTGGGCGGGACTTGGGGGAAACAACGAAACAACAACAAACATATATAGAGGTGGTCAATCAACAGAATATTTTAGATGATATTTTCAAAAATCGTTTCCTAATTTTGAAAAAAAGGGGCGGGGCCTATGTACATTGGGGGACGGGAGAATAGTTCGTTAGATGACAGAAGAAGAAGACTGACAGACAGAAATGAGCAGCACTTTGAAACCAGTGTCAGGAAAAAAAGAAAAAGTTAGAGAGAGAGAAAAGGAGAGACGCAGAGACAGACAGAGAGACTCAAAAGAGAGAAATCAACAAAAAACCAGTGTGATGGATCTTCTTTTTTATAGATTTTTTTTCAAAATATATTCTGCAGGGGGGAGAAAAATTCGCCTAACAACATGTGTAAATGGAGCGCATTTGCATTTAGACGAGATTTTTTTGTTTGGAGGTGGGGGGCGGGCTAACAATATGAACATGGGTATTGATGGCGGCGCGGAGTGGTGGGGGGAGATGTTTGACACACTTGTTTTTTTGGATTTTTATGGATTTTCGGAGGGGGAGGGAGGATTTTGGGGAAGAGAGATGGAGTGGAGATGATGAGATGTTCAGGTTGTGCAGATGTCGAGTTGATCATTGTTGGGAGACCGGCTGGAAGAACTAAATTTTAGGATTCTGCTGGACTGTTTTTCAAAAAAATTTTGAAAAAAATCAGTGAGATATTCGAATTCTACACGTCTAAGGCTTCAGAATGAGCCAAAATCTTGAATTTTAGGTATACTGTATGTTCGAAGGAGCATATCTCGGCTGTCTTTGAAGCTATCAAAAAATTATAAACTAGTGAAATGTTAAGCATAAAATTTTACACATTTCATTGGTTGAAACTTTTTTGACAGCTTTAAAGAAAACTGAGATATGCTGCTTAGAAAATACAGTTTGCCTAAACTTGGGTCTTGACGCGAAATTCTAAGAAACGCCACACGCCTTTCAGAGCAGCATATCTCGGCTGTCTTTGAAGTTATCAAAAAATTATAAACTAGTGAAATGTTAAGCATAAAATTTTACACATTTCATTGGTTGAAACTTTTTTGACAGCTTTAAAGACAACTGAGATATGCTGCACAGAAAATACAGTGTGCCTAAACTTGGGTCTTGACGCGAAATTCCAAGAAACTTTCAGAGCGGCATATCTCGTTTGTTTTTGAAGCTACAAAAATATATTCAACTAACAAAATGTTAAGCACTAAATTTTACATATTTCATTAGTTGAAAGTATTATCCCAGCTTTAAAGACAACCGAGATATGCTGCCCCGAACATGGGATCTCGACACTCAAATCCGCGAAACGCCACACACCTTTTTGTTTCCTCTATTCTGGTTCATGTTGTTGAACTGTTGCTGGTATCCCTGACCACCTTGTCCACCAGCCTGTCCACCCTGTCCACCGGCTCCATGGGCTCCGTACATTTGAGCACCGTACATGTCACCGCCACCGTTCGCCTGTGGATTTCCACCGCCGACGTGCATACCGCCCATTTGAGATGCCAATTGGTTGACGTCATAGTGTTGTTGGTAGACGGCAGCCGGATGGTATCCGTAGTAGGATTGGTAGACCTGTGGATACTGCATACGTTGGATCATGTCCTGGTTGTTGATAGAGTGCTGAAAGAATTGAATTTATAGGGGGGGATTATGCGCCTTTAAGGTGTCCCAAGCCCAGGTTAGTCAGAACATAATGATCCTAAAACCTAAAATTCTCCGGGCGGATCCGCGATTTCCAAAACCAACAAGCTCCTACCTGTCCATTACTCAAAAAAGCGTGTCCGCCCAGAGAGCTAAACGATTGGAAAGGGTGGCGTGGGGGTCCATTACCAACCTTACTCTTCCTGCCAGTATCGGCTTGTTTGATGAGAAGGGATGGTCCCTCCTTGGTCATGTTCTCAAAACGACCGCCATTCAACGCGGAAATGATCACTTCGCACTTTTCCTTCGAGTCCATACGAGCGAATCCGACACCACGAGATTGGTTATCCGGAGTGCGGAGAATGCGAGTCGAGATGACCATTCCGTACTTGTTCAACTCGGTCTCCAACATTTGCTCAGTGAAATCCAATGGTAGATTGGCAATGTACAAGTTGGTCGGGTCCTGTTCTTGTTGTTGAAGTTTCGCCATCTGCGCCTGAACTCCCTCAGTGTTGAGTCCATCGACAGCGGCGGCGGCGGCTTGGGGGGACTCGAAATCCACAAAACCGTATCCCTTGCAATTGTTGGTCGACTTGTCCATGATCGCTTTTGTCGATGCGATGTTTCCGTATTTGGAGCACATCTCACGAAGAGTGTCATCGTTGGTGTTGGGGGCGAGTCCACGGATGTAGAGGTTCGTCTGAAAATTCGAAAAAGTTAGTGATTGGGTATTGACGGGGAGAAGGGAATTCTGGGGGAGGTTTAGAGAGAGCAAGGCTGTCAGAATTTTTTTTTGGAAAAAAATTTTTTTTTGATGCCTGCCTATTTCATCCCGACCCCAATTTTTCGAAAAAAAAATTTTTTTTTAGAATAATTATTCTGACAGCCTTGTCTCTAAAATAATCATCTTTACAAAAAACACTGGGGGATGAAATATATTCAAAATTTGCCGTACAGAACTGGGCGTGGCGGAGGCAAAATTCGATGAATGATTGGTGGTGGATCGGTGGTTGTGGTTGTGTTGTGAAGTGGGTGGAAGAGAAGAAGAAGGAAGAGGAACTCGTCGCGAACTCACCGAGCTCAATGGAGTCGAGTCATGGTGTTGTTGACCGTCGCGTGGAGCCGTGTAACGACCGTAACCGTTGTTGCTTCCGCCGAACGGTCCGTTTCCTCCTCTCATATGGCCTTGGACACGCTGCAAATTGGGAGAATGCTTAGATTTTGCGATTTTCGTTGCGTTTTCCATTTTTCAGAACTCTATGCGTCTTTGAATAGCGGTAGGACCTATCTCTGAACCTAGCCATCATTATACTCAAATTTAAGCATTTTTCTAGCTGACTAAGGATCTGTCATTCAAAATTGCTAATTTCCACAAATGAAGCCAATTTTGGCTCGTAACTTAGCTAATTTGAAAAGTACCATCTTGATTTTAGCATATTCAAAATCAGTGCGTTTTTCCGGTTCTGAAAACTACCAACAAGGCCTATCTAGCGCCATTTTCAATTTTTCGATGCTCATGCGCCTCTAAATCGTGGCGAGACCCATCTAGAAACCAAATGGAGTCACTTTGAAAGGTTTCATCTATATATCCAGAATCAGCGCGCTCTACCGGTTCAGAAAACTACCCACACGACCTATCTAGCGCCTTTTCTAATTTTTCAGAACCCTATGAGCCTTTAAATCGTGTCAAGACCCATCCCCAAACCTAGTCATCATTTTACTCAAATTGAAGCACTTTGATAGCTGAGTAAGAGTTTGAGATGCTAATTTTGAAAAAATCAAGCAAATTTGAAAGATTTCGTCTAGATATTCAAAATCAGCGCGTTTTTCCGGTTCAGAAAACTACCAACAAGACCTATCGAGAGTCACTTTCAATTTTTTGACCCCTCATGCCCCTTTAAATCGTGTCAAGACCCATCTCCGAACCTAGTCATCACTATACTCAAATTGAAGCACTTTTCCAGCTGAGTCAGGATCTGACATCCAAAATTGCTAATTTCCAAAAAATGAAGCTAATTTTTGACTCGTAACTCAGTCATTTTGATAGGTACCGCCTAGATTTTAGCATATTCAGAATCAGCGCTTTCTTCCGGTCCAGAAAACTACCAACATGCCCTATCTAGCGTCATTTCGAATTTTTCAATACCTATGCGCCTTTAAATCGTTACAAGACCCATCTCCGAACCTAGTCATCACTATACTCAAATTGAAGCACTTTTCCAGCTGAGTCAGAATCTGGCATCCAAAATTGCTAATTTCAGAAAATGAAGCCACTAACCCCTCCATAAAACTGGCGTTGTTGTCCCTGTTGATGATGTTGTGGTGGTCCACCTTGAGGTCCTCCCTGCGGTCCCCCAGGTCCCTGTTGTTGTTGTTGTTGCTGTGGTGCGGCGACCGACGAAGAGTTCATTCTTGAAGAATTATGATGTTGTTGGTGATGATGGTTATGAGGTGTCGAATGACCCATACGACTACTATATGGATTGGTGGTATTGGTAGTGGTGGATGATGATGAGTTATTGGTTGGATTAGAAGAGGATCGAAGTGGATGATATTGTTGTTGATGACTTGTATTGTTGTTGTTGTTGTGATGATGTGGTGGAGGTGCTGGAGGAGGATAACTCAGTAGTCCTGCACCCTTATTATCACTGCTTCTCGAGTATTGCGAGTTTTGGGCGGCGGTGGTGGTCGGCGGCATTCTTTTTCAAGATATGGCAGCCAGATAAAAATAGAGAACACACCGGCCTGTAAACATCACAAAGACAACAGTTAGAAAAAAATTGTCCATTTTTAGGATTTTTTTTCAATTGTGGAATTTGAAGTTGTTTCAGAGAAGCAGATAGGGATAGGATAGGCTGCGACTAGGGGATTCAACGGGACTGTTGGAGATGGAATTTTGGAAACTTGAAGCTCTCGAAAAGTTCAGCAAGAATCTGACCTCTAGAAGCGCTATTTTTGCAGGATGAGCCCAATTTGGACTTGTTATTCTGCTAATTTTCAAAATATCGGCTAGATTTCAACATATTCAGATTGAGCAGGTCAAGCCGGTTCAGAAAAGTACCCACATGACATATCTAGCACAAATTTGAAATTCGGTGCCCGGTCGCTGCTAAACAGGGGTGTCAGACGGGTCTTGCTCAGCTCTAAATGCTCTACAAGGCCGCCTCTTGCATCGAAAAGATCCCATCGCTAGGAAGCAAGCTAGGAAGGGAAAATGCCCGATTTGCCAGCCTTGGGGGTGGTAATTCTGCTAATTTTCAGATTTTTGAGAAAATTCTAGCATTTCTAAAATCAGGAGGCCAAGCCGGTTCAGAAAAGTACCCACAAGACCTATCTAGCTCAATTTTGAAATTTGGTGCTGCTAGCCTAACCTAGACGGCTAGCCTGACTAGCCTAGTCTCCCCAAACCCAAAAAAACTAGGGGTCCTAGAACGACTTTGATGGCAAAACCCCCTATTTGAGTTTTTTTGATCTACAAAAAAATTTTTGATCTACAAAAAAAAAAATTTTTTTTGTATTCTCCAACAGTCCCCCTTTCGTCGACTACACAATATCTATATGAAAGGGGACCAACAACAACAACAATAGTATCATTCGTTTTGCAGAAAAATTATAGATAGAGATAGAGATCATGCAGAGAGAGAAATAGAGAAAAGTACAAAAAAAGTGACCACGTCATCTTGGACAGTGCTAATAAAGAAGGATTAAGATGGATGTGTTAAAATGAATGACAGATGATGTATTAGAGCGCAGCATGCATGAGAAAATAGATGGTAGATCAAAAAATAACAACATACCTTGATAGTAGAATAAAGAGAGTTGGTTATAGATGAGGAGTGGTTAAGTGGAGACGGTAGATGGGGCTGTCGAAAGCAACGTGCTCTGCAAAATTTGAATTTCAAAAAAAAAAAAGAGAGAGAAAGAAAGAAAATGAGATAAGATCATGAAAACTTTCAAATGGAAGGAAAAGAAGAAGAAGAAGTTAAAAGAAGATGACCCAAACGAGGACGGGATAAAAAATGGGGGGCCTCCTCCAGCAGAGACCTTGACCGGCGCCCGCGCGGACGCCGTCAGAGAATGATGGAATGTAGGGGAAACAGGGAAAAACAAAAAGGAAGGGCGACGACCTTGGCGCCGAAGAGTGCGAACTTGGGTTGAACGCTTTTCGAAAAATCTTTGAAAAATCTTTGGAAAAGAAAAAAAAAAAGAAAAAACCATCAGGTGGAATTGAACTTGCGAGTGTTCGCTTACAAGCGAGCGCTGTTCCCAGCTGCGCCAAGCGTGTAGAAACCGACGAAAGACAAAAGGGCGTATAAGAAACGAGGAGGAGAGGGAAGCCGAACAAAAAAAAAGAAGAGCGGCACGATCAAAAGAAGGCGTGCGTCATATGAGAAAACCATAGAAAAAACAACAGAAAAAAGTACGAAAACCGTCCTATTTACTCAATAATTCACAGGTCCTACTGCTGATCCTGACAGCGGTGCGCCGCCGTCGTCACCAGCAGCGTAAAATTTCTCATAAGACATCAAACATCAAGAGAGAGGAAAAAATCGAAGGGTCTGTTGGGTGACTGTTGGCCAGCCGGGCGGGCGGGTGGGGTGAACAGGGTGAATGAAGGGTGGTATGCGCGCGCGCGCGGGACAGGACCACCCAAGACCCGCCCACATTAGTGATCAAACTATATATACAAGAAATGAGGGGGGAGGACTGTGCGTTGAGGAAGGGGTGAGAGCAGAGAAATACAAACGGTGTGTGTGTTGTCCACCACCCCAAAACCTTTGAGAGAGAGGGAGAGGTCGTCCTCCTCCTCCATCGGCCCTTCCCGTTTACCCGTCCTGCACACACACACACACATAGAAAAAGTGATGAAGAAGGGATGGTGTCCATCCGATCGTCAAGGACATACAGTAATAGATTGTATTCAATCAACTTTTGGGAATGGATGCGATGGACGACCACCGGCCACCCCTGAGAAGAGATGTGAATTTCTAATGATGACGACGGCATCTAGGCGGAGAGAGAAAGGTCTTAGGGGTACTGTAAGTGTGTAGAGGGTCCATGGGAAGTTCTAGGCTCCAGATTCCGAAGGAGGGCATGGCCTATGGGGTTCCCACCATGGTGTGGTCCTAATCCCCCCTTGGAGCTACACTTTAGTGTCATAAGCCACTTAGTGTGAGCAATTAGATGATGGGATTAGAAGGTATGTGGCACAGAATAACATCCAGGTGTGTCAGGGGGTTCCCGCACCATCTGGGAGGTGTTCGCGGATAAAAGGGAGGGGTGGGGTCTGCATGAGACCCGAGTGGTGGGATCTAAGCCTAGGTGAGCTAGGCCAAGCGAGCCTGAGCCTAAATAGCCAGGTCCGAGGAGCTCTGTCTAGCCCCGCCCGAACCTAAGGCTCGTGTCTTTGTGATCTTACTTAAGCCTAAGCCTAGATTTGAAGGCCTACAGTTATCTGGGCTCCTCCCTACCCTTCTAGGACTCCTAGCTTCCTCCTAAGCCCCGCCCCCTTTCCCTCTGAGTCTTACAGCCTCCCACTTCCCTCTCCAAGCCCCGCCTCTTTTTGCGGGAATTTCGAAATTTCGAAAAAATAATCTCATAATCGATTATTGCCCTTTGCCCTTTCGAATGTTTTGTTTTGTTTCTCTGCACTCTCTCTCTCTCTCTCTTCCAAAAAAGAGACTCTAGGCAACACACACAGAAAAAGCCTGGCAGAGTGCCAAGAAAAGCGGCCGGGGGGTAACAGGGCAAAAAGAAAAAAAAAGAGTGTTGAGGGGGGGGGGGCCCCTCTCCCCTAGGCCCTCCTGCAAGGGAGACACTTCAGCCGTTAGAAGAGACGCAGACCGTTAGACACAGAACTGAATTGAGAGGGCGGAGTCTTGGCAGCGAGCCAACGCATATGGGGTGTCCTCCTTGCCTCTCTTCTCTCCCTGTGTATGTGATCACGAGTTGTTTGTTGGACGATCGGGGGGCCGCAAAGGGTGGGGGCGAAATAGTGCGGCGGAAGTAGAGAGGCCTGTCTGCGTCTCTCCACGTTGTGTGCTCTCTCGGGATGGTTGCGGAGCGGTTCTCGCGCGTCGCGGATTGACCAGCGGCGAAAAGAAAGTTGTGTTCGGTGGGGGGGTTGGCAGAGTGCCAGGGAATGAGGGCGGGGTTTCGCCACCCAGGGAGTTTATCCCAGGCGCCGCCGCGCGCTCCTCTTTTTGAGGGCGCCCCACGGGGAAAGGGGGGGGGATGTGGATGCCCGGGGATGAGGAGACCCTAGAAGGACAAGGAAACTTTTGGAAGCGAAACAAAAATTCCAAAATTTCAAAAAAAAAAATTCAAACTTCGCGCCGTTTCCAACACTACAAACTACAACCCCTAAAGACTTACATACCCTGAAGAAGGCAAGTGGAAGAAGAATATTAGGGGGAAATCCTTGAAGACGTTTAGATTCAGAAGACACACACTCATACACAACAACATGTGACCACCACCACAGGGGCCTCACGCGCACATCTCTGCCCCTTCTTCTTCCCCGGCCATCGCCTTCTTCTAGGACATCTAGGACCCACTAGGCTCCGCCCCCTTGGTGGGGACTTTCCTGGGGGGAAGAGATGTTCTTAGATAAGAGGACAATGATGGAAAGGGCAAAAAGGGATGGGGACTTGAAGTTTTTGAGATCTACAGTAGTATGGGTTACTGTAGGCATAGGTCTTCTGGCTCAAACCCTTCAGAAGGATTCTAAACCCGGCACTTCCTGGATTATATGACCCAAATTCAAAGATTTTAACATTCTTGAACCCGGAAGAGATGTCCGAAAACTTGAAATTGAAAAAGGGCAGGAATAATACAGGAGAGGAGCGTGTGAACAACTAAATCAGGAACTAAATTTGTCGGAGGGTGATCAGATGAGATGGTATTCAATTCTGCCCCGAATCCGAATTGTGACTTTGCGAGGACTCGGATTCTGGAAAATCTGAGGATCTGAATATCTGAAAATGTAGAGGAAAAAATTCTTTATCGAATGATATCAATCTCATACAGGGTTGTTTCAGAAAATGAGCACAAAAAGCGGAAAAACCGCAGTTTTCAGTACTAAAAATTTGAATTTTCCTGCTTTGAGGAACAAGTTCTGAAGCAACCCTGTATGAAATTAATATCAATCGATAGAGAATTTTCTTCTCTACATTTTCATATATTCACATTCCCAATTTTTCAAAAATTAGAGTCCCTGCAAGGTCACAAACTGTGGTTGTGATTTGGCCAGTTCGGATTCGGGACAGCCTCCTAAGAAGGGGTAGCTGATACTTCTACTTTGATTTGGAATATATGTATCAGTTATAAGAATGGCTATCTATAACTCTTTTACTGAAAAAATTATTGAAATCGTTATTTCAGCAAGTATCTACCAATCCAATTGAGTTAGACAAGGGTAAATTTAGGTCAGTGTTCTCTGGGTCTTGAACTGGATTTCCGCCCCGATATCTCAATTGAGATTAGAGCTAACAAAAAGTTGTCAACTAAAAACTTGCTTGAAAATGAATTTTAAAGATTTCTCCAGTTGAAAACGTTTTGATAACTCCAACGAGGATCCAAATAGACAAGTTCAAAGACAGACCCATGCTAGGTGCAATACTGCACGGTCTAGCTTCTCCCTTTGATATCTCAGTTGCGATCAGAGCTATCAAAAAGTTGTCAACTGAAAACTTGCTAAAAATTGTATTTTGAACCTTGATTTAGTTGACAACTTTCTGAAATAAGTAACAAGAAGCCTGGTAAGCACGATCGAAGCTATGCCTAATTTAGACCGAAGCTCACTAGCGACACTACTGCATGGCCTAGTTTCTACCTTTGATATCTCAGTTCCGATTGAAGCTATCAAAAAGTTGTCAACTACAAACTTGCTTAAAATTAAATTTCAAGCAACTCCTTAGTTGACAACTTTCTGCTATCTCAACCCTAAACTGAGATACACTGTTTTGAAACTCACATCCTATGAAGCATGGACCTAAGCTTTGGGAAGAACGGTATTTTCTATGCCAAAAATCTGAACCCACAAAAAACATTCTTCTCCCACCTCCAGCTCGTCTTCCAAAATGAAAAACAATTTCTGGTGGCTCAGAGGGCTCCTCACCCTCATAAAATCCTCTATGTGTGTGTGTGACGGATTGAAAAGAGGGAAAAGAGCAGTTGGTCCTGCCCTCTGTCCATCCCACCGATCCACAGAGACCGAGATGAAACACAAAAAACCTTTACTCCAGGAAAAGTTGTGGACACGACGTCCCCCCAGGACGATTCGGTCGACGTACGCAAAGGGTCGCATTTCAAAAAGATTTGCGGACAGGTGGCAGATGAGCAAAAGAGCTCTGAGTCACTTTATCATTTTGAGAGGAGATGCCACCACCGGAAGTGATGACCTATGTGGGGGTCAGTTTGGGCTTCTCTGATGGCACGGATGACATGGGAGGAGTCTAGATACAGTAATCTCTGAATCTAGCATTTCCAAAACTCAAAAGTAATCCTAAAAAAGATTGCCAAAGGAAAAAATCTAATTGAAAAGGGATCAAACCTCCGAAATCCTTTTTTAAATGAGATTTGGCTATACTGGAATGGAATGGATTTGGGGGAATGGGTAGATGCCGCCAATAGATAGGAATGAAGGATTTTCACGAAATACCACTGAAGGGGATGCTTGAACTGGGTGGTGGAGGTATCATAAAGGTACAGTACGCAGTCAAACTTTTCTAACAAAAGAATATTTTTCTCATGTGTGTCCGAAATTTTCTATAAATTGGTAGTCTGAAATTATCTGTCAATGTTAGTGGATTCTGAAATTTCTAGCCCTCACTGGATTCTGAGAGACTGGAAACCTCTTTCTGAAAGTCGCCATATCGACATTGAAAATCGAGGGGCGGGTCAGATTTCAGAGGAAGATTTCCAGACTCTCAGGCTCCTAGAAATTTCAGAATCCACTCACAGGAACAGTTATTTCCAGACCACCAATTTTCACCCATGTGAGAAAAAAATTCCCTTGTAAAGCTGCAAGGCACTGCTAGAGTAACAAATCGAGTCGAAACCACTTCCGCAAAATCTGGACAGGCGATATTTAAATTTGGCTTCTTAATATCGAAAAAAAGCCAACTGATGAAATGTGTACAAAATGATCAATGATTTGCCACTTGATAACCTTAAACTAGCTTCAAAGGTAACTAATTCAGACAGCCTCTACATGAGAGAGTTATATCTTGGCTAGGAATAGAGATAGAAAAAAGTTGTACATTAAAAACTTGTTCAAAATTCAATTTTACACAACTTTGTAGTTAACAACTTTTTGATAGCTATCCTACAAATGGAGTTATCGGAAGTTGAAGTTGACAACGCTAGGAATCATAGGCCTACATGTTCAGAGCAGAATATCTCAGTTGCCTTTGAAGCTATCAAAAGTGGTCAACTAAGGAAATATTAAGCAAAAAATTTTAATTTTATTTACAGGATTTGAGGTGGTACCTTAACTTCAATGCTCCGTACCTCAGTTAGGGGTAGAGATAAGAAAAAGTTGTCAACTACAAAGTTGGGTAAAATTAAATTTTGAACAATTTGTTAGTTGACAACTTTTTTCTATCTCTGCTAAGAACCCAGATACGGGGCTCTCGATAGCCGAGCTCCTCACACTAGCTGACACTCACTAATAGTACCGTACTCCTTCTATTAATAACAAAGCAATTATGATTGATCTGCAAAACAAAAGCTACAGTAACCCTCAGCAAGATTTCGAAAAACAAAAAATACAGTAATCCAATTTTGGAAAACGAGATTTCCAAAAAGCAAGTGGCGTACTGTAACTAAGTTTGGTCCCAGAATTTTCTTCAAGTGGGCGGAGCCTCCATTTCTGAATTCAAATTTCCTAGATCCAAATCAACTAGAGAACTCATAAATCTCCCAGGTTGGGGGCACCCCCCACGAAACTTTCTTTGTCTTCATTCCATTTTTTTTCGAAAACACATGTCTAACACTTCCGTTATATGTCTCCCTCAAAAAGTGGGCGGAGCGAAAGGTCTCCTAACCTTGGAGAAGCGGGAAATTCAAATTGAATCAGATAAAAAGAGAAGAGAGGAGGGGAAAACGTCAAAAATCAAGTTAGCAAGAGAGAGAGAGAGAGGTTTTGAGAAATAGAGAAAATGGGGAACCACATGACCAGGGGGGACAAATAATAGTGTGTGTCATACGGTATACCTACACGTGGAGGAGTATAGAGACTTGGCGCGGCGCCAGATAAAGTTCCGCGCAGAGAGGAAATAGTATATGGATCAAGGAGGGGGTAGAGAAAACATAGGAGGTAAACATTGGAGAAGTTTTCACTCTCCGGTAAAAAGGTTGAAAACGGAGAGAAATCGAAAATGTTGCAATTTGTTTGGGGGTAAACGTGGATGGACTGTGTGTGTGTGTAAATGATGGTGATAAGGCATAATGATAGCATTTGTTTGTGGGTGTGAGTGTGTGGAGAAGAGTGAATTTTATGGTTGAGGAATTTCTTGGAAGTTTAAAAATGCTGGGGAAGAGAGGAATGATGATTCTGTCACAGAAATCCAAACGTCCCGATGTCCAGGAAAGAACGTGGAAGAGAGTCTGGATGACCGGATGTCACAATTTAATGGAATTCTAGTTGCTGAGATTCTGAGATACTTAGATTCTCAGAATTTCAGAAATCCGGGTGTCCAGAATTCTGGATGTCTAGATTGACCAGCCCAAAGTGATCGCCAATCGAAAATAGGGCTGCAAGTCCAGATGTCCGATCACTGAAAATCCATGAGTTTTGACAAAACACTACCAGAAAAAATCTGAATTCTGAACACGCAAACTTCCATAATTTGAATTTCAACCGCCTGGATGTCCGGATGTACCAATACTCAAACACTGTAAACCCTGTAGCTTAGGCACACTCAGTACTGTATGTTCAGAGCAGTATATCTCGGTTGCCTTTGAAGCTATCAGAAAATTTTAAACTAGTAAAATGTTTAGAATATTGTGCTGAACATTTCTTTAGTTGATTACTTTTTGGTAGCTTCACCGGCAAACGAGATATGCTGCTCTGAACTTACAGTGCACTTTGTAACAGTGGTTTGTCTAATACTGTATGCTTGGAGTAGCATATCTCGGTTGCCTTCGAAGCTATCAAAAAATGTTCGATTAGTAAAATGTTTAACATTTTTTGCCTAACATTTTTTCAGTTGACTACTTTTTGATAACTTCGACAGCAACCGAGATATGCTGCTCTGAACTTACAGTACTGGGTGTGCCTAAACTACAGGCCTTAGGGTAAATTGATTGCGGAGGAATGCCTTCATCCCTAAATTTCCTACTGCTGGAATTCAATATGTTTGATAAAAGCAGCAAGGAGGAAACGTTCTAAAAATCAATAGTCTGGACAGCTCCAAAACTCAAATAACAGGGCTTTAGGCAGATTGGGAGATCACAGTATGAAATTTATCCGGATGTCCAGAAATCCAGCTAGTCGGATTTTTTCAATAAAAATAATTTCACAAACCATGTCCAGATGTTAGATTACTGGAAGTTTAAGAATCGGAACAAGGCAAGAATGTCTAGATGCCTGAATATCCGGATATCCGAATTTTTAGATTCTTAGAATCTTAGATCACCTGATTTCAAAGCCGTTTGAAAATCGAAATTCCAGAAAAAAATAAATTTGAGTGGCCTAAGTCTAGAAAATTGGGTTTAACGTTCTCTAGAATTTCAGAATTTATGAAAGTCGTAACTCAAGTTCAAGAAAAACAAGAGCAGAATGTTCTCAAAACCAGAGAGCTGCCTCGAATCAAAACTGCTTTTCCAGAGAAACTTAAGTAGAGGATTCAAGTCAATTCTAATAAAAAAAAAGTTCTAATTCAAAAAATTTCTAATTCTGCGGTCTCCCCAAAAAAAACCCAATCGATTTGACACAATTCCACACTAACCCTTACTCTATTTTAGGTTCACCCGCCAAAAAAAAGTGTAGGTGTACTCTACTGTCCTCCTCCTCCACCTTCTATTCCTATCTATACCTAGGTCAACTATCATCATAATCGTTCTTCTCTCCCCATCTTTCTCTTCGTTTTTCAATGTTTGACCATAAACCATCCCCCGATGCAAAAACTAGGTTATGAATGAAAAATATGTAGGCGAAGGTATTTGTTGAGAAGTGATGATAACGAAATATTCAATCATAATAATAACG
The DNA here is from genome assembly GCA_000143925.2 of Caenorhabditis brenneri. Taxonomy (NCBI): domain Eukaryota; kingdom Metazoa; phylum Nematoda; class Chromadorea; order Rhabditida; family Rhabditidae; genus Caenorhabditis; species Caenorhabditis brenneri. The sequence continues at coordinate 133,809 of GL379793.1, forward strand.
GACGCCCTGTCTCGCCCGTTCCCACGGTCGAGACCTGGTTACATATCTTATCCTTCATAACCTAGTCTACTAGCGAGTCGAGTCCATGCTCAACGAGTTCCTAGACTCACAACGTTTACCACCAGCGAGATGATCTACATTCCACCGCGGAAATGGCTACACCACCAGCGAGGCGGCGGGCGCCATTTCTCTAACACTCTCCTGTGTCACCGTTATCTCTCCCCTATCTCTGCGTCTCGTACGCGCCAATCTCTCACCCCATTGTGTTGTTAGCTATAACTTGTCACTCTTACCTAATTCCCCCGTACCGTTCACTCGTCCCACCGATTACTCTCGTTCACGGTGACGGTACAATGATTGTCGACCCAATCCACTAATATTCTGTCACTATTCCACCAGCGGTCCACTAATAAAGCAGTGCAACCGATAACTCTCTTGTCACACACATTCACGCTCAACTCTCATCGTTCCGTTCTTGCTAATTGGATGAGGGAAACCGTTGGCTCATCACCAGCGTCATACCCCGCTCGCCACATGGTACATCGACCGGTAGGAAGTTTGATGTTTTCAAGCTTCGCAAAACGTTCTCGGAGCAAGCAACAGTGATGGTTCGGACGTGAGGAGTGAGCGATCGATCGGAAACGCATCGCCGAACACCAGCGCTCGAAGGAAAAGCGATTGCGGAGAAAGGTATCGATTTTTGCTTATTTTTTCGGAAATCAGTAGAAGGGGAAGTGGCCGAAAGGCTCGCCTCACAGAGTTCTTCGGAATTCAATGCTGTTAAGTACGAAAAGAAGCGAAATCGTTACAATAGCGGATCGTTTGTCGGAATTTCACCAGCGACGGCTGGAAAATAATGTTTTTGTTTCGCCGACCACCAGCGATCAACTTCCTTGCGGAAAACGGCGAAGATCAGCGGTTCGGAAGTTTCGGAAGACTTGGGAAGCAAGCAGTAGCGAACAATCCAACGGCAACGGAGCAGAAGAAGCATGATGCAATTTCGGAGGAACAGCGATTGCTGGGAGAAAAGAAGGTAATGAATTTGTCTCTTTTTTTTTCGGAATCAGTAGAAGAGGTTGTGGCCGCAAGGCTCATCTCATAGAGTTCTTCGGAATTCTCTACTGAAGAGTACGAGAAGAGACAAAATCATTCCACAGAAATCTGTCAATTTTTTATCGATTGACTGATTTTCCACGAGCGCGTACGAATTTTGTCAAGTCAAAAGTGTTCAAAGGACGTAAAAAATCGGCAAAATATGCATTCAACCCCCGCCGGAGCATGTGGCAACGGCAGATTCAGTTCATCTTCGCGAGAAATAAACTGCGACGGATCGCATCAGCGGAAGTCTCTTATTTAGAGTTGTCAAGCACCAGCGATCGACTTTGTTGTCGGAAAACCAGCATATCAGCGATTCAACAATTCGAAGGATTTGATGAAGAAGCAGCAATGCAACCGATTCGAAGCTAGCACCGACGGATTGAAGAGCCATGATACAATTTCGGCGTACAAGCGATTGCTTGGGAGGAAGCAAGCGGAAATCTGAAATCGATCGGAAAAAGGCCATGTGCAGTCACGTCGTGTTTGATGGAGCTACCAGCACATCTGATGCAGCGGCGACTAGTTGGCAATCGGTACGGTCTGTTCGAAGAATTCTAGCTTAATCACGACTCGATAAGAGTCGTAAGAGTCAATAAAACTCCACAAGCGGCGTGGAACCGTGAGAGTCGGCAACACGCAGTTTTGTGGAGAGAGGTCGACAAAGCTTGCATCAATATTGCCTATTTCTGAGTGTCATCAGCGTGGAAGCGGCCGAAAGGCTCTCCTGACTGAAAGACCCGAAATGTAAGGTGATCACCAAGAAGCAGCGATTTCTTCAGACCAAACAACCCGCTGGAGAATGAGGCAAAAACACCAGCTAATACAAGCGCCGAAGAGACCAGCGGAAGGTTTCCGAAGTGAAGCCAGCAACCATCAGCGTCATCCTTCTCTTCAAAAGGATAAGAACAAGTCAGCGAGGACGCGACTCGGAGGATTCGACAGGAGGAAGGCCAATTAACCTGCTGTCGATGTGCAGACCTACGAGTCAAATTTTCATGATGCAATTCCATTGGAAAAGAAGAAGATGCAGATGAAACCGAGCAAAGATACAAGAAGAAACCATGCGAATGCTCATTCAAGGAATCTGGATAAACAGTCACGCTTGGACTGTTTGAGTGGCGCCTAGCATAGTTAAATTAGGTATTCTTAGCGTAGTAACGGCTCACTAGGAGACGTTTTAATACTCCACAAATGGCGTGGAACCGTGCAAGTCGGACGTTGCTTCCTGAGTGGACCCCTTACAAGGGTGACGTGGCAACACGCAGGATTGCTAGGCAGAGTCGAAGCCGAAGCATCTGTTCATGAGGACAGGAGTTAGGAGCAGCGTAGGTTAGGTTAGTATTTCATTTAAGTTCCAGTACCATTTCAAAAACCCACTGAACCCGATGAACGACTAGCGTTCTGGAATTATTTAACCTTCCCTTCCAACCTCCCTAACTTCAGTTTTTCATGTTCAAACCCCCTAGTATTTGCTCGCAATAAGGTTTAATAGAATAGCATGAGTTTTCTACAAATGCCTAGGTAAAGTAGCCCCTTATTTTAATGTATCACCCAATATAATTAAAATATTAGTAGCCTAGCCCCACATTTGAGTTTATTAGTCTTAGCACCAGCAGCCTGGGAACTGTTGTGTGCCCAATAGGCATAAGCTTCTTATGTAGGTATTCGCCATATTGTTAGTGTTAACTGTATCAACTTAACAGCGCAAACACTAGGATGAGGATGATGTATCATCCGAAACAACCACGTGCGCCTGAGGGACAATAGATTGGTAAAGATGGAGACGATCGGAAGCCCTTGCTTGACCGATTAGAGGGCGGCCAGTTCAAGATGCGTCTCACATCAGCTCAGGGCACTATTCAAGAACCAGTTCAACCGGACGGACTGGGTGGCACGGAATACCAATAGCGCTTGCACGCGCTCTCCTGCCCGACTATGTTGGCACCCATAGGATTCTTGGACCAGCATGGAAACACAAGTGTCTGTCGAGGCCTGAAGACTTCACAAAATTTAGGCACGGGAAGTGCAAAGCCCGTTTGGTCCTATTGGCGTTACGGGACTATCGAAAAACTAGCAAACGGCCAGTTTGGCTCGTGCATCAGCGGATCCAGACCATTGAACTACTGGAGAAGGATCATGTCATGCAGCTCAAACAAATCTTGTGCGTGCTACTAATCTAGCAGTTATTCCCTGTCGAAGGGAATAGTTCCAAGCTAGAATCACCACAAAAACAGCAGGTATAATCTAGCCCTAGTTTCCTACCAAAGGAAATATTTCCAAGTTAGTATATCTCAAATCAATCAATACGTATCTAGCCCTAGTTTCCTATTAGAGGAAATATCTCCAAGTTAGGCGTATCATAACATAATACAATCTAGCCCTAGTTTCCTATTAGAGGAAATATTTCCAAGTTAGTTGTATTCCAACACCAAGTTCTGCAAAGAACAAAAATCACAAGTAGCAGTAGTCGTTACGTCACCAAGGTGTGGAGGTCGCTCCGCACCTAAAACCACTTATACTTTTTAGTTTCAGACTGGAATTTTAAGTGATACAGGAATGATTTAACTGTCTACAAGCGGCCTACAAAGGCACAAGCATCATCTCCATCGATTTCTTCTTCACAACAGCGGAGAAATCGTGTCGATGATCGACAAAAGCAACGGGCAATGTGGCAGCCCAGACTAAAATGCAAAGACCGCCAAAACCGATCGGAAGTCAGCCCGGTCAATGGCTCTCTGAGCGTGGCAAAAGTGTAATTACTTTAGCTCCTCATTGCGGCCAGCCCGACGACACGACACAAAATCGGTCAAATCAAATGTGCACCTCCACCAGCCGTTTGTCACCAAATGGCACAACATTACCAGCGCCCCGACCCAAGGAGCTGGAACAGAAGGAGGATCCTCGAGATTGAAAGGATGTGCACCACCAGCGCCGCTTGCAGGATCAATTCGATCCGTAGCCCATGTAGCAGCGGATACTCCAGCCACATGAGGCACAAGCAAAGCGCAACTGACCGATCAATCCACGTCTTCACTAGCGATCATCCGAGAACCAGAAAGAAATGCTGGAAAATCAACCGACTCCAAAATTGCTTAAGGAACTACCAGCGCCTCTGTCAATACTCCGCCAGAAAATACATCTCTTTTTCGGCAATCGCTTCAAACTACTGAAATACACAAGCGGAAGAAGTAATCTATAGTCTGAAAACGACAAGATCCAATAAAGGTGAATTAAGTACGAAACTTTCTTGAGTCAGAGTTGCTCTCGTCAGAGAGAAGGGAAGGTGGCTTTCGAGCTCCTTGCTGTTAACCCCGACAAAGAAAGTGAAGACTAAGATTCCGCAGAAGAACCTGGAAGTCACCAGAAGGGATCTTGGACAAATGGAGGAGCACCAGCGCAGATGAGCAAAACTGAGCCATTAGCAAGCTCATCAGAAGTGTTCTAACAAGAGCGTCAAATCAGACAAAACAAGAAGAAGAGTTCAGTATACCAGCGCTCACAAGCGGCTTTGTCAGTCAAGCAAAGGAGTGAAAGAGCACAGAAAAACTCCAGTGTTCTCGGAAAAGAAAAGACATGAAGACACAAGCGGAAGATTCATCGAGATGTATCAAATGGAAGGTGAATCGAATACAATTAGATCTGCAGTTCCAAAAACATCAGCAGCTATATGAATACGAATCTCTTCACACCAGCATAAAAGAGACATCATGAGAGATGTCCACAAAAGGATGCGAACACAAAGTCAGTTGAGTTAGCCTAACCTTTATCTGACTTAGGAGGCCACTAGCCACTAAGAAAAAGATAATGTGTTGGATGTCCGGAGGCCCGCTACTGAAAAGTGGAAGGCCACAGACAATAAGAGCTAAGCTAACTCATCGAAAAAGTTCCGAGCGACATATTGCCGAGTTCCACTAGCAACATCATTTGAGGAAAGAACTCAACAGCGGCGAGAGGAGCACAGTGTTACCGACGCTTCTCCATCATGCCACAAGAAGAATCTAGCTCAGGAAACTCGGAAAAGTCTGAAAACATAGGCTGAAGAGTCTTAGTGGAATCACTCGTTCCAAACACGTCCCGATTACATACTGCTAAGCTTATGTGCAAAGTCATCAGAGTAGAACGAGTAAAACTAGCGACATGATTTGCTGAACGGATTCAATAACGATGGAAGAAGCTCATTCTACCAGCGGCTCCACAACGTCAAAAGAATCCAGCTCGTAATACTCGAAGGCAGAAAACACCAGCGGAGGATTCTTGTAGTGATTCGAAAAGTCACAGGAAGACTCTGCACATTGGAACGACGCATCCAAACACTTCTGAAAGAAGGGAGGTCAGGATTCATCGATTGGACCATCGGAGCAACAGCCGAATATCAGCACTTATGAAAATATGTTCACGATCCACAAAGATGATTCTGCTTGATTAATCAGCAAAGAAACTTCGAAAGAAGAAGAAGGCTGATAGAAGGAGTGGATTAAAAGCTGGAAGGAAGTTAACTAGCCCTTTCTACCAGCGAATGTGTCAAATAAGAGGCTAACGGAGTGAAAGAGTCCTCGAAAGTCGTCAAATTCAAACACTCCACAACAGCGTTTCTCAACAAAGAAGGAAGAAGCTGCATCCACAAGCGCCAAATCAAAGGCATAAAGTGAAATGAGTCCTCTTCAGCAAGAAGATTGTCATCATGAAAGCCATAGGAATCCCTGGCAGAATTGATTTTTCTTCGGAAAGGTAGCTGAGACTCCAAGCCGTGATAAAAATACTAGCGGTGGAGTTGCCAGGAAATTCAAAAGAAGAGTATCAGAAGATACTTGAAGGAGGCAAAAACAACAAAGAGCGAATTCTTCGCGGACAATGATGCAACTGCAGCAAGTGGAATGACACGGAAAGGGAAAAGCATGCCGAGTCGCCAGCCGCAAAGAAGCCAGAGCATCAGAATGCGAAAGAGAAAGAATAAGCTCTCGAAGATGAAGCTGAAAAGGAAGCAGGAAAATAATCCGACAAAGATGTCACAACAGCGGTGCTGATTCTTCAAGTTGAGAAACAATAGTTCAATGTCAATGGATCGGAAACACAAGCGGAATAGCTTGCCGTCCAGAACATTTGAACGCCACCAGCTCTCATGAGCAAACAACAGAAGATCGCAGAAGCAGCCACCAGATATCAAGTTCAAGAGCAACAGGGATATCACAACTGCAAAAGCATCTTCTACACATTCAACAACAGCAGCAGAAGAACCAATCTCAAGGATCTTCAAGACAACATCAGCTGCAAAACGAAATCAACTGCTCATCACGAGGCCAAGCTATAACCTGAGAAATTGGGTTAAAGCGGAAGCTGCTGACGATGACAGGAGGTCCGGATAAGTTTCAGTTTCGAGACTTATTCTGCGTCCTTCCGGCAGTGCTTCAATCCGTTCAGAAGAAAAGAAGAAGACAACTCTTCATCAAAGCGAACGTGTGCTCCGCGTCAAGCCAAAACAAAAACGGAGAAACCAGCGTAAGAAGTCAAAACCGACAAGAGAAGTCTTCAGATGTGTTCAACCAAGATGTTAACAACAAAAATCATCAGCGGTGGGACGCAGAAGCAAGAAGCAAATCGTCACATAATGATAAAATGTTATTCTACCAGCGAAAAGTTGCAAAACTTTAGCAGGAGAAATAGCATACGAACAGCTTCAATGAAAAGCCACCTGATCGATAAACCGCCAGACAGAATACTAGCGAGTAGACAAGAATTCAGGAGAATAAATTGAATTCTACGTCAAGCCGAAGGATTGACTCCATGAAAAGAAATGCACAAGTCCAGAAAGTCAAGGAAGATTCAAAAGCGTTTGAATGTCGATCGAAGGATCGATATCGAAATGCTGTCAACGACTAGGAAGGTGTGAGTTAGAATTCGGGAGCAACGACGAGGAGCAAGCCAGTCAGCGTCCAGGATTCATGCTCGTCAGTCAGCACATCTTCAACTAAAAGACAGTCATCGATCAGGACCTGTGAAAGTAAGACAACGACCAGGAGTTACATCAGCCAACCAACGAGAAGATCTTTGGCACAAGCGTTAAGAGCTCTGAGTTTCAAGTTTAACCATCTACAATATAGTCTTCAAACAGTTATGTCAGTCAAAGGATCAGGAAAGAAGTCTACTTCAAGTACATCTGATTGTCATTTCAAGAATTCTCCAAGGATTTCGTCAAGATATCGTAAGGTGAAAGATTCAAAGCTACCGAAAAGAGACAATTAAGTCCAACTGTATTAGTTTGTTCTGCAAATTGATTCAGTCTCGGGTCCAAAAGAGATACGGAGTTTGTACTAGCGGAGCTAGGTCTTTCTAATATTCACATCAATTAGAAGCCCGATAGTACAAATTCTTATGTCCAGCTATCTAGCGCAAGCTAGTGGCCAGGTATCGATGCTAGCCAATAGGGTAGTAACGATAAAAGCTTTGACAAAAAAGTTAAGTAACAGCGTCGATCAGTCCGTCAATTGTTATACAACATCGTCAAGATCAAATCAACCAGTATGCCGGAAGGATTCAGCAACAGTTGCAATCAACATCTTCGGTATCATCAGCCACCCAAGATTCAAAAGGAAGAGTCTGGAGAGCTTAGGTCACGTCCTGAGGACAGGAGGCACCCACCTACCAGCGTTATCGTTGAGAGGTGGGCACCACTGAACTTGGTTAACGCGTTTCAGTGTCAGGAAGCTACTCGTAGCTACCCGATCGAGACGCTGACAGATCAAAAGCTCAAAAGATTACGAAATGGGATCAAGAAAGCCGAGCAAAGCCCCAGCTAGATTTATCTTCATCCTACAAGCGCCCCAATTGTCAGGCAACGAAAGGAGATGCACAAGCAGGAAGGCAATAGTCTTTCATCCCAACGACAACTTCTACCAGCGCCAACGGCTAGAGCAAGCCGACAGCAAGCTCATAGCAGCAGTAGGAAGAAGAAAGAATGTGTGGATAAGGGCATAAGACTCAAAGAAGGTACACAGACACTCAGAACTTGCCACCAGCCACCTTCACACATGCAAAGGAAGTTCTTCACAAGCGGCCATGACAAGACCTCAGAAGTTAACGTCAAGAGCTGTCATTGCAGATCAACGAGACCTGCTCTCTATGTGTCGGAATACGCTGTATGAGTGGCGAGTCCAGTTAAATCTGTACAATTAAGCTGTTGGGATCATATCAAACCCTATCCAGCACAGTCAATCATACGGGAGCATACAGCAATCCACTGTCAATGAACCAGCACGAAGACAAAAGGAAGTCAAGAGTGAAGAACTCCAAAGTCATACTTCCAGAAGAAAAGGACTAGAGATTTAGCATCAGCTACCAGCGAGGACGAAGCACGCATTTGTTCTTCGCACAAGTCAAGCTCAAATATGTTTTCATCTGAACAATAGCGTCCGGATACGAGTCAACCAGACGACGAAGATAGATAGTGAAGGACAAAAAGTCAACATCGTTCACAAAATTGAAGTAGTTCAATAACAGCGTGTGTCGAAAGATTTCAGTCTACAAGACAATAGCAGGGAGGAAAACTCATTCATACCACCATGTCTAGAGATACCATGTGTCTTTTGTAAAAAGAGTTCACACACAGCTGTCCGATGTATGTTACCAGCGCTACTGAAGTCAGAAGCATTGAGAAACAAGCAGCGTTACTTCAATTGTTTGAGCGACAGCATTGGACAAAAGAATGCAGATCAAGATTCAGATGTTATCACTGCAGAAGTCGTCATTTCTCAGGCATTTGTACCAAGAGGAACTATGAGAACATCAATAAATCTGCGAAGTACTACGAGCTGGAAGATGACGAAGATGTACAGCATCAATTGTTTTCGAGCCAAAGGAGCCGAAACCTCCAAATAATGACAAATCTCCAATTCCACAAGAGGCAAGGAGCTCTGGCTCGGATAGATCTACTAGCGAGGAGTATAAGTCAAATTGTCAGTCCCATCAGCGATTGTTCGAGTTCCAATACACAGTTCCAAATCGGAAGAAGAATATGCGGCTCATAGGCAACAACAGCTATCAACCAACAGGAGCAGCACACGCATGTCAGACGGATCTTCAAGATCAACAAAAGGAGATTCACAAGCGGAGAAGTCACTCGACTTCAAGCACTACGCTTATATCACTAGCTAGGAGAAGCAGAATACACAAGCGTCAAGAAATTGATGCGAATGGAGTTACTCTAGGAGCAACGACCACGAGAATAACGTCAGTCAGCAACTAGGAGTGAAGCCAGTCCACAAGCGAAAGGAAAGGAGTAACAGCGACCAGGATGGATCCGGAGATCATCGAACAAGCTCAATCTACAGCTAGCTAATGTGAAAGGGATAAGCTACGTAATGTCACACTATGTGCGGCAGACGGTGAGGCCAACCTAATTTCGCCCCGAAATTAGGTTCAAAGGCCCCCTCCCAGTGTCTCGCCCGTTCCCACGGTCGAGACCTGGTTACATATCTTATCCTTCATAACCTAGTCTACTAGCGAGTCGAGTCCATGCTCAACGAGTTCCTAGACTCACAACGTTTACCACCAGCGAGATGATCTACATTCCACCGCGGAAATGGCTACACCACCAGCGAGGCGGCGGGCGCCATTTCTCTAACACTCTCCTGTGTCACCGTTATCTCTCCCCTATCTCTGCGTCTCGTACGCGCCAATCTCTCACCCCATTGTGTTGTTAGCTATAACTTGTCACTCTTACCTAATTCCCCCGTACCGTTCACTCGTCCCACCGATTACTCTCGTTCACGGTGACGGTACAATGATTGTCGACCCAATCCACTAATATTCTGTCACTATTCCACCAGCGGTCCACTAATAAAGCAGTGCAACCGATAACTCTCTTGTCACACACATTCACGCTCAACTCTCATCGTTCCGTTCTTGCTAATTGGATGAGGGAAACCGTTGGCTCATCACCAGCGTCATACCCCGCTCGCCACACGCCCCGCCCATTATGGCAATTTTGTCGCACACTCTTTTGAATGTTCCAATGATCCTATCTATAGATCTTCCTCACTTCCTCATGCGAATCCATAAAAGGGGAACACCCGGGGAGGTGATCATGATCTTTTGGAAAACGGGCAAAACAATGGAAAAAGGGAAAGTGACAAGGTACTTTGGACTTCTTCTCCATCATCTTTTCAAACGATGAGGAGATGTTCAAAATTTTGTTTGAATTGAAGAAAATTCCTTCAAGGAATTCAAAGGAGACTGGGGGAAACAAGGGATTTCTTGATCGTGAAAAAGTTTGAAACGCTGTATCTCGATTAGAATTTGAGATAGAAATAAGTGGTCAACTAGAGAATTGTAGGAATTTAAATTTTAAACATTTTGTTAGTTGAGCACAAATTCATAGCTTTGATGAGAACTGAGCTATGCAAGCTTGAAGTCAGTACGCTTGGCCACATTTATACGAACACCTCCGTTGATTTAGCCGACTTTGAGCATGCGCGACGCAGTCCAGATTTTTTCTGAGGCTCAAAAAATGCTTGAGCGTATTCAGCATAGCTAAAACTTCATTTTTGTAGTTGACAACTTTTTTGTACAGCCACTCTCCCGGCAGATAGAGCTTCTTCCATGAAGGACCCTTGAAGTCATCTGAAGCGAGTTCTGAGATAGGTGTTCTGGACGAGCTCTATCTCCAGGGAAAGTGGTTGTAGAAAAAAGTTGTCAACTACAAAAAAAAAGTTCTAGCTATGCTTGATACGCACAAAACTTTTTTAAGCCTCAGAAAAATTTTTGACCGTGTAGCGCATGCTCATAATCGGCCAAAATCAGGAAAGTCAACTGAAAACCCAGGGTGTTCCTATACTTTTGCACGGTACTGTATGTATCTCGATTAGAATTTGAGATAGAATAAAGTGATCAACTAGAGAGTTGTAGAGAATTAAATTTTGAGCATTTTGTTAGTTGATCACAAATGCATAGCTTTCATGAGAACTGAGCTACGCAGGCTTGAAGTCAGTCCGCGGCATGTTGCTCATAGCCAGCTTGATGCACACGTTTGACTGCGAATATCTTCGTTGCTAATGGAGATATCTAAAAGTGATCAACTGGAAAGTTGTACGAAATTTTAATTTGAATATTTTTTCAGTTGACAATTTTTTTCTATCTTCACTAGTGGCTGAGATATAGGCAATTAAAGTAAATGGCCTTGAACAAAAACTCATTGGCTGCATTTTTCAAGTGCTTTCTGAAAATAAACGGAACCTGGCTCCGATTTTTAAAAGTTAAAACTCCTCACTCTCAAAATACACCAAAAACCCACTACTCCACTTCCAAAACGTGTCCTTTCTTCACGTCTTCCTCCCCTCGAATTCTCCGCATTTCCCCCGAAAAAATTCATTTTCTATGTGTATCTCTTTTTGTTTCTAAAAATATCCGCGAACTAAATGACAACTTCATCAACACAACAATGGTCATCAGAGGACGATGAGGATGTGGATTATAAAGAGGATCATTCGTTGTTATTAATTATTATGTTTGGCACACACTTTTGTTTCTTCTTGTTCACTTATTTTTGGTTGTATCCGACGGATGAGCCGCCCAAAAATGCCGTCATGCATCGGTTGGCGACGGTGAGTTTCTGGGGGATACTTAACTGCTTTATTTGGCTCTTCTGCTATGGATCAGCTGCTATTTCCGCCACTTTTGATGTCTATGGCTATAGCAGTTGATCCATAGCGAAAGAGTCAAATATAACAGTTGAGACATAATCCATAGCAGTTGATCAACCCATAGCAGTTGAGCTGCTCCGGGACACCTCGAAACCGAGACATTTCGAAACCGAGACATTTCGAAACCGGCGATTTTAATTACTTTTCAGGCAAATCTGAGAAAAACAAAAGTTCAACTTTTTTTTGGAAAAAATTTTTTCGACCAAATTTTTTGACTTAAAAAAATTTTTTTTCTGAAAATAATCGAAGTTTTATTTTGCTCAGCCTTGCCGAAAGTCAATTAAAATCGCCGGTTTCGAAATGTCCCGGAGCCGTTGATCCATAGCGAGCGAAAGAGAGCCAAATATAGAAGTTGATCACCCCAATAGCAGTTGAGAAATAGCAGTTGATCACCCCAATAGCAGTTGAGAAATAGCAGTTGATCACCGCAATAGCAGTTGAGAAATAGCAGTTGATCACTCCAATAACAGTTGAGAAATAGCAGTTGATCACTCCAATAACAGTTGCGAAATAGCAGTTGATCACCCCAATAGCAGTTGAGAAATAGCAGTTGATCACTCCAATAGCCGTTGAGAAATAGCAGTTGATCACTCCAATAACAGTTGCGAAATAGCAGTTGATCACCCCAATAGCAGTTGAGAAATAGCAGTTGATCACCGCAATAGCAGTTGAGAAATAGCAGTTGATCACACCAACAGCAGTTGAGAAATAACAGTTGATCACCCCAATAGCAGTTGATCACCCCAATAGCAGTTGAGAAATAGCAGTTGATCACCCCAATAGCAGTTGAGAAATAGCAGTTGATCACCCCAATAGCAGTTGAGAAATAGCAGTTGAGCATTTGCCGAGTTTCTAGGATCCAGAAATCCAAATTTTCCGTTTTTAGGACATAAAAATCTCGCAACGAACGGGCGAACCGATTCGACCCTCCACTCGTCTCTTCCCTCACGAAATCAGTCAACTAACACGAAGGAGTCAGTGTCCCGAACGACGCTATAATCTATCCGAAGAGGATCAGAAGACTTTGAATTTGGTTCAAGATGGGGAGATTAATTATTTGAGGAGTCCGACGGATTTGTTGAATGATTTGACGATGAAGTACGGTAGTTTGATAGTGCAACGTGGCGTGCCGGAGGTGGAGGTGGCGGAGAAGAATATCAAAAAGGAGAATAAGGAGCAGGAAAACTTTGACGAGGATGCAGCCGTGGAGGATCTTCAGAGGTTGAAACGGCAAAAGGAGCCAGAGAAGCTCAAAAAGAAGAAGAAGACCAAGGAGAGAATGGATGGTAAGTTTTTTCTTGGATAGATGCTCAACTGCTATCTACTGATATTTTTCAACTGCTATATTTGGTTCTTTTGCTATGGATCAACTGCTATGGCTATTGTCTCAACTGCTATAGATATAGCAGTCGATCCATAGCAGAAGAACCAAATATAGCAGTTGAGACACTAGCAGTTGATAACCCCCATAGCAGTTGAGTACTTGCCTACTGCGCTCTACCGCTAATCTTTTCCAGCTCTCGATCAATTGACACGTGGACAAAGCGCTGAGAAGCTCACCCTCTTCTCCCGAATAATACCGGATCGTCATGCGCAATCCCGGAAAGTCCAGAAGACGGTGTCGTCGACGATGAATCGAAATCCGGAGCGAACTTTAGAAGTGCAGGCGACAATGGAGGATGATAAGACGCAGCAGAGGGTGATAAAGAAGCCGTCGACGATGCGACCACATCAACGACCATCGATGATGGATGTGAATGTGAAGAAAAAGAAGTCGTTGACGCAAAGTGAGTCTTGGTTTTTATGAGAAATATCCACATCCGTTTTGTATTTCAGAAGATGGTAAAACGAGGAGGGAGGATCCATCGTTGGCGAGGACGATGGAGGAGACTAAAGGATCAGGGTCTTCAAGGGATCCTAGTATAGTGGCTCCGCTTCCCTAATAAATTGTTTTAGTTTCAAGAACAAAATTGTTTTGGGGAGACACGCCCACATCTAGCAGTAATCGCGCCTCATTATCGAGACATTTCTAGCAGCCATTTTTCGCGGGAATTTCCGATGGGTTCCCGGGGCTTTCCTCGGGATTTTCAAGGGTTTTTCCAGGGGTTCCTGCGGGCGGTACGCTGAACCAAAACTTCCTGAATCAAAACTGTCCCACATCTCGAAAGTGGGTGGAGCTAGAAAAAAGTTGTCAACTGCAATCTTGCTTCAAATTGAATTTTGAGCAAGTTTGCAGTTGACAATTTTTTTTCTAGCTCCGCCCACTTTTGAGATATAGGGCAGTTCTATTCCGAAAGAGCGGTTTTTTCCTGTATTTTGAGCTTATTGAAAAGTTCATTCTGTTTGCCAAAAATCCGGTATCGGACCATCGCTTTTCTCGTCGCTTTCTCATGATCGTTTGGTGATCAAATGACAAAACTACCATGAACTTTATAATGAAACAATCAGATGTATCAGGGTAAAAGACTGATGGCGCACAACTATCCTTACAAAACTTAACTGGTGTGAAGTCGTATTTTTTGACACTTATTAAAAACAGGCTTGTCAATTTCTGGACCAAACGGACTTTTTTGGTCTATTTTATACAAAGAAACTAAAAAAAAACAGCTTTTATACAGGAAAGAAGCAGTTTTATTAATAAAAAACTGAATAGAATTGAAAACGGGTTATTCAGAAACTCAAGACATTTATTTCAAAATGAATCAATACAAAGGTTCTATATGATTGTTTGGTGATATTTCAAAAAATTTACCCAAGTCTTTCTTTTCTTTGTGCAATCCGCCATTCACATAAAATAACAGTAAATTATTGGAAAAAAAGTGCGAAATCACCAGACAATCATGTGAAACAGGTTGGAAACTATGTGGTGGTGTACGATGGTGGCTACTGTATTGTCGTTTTTATGAATGTCGAATCCATATCTTATCGTGACTGTTCTGTTGTTTTCACTGAAAAAAACTCTAATTAATGTTCAACAAGAAAAAAACGAACTCTTTATACATCCTTTTCTCTCCCTGGGGGAAGTTAACTGCATTCAAATCAGCTAGAAGTACTTCCAGATTGATATCCTCCATTCCAATAGTAAGACGCTTCGTTTTTTCGTAACCTCCACTTTTCCATCGCTTCAAGTACTGATTCATTTGAAGACTTGTCAGTTTTGATCCTCGAACCCGACAAACCCTACAGTTAATGTTGAACAAGTTGTCCAAGCTGAACCAAAATCCATTCCTCACAGAAAGTGAGTCTCTCTCAAAACTAAACGAATGCTGGAATTCCGGACCTGGGTGTACTTCTATAAAAAAAGTATTGACGGAGTTACAAACATCCAGAATTCTTCGAATCTGTTCTTCAGAAGTTTGTTCACACTGAACATGACAGTGTTCAATGGAAGATTGCTTAGCTACCGCATAATCCAAAAATTCGCGAATCTGATTTTGATGCAAACGAGAGTTGTGACAAGATCTATGAATGGGAGTCTCGAAAAACCATGTGAAATACTCCAACATCACTTTGAATCCTTCAAATCTTTCTTCGAAATAAAAATTCCAAATTGCTTCTTCTCCATCCTTTTGGAACGTTTTCTTCAATGGAATAACAGATTCTCCAACTCTAACAAACTCGATACGGTCATCTTCTAATAGTTCAGACCTTTTTCTTATATTGACTTTTGAATATTGCACTCGACTAATAACCTCAGACCACTCAGAGAGATGATCTTCCATAAATGTATCCACGAGACGGACTCTTGCAACAGAATGGTACATGGCTTCTATACATGTTTTCCGATTTTTTTTCTTGAGCAATCTTGAGATTCTTTGAGCTCTTTGTGAGCAAAAGGAGAGGCTTACACTGAAAAAGGAAAGTCTTAAGTTTGAAAGAATGGAATAATTGAAAACTTACAGATGGTTTAAATGAAGATGATTGACAACTACTTGTAATGCAACCAGTGGCAATCGAAAAAGAGGGAAAGTTGAAGACATTTCAACAACAAAAAATCAATAGCAACGGGTAAAATAGTAGTACAGAAGAGTACAAGAAAACATCAGACAGGGTTAGTGGGTCAAATGAGACTCTTCTAGGTTGGTTAACTGTTGTGAGGCCAGGAGACACTGTGTAACCCTAATTCTGCAGCAGACTAAGAGGGTCCAAAGGTCAGTGAACCAAAATTGGGATTAGCAGATGTTATCTGTCAACCAATTGTAATGTAATTGCTTGAAATTGCTTGAAAATTTTTTTATCTTCTTATTTTTTGCTTGTGTAGAGAATGTGTTTGAAAATTTTCCATTTGTTTGCGGGTTGCCATGACTCAAAGAATAGCAGTTGAGGGGAAGGCTGAAAAAATGTTACAAAAATCAATGAGAAATAAAAATGATGCTGAAAGAGGACAAAGATAAGGAGACAAGTTACCATTCCTACTGCCATTTTTTGAAATCCTATCGATAATGATAGTCAATGTCTTAAGCGGATAAGAAGA
This sequence comes from Caenorhabditis brenneri, assembly GCA_000143925.2. Taxonomy (NCBI): domain Eukaryota; kingdom Metazoa; phylum Nematoda; class Chromadorea; order Rhabditida; family Rhabditidae; genus Caenorhabditis; species Caenorhabditis brenneri. The sequence continues at coordinate 150,075 of GL379793.1, forward strand.
AACCGGACAGGGTGGTCTTTACACTCACTCTTTCTGTTTTTGTGCAATCCAATTGGTTGACAGATAACATCTGCTAATCCCAATTTTTGGTTTACTGACCTTTAGACCCTCTTAGTCTGCTGTAGAATTAGAGCTACACTGTGTCTCCTGGCCTCATAACAGTCTCCCTAGAAGATTCTAATTGGTCCCGCTAACACTGTCTAGTGTATTCTTGTATTCTCCTGTACTAATATTTTACCCGTTGCTATCGATTTTTAGGTGTTGCAATGTCTTCAACTTTCCCCCTTTTCCGTTTGCCACTGGTTGCATTACAAATAGTTATCAATAATTTCCATTTAAATCATCTGTAAGTTTTTGATCATTTCATTTCTATAAAAGTTAAGGCTTTTTTCAGTGTAATCCTCTCCTTTTGCTCCCAAAGAGCTCAAAGAATCTTAAGATTGCTCAGGAAGAAAAATCAGAAAACATGTATAGAGGCCAAGTGCAATTCCATTACAAGTGTTGTGCTCAAAGACACATTTTTAGAAGATTTGCTCCCAAACTGGTCGAGTGAAGTTATCGATCGAGTAGAAACTTCACGAGTCAATATAATAGAAAAGTCTCAACTATTAGAAGATGACCGTATCGAGTTTGTTAGAGTTGGAGAATCTGTTATTCCATTGAAGAAAACGTTCCAAAAGGACGGAGAAGAAGCAATTTTGAATTTTTATTTTGAAGAGAGATTTGAAGGATTGAAAGTAATGCTGAATCACTTCACATGGTTTTTCGAGACTCCCATTTATATATCTTGCCACAACTCTCGTTTGCATCAAAATCAGATTCGCGTTTTTTTGGACTATGCGGTAGCTAAACAAAAGTCTATTGATTACTGTCATATCCACAGTGAGAACACGACTGAAGAAGAGATTCGAAGAGCTTTGGATGTTTGTAACGTTGTCAACAATTTTTTTATAAAAGTTTACCCAAATCCAGAATTCCAGCATCCGTTCACTTTTTAGCGAGATTCCTTTGCTGTGATGAATGGATTCTGGTTTAATTTGGACAATTTGCTCCGAATTAATTGTAGGGTTTGTCGGATTTGGGGATCAAAACTGACGAGCCTTCAAATGAATCAATACTTGAAGCGATGGAAACAGGGGGGTTACGAAAAAACAAGGCGTATTTCTATTGAAATGGAGGATATCAATCTGGAAGTACTTCTAGCTGGTTTGAATGCAGTTAACTTCCCTCAGGGAGAGAAAAGGATGTATAAAGAGTTCGTTTTTTTCTTTTTGAACATTAATTAGAGTTCTTTCAGTGAAAACAACAGAACAGTCACGATAGAATATGGATTCGACATTCATAAAAATGATAATACTGTAGCCACCATCGTACACCACGGAGGGAACATAGTTTCTAACCTGTTTCACATGATTGTATGGTGAATATAGAGCATGATGTTAAATGGGACTGAAATCGCATTTTCAACATCGTTTGTGTTTGTCAAATTTCTGAAACACTTTCCTCTTCCGGAAGAACCACTCAGAGAATATAATAATTTCGGAGAACCCCTTTTCTCTCTAGTGGCAGCAACCCTGCGGCCGAGAATTATTACTTCTTGTCATCATTTTAATACTTACTTTTCAAACGAACAAAAATATTCTGGGGGACATTCCCACATCATGATGACATAAATATAAGCAAACAAACAAATAAAAAATTCTGTTTCATTTGACAATCGATGATGCAATTTTTTGAAAATAAAAAAAATGATACGAGTTAGATGAGAAATAGTAGGAGATCCGGGTAAAAATTGATTTCAGAAACACAGGGAGTTTTCATCGAACACGATAGAGCATTTTGCGTTGCATCTTCTGCTGCAAATCACCACGACGGACCAGATTGTCGATGACCTTCTTGACCAATGACTCCTTATAATGTTGACGGGCGACGAAATCCTGCACGATCAGATGCTCAGAGACGTGAGTGCCAATCGCGAAACGCTTCTTCATTTGCACTTCAATTCGATTTAACGCCTCCTGATCGGCATTCGAGGTGAATCCTTCGACACCGGCCAAATTTCCAGTGGCGGCCGCCTCGATTGTGGAGACACGGAACAGACGAAGAGCTTCTTCCACGTGTTTATCGGTGGCAAAGTGTTGGAGCTCCATTTTGGCAAGCGATTCGGCGATACGAACGATGGCTTCGAGTTGACGGACGGTGATTGGGATGGCCGATTGGTGAGCCTTTTTACCGGATTCTGGAAAAGATTATGTTAATGTGGATAGTGGAGAAACAAAACCGTACTGAAAGCGTCAGCATTGACAACTGGATTTCTCATCTTCACATAGTGATTGACGAGTTTCTCTGAAGCCTGTGGAGTCAACCGTGGTCCACAACTCAAACGGGCGTAGGTGACGAATTTCTTGAGGAATTCGATCGTCAAGAAACCATCCGTATCGAACATTGTCATCACACCACCGTCCACGTCGGTTGTCGGCATTTTTGGAACACCGGCGTCGTCGCGCTCCTTGGCAGCAGAGGCGTTGACGTGCACCTCGATGACGTGTTTGGCGAGGGTCTGAAAATAAAAATTTTTATCGATTGAGCGGATTCGCTAGACTAACCGAATCCTTGTTGACATCGTGGGTATCCTTCACAATATAAATCATATCAAAACGTGACAGAATTGTTGGCATAAAGTCGATATTGTCATCTCCTCTCGATTCATCCCATCTACCGTACACCGAGTTGGCGGCAGCGAGAACTGAGCAACGAGAATTCAAAGTTGTGGTAATTCCAGCCTTGGCGATAGAAATGGTCTGTTGTTCCATGGCCTCGTGAATAGCCACACGATCGTCTTCACGCATCTTATCGAACTCATCGATACAGACGACACCACCGTCAGCAAGAACCATGGCACCTCCCTCCATAATGAATGATCGGGACGTTGGATCACGAATAACTGAAGCCGTAAGACCAGCAGCCGATGATCCTTTTCCGGAGGTGTACACTCCGATCGGGGCGACCTGCTCCACAAACTTCAAAAGTTGAGACTTGGCAGTTCCTGGATCTCCGAGAAGAAGCACGTTGATGTCACCTCTACGAGTGATTCCGTCTGGAAGCTTCTTTCTCGCTCCACCGAACAGAAGACATGCGATAGATTTCTTAATATCGGCGGATCCGTAGATTGATGGAGCAATGGACTTGGCGATCAGTTCATAGGCATCCTTCCGTTGTGCGAGTGTCTTGAACATTCGTTCCTCTTCTGGAGTGAATTGTGTGAAGTTCGTCCGTCCTGGACCGGAAGTTTCGATTTGAATTCCCAAGACACGGAGGTATGAAGTACGAATGTTTTGGAGGGTCTTGTCACCGCCCTTCTTCTGATTCAATTTCTTGATAGAGTAGACTCCAACTATCGTGACACGGTTTCCAGGAACTACCTTATCCGTTAAGTATCGTTCTGTGAAGAGTTGCAGATGACGTGGCATCTCTCCATGTGGAACGTCTTCTGGATTCTCCTGGAGCTTCAGAGTTTGATAGTCGACGCATTCGCATTTGTCGGGCAGCATCATGTACGGATCGATGGGACACCGCTGCATTTGACCTTGTTGGGGAGCCGCACAAGTTCTGGGCAATGCGAATCCCTCGAATCCTGGCTTGATGGTGACATCCGGAATCGTGTGCTTACATTGACGGCACTGGAGAGTCACTTTGGTGGCTTTGGAACGCACCTAAAAAATAATTGTATGAAAATGAAAAAAAATTGGAAATTTTCACAAACCTGCGCGGCGGCGACAATGATTCCGGAAATCTTGACGATCTGTGAAACTTGAGCAGATTTCACTTGTCTCAACGAGGTCGGGTATTCATCAAGTGTCAATGTCACTTGGATATCATGGAGCTTCTCCTCTTCCTTTGGTCGTGGGGCCGTAATCTCGTCGGCGACGAGTTTGGCAGCTTCCTCTAACGCTGGCAGCACTTTTCCCGGGAATTTTCGCAATTTCATTTCGATATCCTCATCGAAATTCTTCAAATGGTTCAAGTTGATCTCGAGACGGTATTCATGACTGAAGTAGTTGCGCTTCAATTGGTCTCTGGAATAAAATTAATTAGCAGATGTTTTTAGCATAAATGTTATGTCTACTCACCTGTAAATCATTCCGAATCCTCCTGTGGAAAAGTCTCTAATGAAATTGCGGAACTGAGTGATGAGCTGTCGATATTCGGCAATCAACTCCTTTCCAGTATCTGGAACACCGTCGTTGGCGAAGAAGCGCTCCTGATAATAGAGTCCTGGATTGTCGAGGTTCGACATGTTGGTGAGATGATGGTTAGTGGTGGTTTACTGAAAAAAGGAGAATGTGAGCATACAAAAAGAACGAGTGAGAAACAATGAGAAAAAGCATGAAAATAGCCAGAAAAAGTAAGCCATACTTTCAAAGTCGAATTTATTCTATCAGAAACCCACTTTTTTGGTCTAATGAAGCGTTTTAGACGCTTCGAAACAATTTGAATTTAAAAAAACAAGATGAAAACTAATATTTTTATCAAAAAACGGCAGAAATTCGTCACTTTCTCGCTAAAATGCGGTAAAACGATGCGTTTTCAAATTTGAAAATCTTTGGCGCCCGCGCCTTTCGGTACGTGAACACCAGCACGCGCAGTTGCGGCATATAGGCTCCGCCCCGCCACCGCAGCGTCTATATAAAAGGGAGATTTTCAGCCATTTCTTTCAGTTTTCATCAAGAAACCGTCCAAATGGCTCGCACCAAGCAAACCGCTCGCAAATCGACCGGAGGAAAGGCTCCACGAAAGAACCTGGCCACCAAAGCTGCACGCAAAGTAACAAATCAGCCCGGATCAGTCAAGAAGCCTCACCGCTTCCGTCCAGGAACAGTCGCTCTTCGCGAAATTCGTCGCTACCAAAAATCCACCGAACTCCTTCTTCGCAAGTTGCCGTTCCAACGACTCGTCCGTGAAATCGCCCAGGACTTCAAGACCGAACTTCGATTCCAGAGTGCCGCGATCGGTGCACTCCAGGAGGCTGCCGAGGCGTATCTGGTCGGACTCTTCGAGGACACCAACTTGTGCGCCATTCACGCCAGACGTGTGACAATCATGCCGAAGGACATGCAGTTGGCCAGAAGAATCAGAGGCGAACGCACCTGATTTTCTGAATTTCCAAACCAAACCCACCGAACCCAACGGCCCTCTTTAGGGCCACAATCCTGAATAATCCTGACAATTTTTGAATAAAGTTTCATGCTTTTGTGATATTGTTTTCAGATCTTCTCTTGCTTTTCCGGTGTGGATGCGTCAATCGAATTTCATCCGAATCACCAGCGTTTGCCACGGCAAGGAACAAATTTGGCACACGCCCACTTACGTTATTCTACATGTTTGCTGCGAAATCCAAAGCTAGAACTATGAGACGGAAATGTTTTATAAATCGAATTATGAGATCAGGCATAAAAAATTAGTATTATTTCTTGGCTATTCTTCTAGTTTTGGGTGGTGGTTTCTCCTCGAATTCCTCAATTTTCACCACTTTCTCCTCAGCTTCTATCTCGATTTTCACTGTTTTCTTCGTTTTTGTCGTCTTTTTCACTGGCTTCGCTTCTTTCTCTTCATCTGACACCTCTTCCTCCTTCTTCACTTTTCCTTTATCAGTAGAACTCGGACATGTGAACTTGCAAAGACACGTCGAACATTTCGGCCTGACTGGTTGACACAACATCTGTCCGAACCCCACCAAAAGATGATTAATCGGTTGCCATTCGGATTTTGGCAACAGGATTTCGAGTGCTTTCTGTGTTTTTTCGGGAGTTGAGGTTTTTATCCAGCCTAGAATTTAGCAATTGTTGGAATTAACGATAGATTTTTCTTACCAAGTCGATTAGAAATCCTGTGAACATGTGTATCAACAGCGATTCCCTCACATTTATCCCAGGCGATTTGCATGACTAAATTGGCCATTTTAGGACCGACACCCGGTAAAGAGCACAAGCCATCCAGGGAATCAGGAATATCTCCCGAATATTTATCAGTGAGAATACGAGCGGTCTGCTGGAGATAGATGGCTTTTCTCTGGAGGATTAGAAGGTTATGATGAACTATTATGAGAAGGATTTACTTTATAAAACCCAACTGGGCATAGGATTTTTTCTAGATCCGGCACGGGGAACTCCAGGATTTTTTGAATCGATAAACCGTGATCTTTGAGTCTCTGGAAAAAAGGAATCTGTAAAACGGAAATCTGTAAAACAAGAAATCTCTACCTTCATCGCCGCGGCATTCACTTCATCGCGTGTCTGACTAGAGAGCATCAAAGCGACGAGAACTTGGAAGCGATGAACTTCCGGTGGTGCCAACGGATCTGCTAACTTGTGACATCCCATCGTATCCACTGGTGCCACCATTCCCTCTCGCATCTTTCGAATCCACTCCACATCTCTTCGCCAAGTCGCCGCTCCACCTACAGTGTCCTCCAAGTCTCGGGCGATAGAAACCGCACGTTTCATCTGGCTGGAAATTAAAAATGAAAAGAATGCTTTTAGTGAGGGGAAAAAAGAAAAGAAAAAGATGATAATAAAAAGAGAGATAGATCAAAAAGTAGACGTTTATCCCCCATGACTGATAAGATAAAAAAGAGCCGGAGCAGCGTCATTGTCCTTTTTCTTCCCGGAGCTTCCCCTCTTCGGCTGGCTGAAAAATGCCATGGAAATTGCAACTTCTTCTGATATTCTCGGTGTACAGTACTCTGGGCCAGATTACTCTGAAACCAGAAGGAAAGCCAAAAGTGAGGTAATACTATCAGATATGAACTACCGGATTCTTTTGAGCCCAAGGACACTGCTCATCTTCTCCGAGAAGTTTACAAGGAGACCTTCACCGATGTTCTGGCGATCAATTTGGATGCTAATGATCGGTACAACGAAGGAATCATCGAGTCGGATCAAACGGTATGGTAGGTTTGGAAACCAAGAGAATCGGATTGATTTCAGGTTGTTCTTCTCGGGGAAAACATCCGAGGTCAAGAAGTCTCAGAGTTCTGTGGAAGTCTAGCCGAGAAAGAATGGATAACGGAGGAGGATGACAGAAGGGCAGTCCGGTTCAAGCCGGCGAAAGACATTCCGATTCCGGTGGTGAAGTAGGTTACAAAAATCGATAAAAGACACTTGAGACTTTTTCCTTTTATAGCCTAACCCTCCAACTTCCGATCCGTTGGTTCCGAGCCCCGTGCAACAAAGCTCCAACAATATATATTTGCTATGAAGGCCACCACTTCCTGAAACTTGCTCCACTAAAACCGAGTCTTTCCGAGTGGTCTCAAAGTGAGAACTACAAGGTCAAAAGCTTCCAAGACAAGCGAAACGAGCATTGCCGAATCAGAGAGATCCTGGTGGTGATGGACGATGGGGGAAAAGATCGGTGCTTTATGCCGAGTAAAAAGAGACCAGCAAAAGCGATATTCGTGTCAAAGTCTGTCACACCAAGAGTCAGCTATAACAAGCTGTGCAATGAGAAACTGGGCATGTGAGTAATTTTTGGGCAAATACTCAACTGCTATTTTCGCCACTTTTGATGTTTCAACTACTATGGCTATAGTAGTTGTATCATAGCAGAAGAGCCGAATATAGCAGTTGATACACTAGCAGTTACAAAATAGCAGTTGAGAAATAGCAGTAGAGATACATAGCACTTGAGTATCTACCTAATCTTTGATGAGAACCCATCGAAACCATCAATTTCAGCGAGCAACCTTGCTGCTTATTGAAATTCGAAGCCGAAGACGCCAAAGGACCTCTTGAATTTCATCGCTGCTTTGGAAGTGTTTCTGTTGAATCACTCCGATCAAATCAGATTCCAAAACCATTGGCAGATCTTCTGTTGAAAGGACTGATGACAAGACGATTCGTGGCGCCGCAGAGCCGAATTTGTCGAGAAATCGAGTTCAAACCGATGGAGATCGTTGCTCCGGGTGGAAAAGTATTGGTGGGACATTTCGTTGGTAGAAATTTCTTTTAAAAATGAAGAAATTTCAGAAAATGAACCGCCTGGATGCCGTCAGATGTGCAGCTTACTTTTGATAATATCAAGTTCACGATTATTTTCAAAGTAAATAATAAAAAATTATATATGCAATTCATTTCTAGTTTCTCTCACTCTACTCGCTCAACTAACCAACTAACCATGCAAATTCGATCTCTAGTTCGTGTTCGTCTAACTAAGTAAGCACGCTCTATTGATAATTTTCGACGGAATTCCTCAGATACTTCCCCAGTGATCGTTACATCAAAAATCGGTGTCCCGGCGCCGATGCGATTCTGATTGATATGGAGAAACATCCAGGAAATCGGATGGATGATTATAAGTTGAAAAGTTTCATGAAGTTGAGGGATAGTGATTTTACACTTCCAAAGCTTTTCGTCGATCCCGTCGTCAACACCTTCAACCCATGGATTCCACGTCTTCTTCGTGAAAAATCCATCGACGGAATGGCGATGCGAAACGAGGCGTCTTCAGCGGACACTGATTCATGGGATAACACAGTGTTCACTGTGATTTGGGATGCCAAGGAACAACGAGTTACTCATTCGATCATCAGTTATCATCGGATTAATGATGGGGATATTCTATGGAATAGTAGTATTCGGACGGCTGTTCAAGGCTCATTGGAGCACAATATTCAGCCATTGGCAGCGAGAACACTACGGTTTCGGGATATGAAGACGTAAGTTTTTGTTAGAAGAAAAAGTGAATGTAAAGCGCAATTCAGAGCAACCCAAGAATTTGAAATTCTCCGTCAGATAGGATTCACCGGAGCTGTTATCCGCAACCCGAACCTTATCGAAATGACCAATAAAGTTTTTGAGAAATAGAAAAAATGCATTTCATATTGATCGTTCTTTAAAATTTGCAGTTAAAAAATGATAATACTTTTGGAAAGTTGAAAAGTAGAAAATTATCAAAACATTATAAAAAATTATAAAAAATCCCTATTAAAACCCAAAAAAAGTACTAAAACAGCCACCTAAAGAGGAGCAGAAAAAGTGATTACAGGTCAAAATGACTCAAAAAAGTGGGTATCTTTGGAAAAAGAGGTAATAGGTTGGTGAATGGTACAGAGGCGGGCACAGCCCAATGTGGAGAACAGATAAACTAAAAAAGTGAGAAAGCTAGAGCAATTTCTTAGCAATTTGGATATCCATCATCATGAATCTCATCTTTGACTTCTTGCTTGACCTCTTTCATTTTCAATTCTTCTTCCGAATTGTTTCGTTTCTCAATTTCGGCAGCATGCCGTGTCAACTCGTCAATCTCCTGTTTGATCTCTTGATCCGTCTGAACAACCGAAAAATCCATTCGAGATATGGACTTGCACGCGTACCAGTGCTCGTTGAAAAGATGCGCACGGAATGATTTCCGCGTGGCACGATTCGAACGACAGAATGGGCACTCATCGCTGGTGGCGTTCACTTTGACTTGTAGCTCGGCTATCTTCTCACCCAACGCATTCAAATCCATGTGATTTCCATAGTGATCGAATAGATGATCCTGGTTGTTGAAGACTGCCGAACACTCGTTACAATTGTACGTTGACAAATATCTGCTTTTTGGCTTCGCCACATGCTTCTGCTCGTGATCCATGACCTCCTTGACGGCTGAAAACAACGGAAATTTAAGTTTTTCACTGTCATTTTTCCTCCTTACTTCTGAACTCTCTCACACAGAATCTGCACTCCATCGCCGAGTCTTTTCCAGTGCAATTCTGATAGTGCCCTTTGAGATGTGTCTCGAGGTCAGTTTGGAACTTATTGCAGATATGACAGACATGTTTGTCACGGACGTGCTCCAATCGATAACCGCACTGGATACAGTCGGCGAGTCGATCGTTGTCAAAATGCTGAAAATTTATTTGATTGACAACCGTCTGACACTTTGTATGCAGCCGTGATAAGAGCATGAAAACTACATTACCTCCTCGAACAAATGACGATGACACTCTTCATGCCTATCAAACTTCTTTCCACAGGAGCATGAAACAACCTTCGGAGGCGTTGGCAGAAACACAATATCATCATTATCCTCGATATTCTGCACTATTTGCGCCAGACTCTTTGTGATTTTCTTCATTTTTTGTATCGGTTGTTGTTCGGATTTCCGTGGCGACCCCACTCTTCGTATCTGTTTTTCAATCTCGGTGAGTCGGGCGTTGAGTTGATCTTTCGTTGGTTTCGGACGTTTTTTGTATGGTCCACGTGGCCCGCGACGACTTTTCGGTGATTTTTCAGTGGATAGCGGTGGTGATGGTGGCATTTGAGCACTTTTTTCAGCCTGGAAATGTGGCGATCAATGAAATTTACACGATAATTTTTGACGAATACGTATTACTGTTTAAAGGCGCACAGGCCGGAAAATCGTAATTTTTCGTATTAAGAGTAAGTTTTCAGTGATTTTTATCGAATTTTGACGAAAAAAACTTTTGTTTTTCTTACAAAATATTCGTCTGGAGTCATTTGCACGTCCATCAGAAAAGCGTTCGTAACCACACTTGAAAAGATGTCGTCGTACTTTTTGTTGGTCTCAATTACCGCCGGTGGAAGCCAATCTTTCTGTAAAATCATCAAGTTGATTTGAAAAATTCGAAGTTTTATGGGGTTATCATCATGTTTCTTACTGAATTTTATTTTTTTTTGAATGAATAACCCCATAAAAATTAATTTCTGTGTTGCCTTGACAAGCGGTTCTCTTTGAAGTTCCGACACTTGGATGGCTACCTTCAGATAGTTTCTGTACGCATATTCTGGTGCCGGTTTGTCTTTTAACCTGAAATTCAGAGAAAATTAATAAAAATACTAATTTTAATAGAAAATTACCTAAAAGACCTTCTCGTTGACACTTCCTCCGCCATTCTGTTGAGTCTTCAAACTGAAAATTTAATTTTTAGCAATTTTCTGTGTCTGAATTCATTTCTTTCAATTTTAAAATCGCGGTTTTTAGTAAATTGGCCAAGTGCCAAATCATCTGGTGGAAGAGGGAGAAGTGGAGCCGGCCACGGTCATTTTATAGAACCGGAATTGCACTTTTTTATTTGGAAACTAATTTTGTTTATTTTCGCTCGAAAATCAGGTATAATTCGTAAAAAGTGGAAAAAATCCGTAAAATTGCAAAAAATGTTTTGTCCGAGAGGAGTTCACAATAAAGAAATATCCAACATGTCCCTTTAAAGGTACCATAAGTGATTATTTTGATAACTGATGAAAATGGATTCACATCCATGGATGAATCCAGGATATTGTTATAAAAATCGAAAAACAAGACAAAATCGATAAAATTCTGTTAAGAAAAAAGAAAGGCGATAATGAACGGGTTTGCGCAGAGAAGGAGGCAGCTGGCCTATTGTTGACTCTCGCTTCTAGGAAGAATGGGAATGGAACGGGAGGATAGATTCATTGGTACATGGAAACAAAAATATATTATTGAGCTTTCGCTTTAAGTTGTGCATTCTTCTTAGCAGCTTTCTTAGCCATCGATTTGTACAAGAAATTAACAATGAGCAGGAAAAAGACGGCGAATACAAGAGAGAGAAGGAAGTATGGATCCTTGATGTCAACTGGAACACGTCCGGAGATGAACAAGACGTTGATGAAGACAAGTGCTGAAATAGAAATTAGCATGTTTGCTTCATTGATAAGCAATACCTTCACAGGTGAATCCAACTGGATACAAAATCTTGAAGGCGTTGTATCGAATCCATTCCAAGGTGTTACTCGGGCATCTCAAACAGTTAGACAGGTAGAATGGACCACGGCAGAGCTCACTGAGCAGGTAGACGGCGACAAGGGTGAATGCCACGTATTTCCAGCCAACCATGAAAGTGGCCACGTGGAGGACGAACATACGACCGGAGACCTGCACAAAAACAGCCACTGGATTGGAACGGGTCAAGAAGAAGGAGAATGGGATATCCAAGTACTGAATAGCGGTGATGAACATCAAGAAGTCCACCATTTTTTCATATTTGAATCCGGTGGTCAGCTCTGATTCAATGAGATTGTAAAGACCAATGGCATGGTAGAGGAAGAGAATGAGGGTGTAGATGAATAGAAGGGCATCTTTCCAGATGGCCATGTTGGCTGAAAACATTTTTTTAATCGGAGATTTTCCACGTTTTTCACAGTAAAAATTCTATTCAGAAAAAAAAGACAACAACCGTCACGTCAAGGCTTGCCAGAAACACGGAACGAATGACCATGAAAGCGAGAGATGGTCATTAAGATAGGAGACACAGACATGTGAAGGGTTAAAGGGCGAGGTACACACACAACACCTCTTGACGCATTGTATTGGATGAGTAAGGGGGGAAATTTGAGCAGAATTAGAGGATGCATCTCATTTTTTGTTTTAGATTCCGCAGGATTTCCCAATTCTCGATTTATTTTTAAAATGTCATAATCATCATAAATTCAGAGCACAAAGAGCACAAAATAAAATACAAAGTCAGTAATTGCCAAGAAATTGGAAATTGAATTGGAATGTAATTTCAAAAAAATGGAGCGTTTACAAGAATAAAGAGGATAAATTGTCTTTGTAAGACATACGTTCAAAACGGTTGGGCGTGAGAAAAAAAATGAATTGAGGGAAGACGAATAAAGTTTCTGTGGAAATGATACAGAGGGGAAGACTGGGAGAGGACTACTGGAAACATTAGACAGGGATCAATGGGGGGAGATATATATTTTGAAGTCGTGACAACAAAGCTGCTCATGGGAGAATCATCTTTGCAAGGTCTTTAAGACATACGTTCAAAGTGGTTGGATGAGAATGAGAGAATGGTTTCTGGGAAAATGTCATTGTGGACTGGGGGTGCTAAAAATCAGATGGGGTTCAATTCGGAAGATGAAGTTGGGAGCCTGACAACAAAGCTGCTTATGAAAGAATCAGTTTTACATGGCCATTAAGACATACATTCAAAATGGAAGGGTAAGATTTCTGGGAAAAAAAGATTTGTGAAAATGTTACTAGGGGAAAACTGGAGAAACTGAGAGACTTTTGTCAAAATTAGACGGGCTCAATAGAAAAGTTATTTAGAAACATAGGTACTCATGGAAGAATTACATAAAAGAATATTTCTCGGGGAGGTGGGTGTGATGCAGGATAACTTCTGTGAATATTAATCAAGTTTCGGTGAAAAAGTTACCGTGGGGAAAGCAGGCAGCTACTCAACTGCTATGAAATCTACTGCAATATCTCAACCGCTAAAGATGTGATCAACTGCTATGTTGTAACTTTTAGTGTCTCAACTGCTATAGTCTATAGCCATAGCAGTTGAAACATCAAAAATGGCAAAAATCCATAGCAGAAGAGCCAAATACAGCAGTTGAGGCAATAGCTATAGCAGTTGATCACAACTATAGCAGTAGATTTGATAGCAGTTGAGATATAGCAGTAAAGCAGGAATACTGTAAAATACAAGAAAGAATTAGCCTGTTGTTTGATTTTGCTTTTTTGAAGAAAGGAAAATTACTGTAACGAAGAATCGGAGAATTAGAGTTGGGAGAAAGAAACTTTCTAGAAAATAAAGTTATTATTATCCCAGAACGCATCCCCATTCTGCTCCTTCTTTGGCTCCTCCACCGGCTCTTCCTCCTCCTCCATCATCATCATTTCTTCCTTCGGCTCCTCCTTCTCCTCCATTCTCGGCTTTGGAAAGTAGAACATATTCCGGCAACACCCCGGAAACTTGAAACGGAACTCGAATGTGAAGTACTGAAAATTCATAGTGTATCGGGTTCAGTGGATGTCGGTGGTTTGACATATTTATCAGTAATCAAATACTTATAAGAAGGGGAAAAAGAGCAGAGGTAACTTACCGCAGATCCGATGATATGCTTCTCAGTCAATGGAATTCGATGAGCACTGAGTCTCGGGATCAAATGAGATAACCACTTATGGGTGAACATTGGAACATTTGGGAGAGTTCCGTATTTGAGATAGTGGTGCTCAAAGAAATCAGCCGTGGAGATGATGAGATCCTAGAATAGGTAGATCAAAAAATTTCAGATTTATTGCTCAGAATAACTCAAAAAAAACTCACACTACACTCAGCCAAAATCTGGCTCTCAATCTCCAACGGAGCAGTTTGAACGAAATAGACAGTCATGGTGTCTGAAAAACAGGAGCAATAATTAGATTAAAGGGATAGAAGAAAAAAAAAATAGAAAAAAATTAGCTACAGTAACCCAGTGGTATAAAAAAGACAAAAGCGAAAAGCGACTTTATATTTCAAAATTTGTGGAGAAGTGAGCCACCTCTCTCGTACACATCCACCTCTACCCCTCCAATTTTTTTTGTTTGGATGAGAGAGCCGCGCCCCTCTTGGCGATCTCCATGGCTCCTAGAGGAGCTCCTAGAGGAGGACAAGAGGATGTCCAAAATTTTATATATATGGAAAGACGTAAAACGAAAATTGTAGCCCGTCAGGCTTTACGAGAAAGGGAAATCAGACAGACACACGAATTTAGGACGGAGCCAATGGAATAGACATTCGTTTTTATTACCACTTCTCTTTTCAATCTGACTTTTTATAAATGTATACTAGTCGTAGAAAAATGTCGAGGAAATTCTGAGAATATTAAAATCGTAATAGAGGGCTTTGGCAGGAAATTGGAGTTCGAAAAAAAATTGATTAGATTTGGAGAAAAAAAGGTCCATACTAATTTAAAACTGCCATGGCTAGAGCTGACTTTCATAGGGAGTTACGAATTCTTGGGAGTTCAAAAATGTTGTCTTCCCATTGGATTTTATGGCTCCGAGTCATTTTCTAAACGTTAAGTTTCAGTCTAGAAAAAATGGTGGAATTGTAGATTTTCGAATTTTCACTAGAATCCATGACTTCTCATCAGAGTTGCTGATTCCGGAATTCCGAATTCCGACTTCCGGCTTCCGTCTAAAAGGAAGTCGGATGTGAAAATTACCATCGGAAAATCAAAAGAAAAGCTAGAAAATATGAAGAAAACAGACAAAAATTTCTAAAAAAAATTCGAAAGTCCTAATGATTTCGAACAGTTTGGATGGAAATTTCTACTTCGGACTTCCGGATTCCGGGCGTTTTTTCATCTCCGGCTCCCCCGTTCCGACTTCCGTTTAACAGGGTAATGTTTTTCTCCCATGGGTTAGGAGTTTTCTGTAAATTGCTGGTCTGAAAGTAGATGCGCCTGTGAGTGGATTCTGAAAATTTCCAGCTCTCGTTGGAGCCTGAGAGTCTGGAAATCTTCATCTGAATATCTGGCCCCGCCCCCCGTTATTATAATGCATTGGCGATTTCAGATAAAGATTTCCAGACTCTCAGGCTCCAGTGAGGGTTGGAAATTTCGGAATCCACTCACAGAAGCATCTTTTTTCAGACCACCAATTAATAGAAATTTCCTAATTTTTGAATTCCGACCCCCGTTTAAGAAAAAATTCACTTCCGGGCAACTCTGATGCCCACCATTTCCATAATTCTAAAGACTGAAATAAGCAAAATGTGACACCTGCCCCCCCCCCCCCCTAATCCACTCTTTCTTCTCTCTTCTTTCCGGATTTTTAATTGCCGCTTTACCGGGGACAGGTGCACGTTACATCCTTCAAAAAGAGCGCACCGCCCGGATTAGGTAGAGGATAATTGTGCAAGATTTTTCAAATTGAGCAACGGGTGGCCTTTTTTGTGAGCCGCTTCCGAAAAAATCCCCCCCTGTTTCACTAATTGATACTCTGATTCATTACATCTTCACGCTCTGCTTGCCATAAAATACTCACTTTTTCCCTCTTCATCTCCTTCTTTTTTTTTTTGGAGGTTTCCGATTTCCTTTTTCTATAGACCGCAGACATTAAATTAATGTTTTCTTGGCCGTCCTCGTCGTAGTTCTTTTGAGAGGATTTGGCTTTGAGAGCTGACCTATTTTTCTATCGAAGAGCCACACCACCGGATTTAGAAAACGAGAAGAGCGGATTGGCGAAACTAAAATGAGGACTTTCAGTTTTTAGACTTCTCTTTTTTTGACTGCATGCTTTTTTTTGAACTACTTGCGAGGTTTTCATGAATTCAGAGAATTCTGAACCTGCAAAAATGGTAAAAAATATTAAAAAGGAGTTGAAAAGTTCAAAGGCGCACGTAGGTGTTGAGCCTAAATTTTGGCCCAATTCGGCCTGCTTCAGCTCTATTTGGACCGAAATCGGCATGTTTCGTAAAAATCGGCATAAATCGGCCCGTTTAGCCGGAATTAGCCTAAATCAGACCTAATCGGCCCGTTTGGTCTAAATAGGCCTCAATCGGTTCTAATCCGCCCGAATCGGCCCATTTTTCCAAATAGGCCTAAATCGGCCCGTTTATTCTGGATTAGCCTGAATCAGCCCAAGTCGGCCCGTTTGTTCTGAATAGGCCTGAATCGGGTAGAATCGGCCTGCTTTTTTGAATAGGCCCCAATCGGCCCCAATCGGCCCGTTTGGTCTAAATCAGCCTTTCCAGCCTGATTTAGCTCTTTTTTTGGCCCGAAACAGCCGGAGTCGGCATGTTTCGTACAAATCGGCCTAAATCGGCCCGTTTGTTCTAAATAGTCCTGCATCAGATCGAATTGGCCCGTTTGGTTTGAATTGGCCGAAATCTACCTGAATCGGCCCGTTTGTTCTAAGTAGACCCGAATCGGCCTGTTTTTGGTCGGAGGAATAGGCCATCAGCTCTATTTGGCCTGAACGGCCCGAATCGGCATGTTCCGTACAAATTGGCCTAAATCGGCCTAAGTCAGCCGGAACTGGCCCGTTTATTTTGATTAGGCCTAAATCGGTCCGTTTGTTCTAAATAGGCTTACATCAGCCCGAATCGGCCCGTTTGGTCTATAGGCCTAAATCGGCCTATATCAGCCGGAATCGGCCCGTTTATTTTGATTAGACCTGAATCTTATTTTGATTAATCCCTGAGTATGACCTGGACCCGTTCGGCAGGTTTTTGCTCGATTTGACGTGTATTTGATCACACATAGCGATTAGGGTTGATTCAGGCCCGTCCGGACTAAACAGACTGAATCGGGCCGATTCAGGCCTGTTTCGGCCTATCCAACCAAGAATGCCGAATTGGGCCGTTCCACGCCAATTCAGGCTAAATGAGCCGATTCAGGCCGTTCCACGGCTATTCAGACCTATTTAGACCAAGAATGCCGATTCGGGCCGATTCAGGCCGTTCCACGGCTATTCAGGGCTATTTAGGCCAAGTGAGCCTAGATTTGGGCAGGTTTCCTAGATTGCCCAGATTTGGGCACGCCGATTTGGGCAGGTTCGGGCCGATTCAGGCTCATTTAGACCAAACGGACCGATTTGGGCAGGTTTGTGCTGATTAAGGCCCAGTCGCCTCTGCTGTTGAAAAGTTCCGGTTTTCACGGGATTCCCAGGAACTGGATTCCTGGGAGCACACGTAATCATTACGTGACCGTTCACGTAACCGTTTTACGTAATCATTTACTTTTTTCACAAAATCCTTTTTTCTATGCTACCGTAGTCTCCGCTCCCTCTTAGCTTTCGTGACGAATTCTTTTCTCTCATTCTTCTACTTCTGTCTATCAACAAGTGATCATTTTTTTCCCAACGGAAATGAAGCAGATATAAAATAATTGTGGTGTGTGTATGAGAGAGGAGTGTCACTCTCTCACATGATTTGAGTTGTAGTTCAAGAGAGTGAGTAACCATGGAAATCATGTGAATCTCTTGGGTTTTTGT
Source organism: Caenorhabditis brenneri (assembly GCA_000143925.2). Taxonomy (NCBI): domain Eukaryota; kingdom Metazoa; phylum Nematoda; class Chromadorea; order Rhabditida; family Rhabditidae; genus Caenorhabditis; species Caenorhabditis brenneri. Next base: position 167,811 of record GL379793.1, read on the forward strand.
CCTTTTCGAAACAGAGAGAAGAAGACAACTAAGAGTTTTTTCGCTTGCTCAAGCTCCTCCCACTCACTAGTCTTTCCAAAGTTTCGCTTCATTTAGGCACGCTAGCTCGAAAAGTGTCGTTTCAGGAACAATGTTCCCCTGTGGTACTTTCGAGGTGGTTCCCTTCACTGGTTTATCCCCGGAACATCGGGTATGTTGGGTGCTACCCCGCATTAGAACTGGCCGCATCAGAACTAACCCGTATTAAAACTGGCCGGATTAGAACCGGGTACTTCTAAAGTATCTGGAAACTCGAAAACTTGAGGAAATGTTTAGGGCCACAATGTCATATTCTCTACGAAAATTCAGCCTCAAGTCGCAACTGGGAGCTTTAATATGGCCCGGTTCTGATCCGGAAAGTTCTAATACGGGACAGTTCTAATGCGGCCAGTTCTAATGCGGGGTAGCACCGTATGTTGTTAGTCGGTTATTCTCACTCGAAAAATACTTTAAGAAATGGAGAGCAATCTCCATATCGTCAGCTGAAAATCACGCGAGAAAGGCAAAAAACGACTCGATAAGAAAATTCTCCACACCGTCAGGGGACATTCACTTGGCAGAGGCAAAAAACGACTCGATAGAAAAATTCTCCGCCCCCTCAGGGGACAATCAGGCGGATGATTCGGTAGGTTTTTTTCATTACTACAATTAATATAACAAATATTTTGGTGCTCTCAGGTCCTAGTTACTACTGAAAACGTATACTCGGAGAGTGAGATCAGTGCCCAAATACGGATGTCAGCAGACACGTGGAGTGACACCACCAGTCCATTGAAAAGTCACAGCTCGTCGCCGATCGGGATGATGGTCTCGCCAGCACACTCGGAGGAGGAGGTGATGGAGTTTATGGTGGTCTCGCCAGTACAAGCGGAGCAGGAGATGGAGGTGGTGGAGATCCCGCTACCACAATCGGATGAGGTGGTGTGGGTCCCGCCACCACAAGTTGAAGTGAAATCGGTCATGGTTAGTTCATTTTGGTCTTTTGGTTTCGATTTTTTTAGAGATAAAATCTTTTTTTGACAAATTAGGTGTCACAATTCTCAAATTTCCTCCTTATCTCCCCCTGGAAATCTGGTCAGTATGGCATGTACACTTCGGTTCTTCTAGCTATGTAAGAACATTATGTAAGGAAAATTGGTAATTATGACAATGATGATGATGTGGGATGCGGTATAGTGGGAGAAGAGAGAGAGAGAGAGAGAGAGAGAAAAGGAATAAGATGGAAAATAGCGTGGAACGGATGGGTGGAAAGGTATAATATATACTTGGAATAGGGGTTTAGAGTCAGTTTCTTCTGGATATGAAGCCATTTTTCTCTTTTTCTACGGTAGATATTCAAAAGTTTAAAGAGGGTGGGAACTCTCATTCGTAGGGGAATTTAAAGGGAAAAAAGGGAGCACAGTCAAGTAGAGGTGGCGCGCTTTTTTGGCCGCACAGCGCTGTCGGTAGCGATTTTGGTTAACTGCCAGACCGACCCCGGGTTCGAACCCACCTGAGGTACATAAATTTGTAATTTCTGAGCAATTTTTTTTGAATTCCCCCTCCTTTAAGTCTCAAAGACAATTTGAAACCGAGACGATTGGGAACCAGGTAGTAGGCTTCCGCCATTTTGCGGCTTTATTTTCATCCTACTTACTCCAACTCATCGCTGAGCTCACCTTAAACTTGGCACCCTTTCTCTTATACTAATCGAGGCGGCCGAGATCAATGGAGGTCGGCAACGACCTACTATCCCTTAATGCTGACGACTTAGTCGCAGGAGGCCTTTCTGAGCCCCATCTTAGTACAGAGCTCCCCGGAGCTCAAAACGAAAAATGAAAAAGACGGGCAACAAGTTCAACCTAAGCTCTTTTTCTATGTGAAGACCCCGTGAAAATCGGACTAAAACTGGATGAGCTAGGGTTGATGAAGGACATATGAGGCTCCGTAACAATCCTTATCCGGAAAATCATTCCCGAATGTTCTAGAAAATGAGTGAACAATCAAATTTCCGAAAAAATCATATTCTGAGTCATTTTCACAAACTTTCCTTGTTTTCTTCTTTTATTTCGCAATAAATTTAGAAAAACAATCGTTTTTATTAATGTGACTCACGGGGAGTCATGTGTTCTTCTCAGGGAACTTTTTGGCGAACTGCCAGCTAAAACGGCAAATTGCCAGAAAATTAACTGTTTTCAAAACATTTCAAAACTAACCTTCAACCAAATGCTTACACTCCTTGCACAATCTGAAGGCCTTGACCTCGCGACGTTGCATATTTCTCTGAAATGATTCAAAAATAAATGTCCAATAAAATCGACGGACACGCCCACTTCTCAGTGGACATGTGATTTTGTTTGTAAACTTACAGTACGTTAAAAATAGAACAGGCAAAAGGAGTCCTAAATGGAACTGGCGGTGTCCACTAGAACAATTTCCAACATTTCCAACAGATGTTCTTTGAAAGTTTCCATTTCGTTTTGTACTCTCTGACCACAGATGTTAGCCATGACCTTTCAAATATTGTTTCCCACATATGTTTATGTATGCAAAAAAATAGTATTGTTCCCCTCGTATTTTTATGTTCAAAAAGAAGAAATCGTATGTGTTTTTATGGGTGGTATACCTTATGCGACGTGTTTTTATCGATTGATTTTCTTTTGCAGTTTTTTCCAAACCGTTTTCCAAAGTTTTATATACTCAAGTGCTATGAAGTGATCAAGTGCTTTATTCCAATTTTCCTAAATTTGGCTCTTTTGCTATTGTCTTATGTGCTATCTCTTGTGTTTTGGCTCTTGTGCTATGGATCAAGTGCTACTGTTGCTGTTTTTCTTGGCTTTGGTGATGTATCAAATGCTATGCCTCCAAGCTACAAATTGATAGAAATAGCACTTGATCCATAGCACATGAGACAATAGCAAAAGAGCCAAATTTGGAAAATCCGGCATATAGCACTTGATCACTTCATAGCCCTTGAGTACGTACCTTTGTTGCAAAATTTCAAAAAGGTCCGTCTAGTTATATTTCCATTCCCCCCCCCCCCCCACATCTCATCCCGCATCCTGCTCTTTTTGTTTTCTCAACCCATTCCTTTTCTCGGGGGCTCCCTTTCCCTGAACGTCATGGCTAATTGGTACGTTCTCATCTCCTTTTTCCTTCCATCCACCCATTCATCACATCTACACGCTTTCGGCTCTCGGGATACTCTTCTTCTCTATTTTTGGGCAGGGATTTCCGATTTCTTTTATTCTTTTGGTCTATATACACCGCTGCATTTCTTTTTAGGAGGTTTTGGCGCTTTGATTAAAGGGAGGAGCTCTTTGTTTTTGAGATTAGTCTTTAGGATAGTCGTTGAGTTTTAGGAGGAGAGAGAAATTTTCGAAACCCGGGATCAAACGATTTTATAGTTTTTATTGAAAAATTATCAAAGTCATGTAACATGCTTTAATAACCTGAAATTGATTTTATGCAAAATTTTGGAGCTTACAATCGGAGCATACTTCCTCAATTTTTCATTTTTTGGAGTCAGTAGCTGGGCCTCCGTGTCGAGCCAGGCCGAAAAAAACCGGCGGAACGGCCAGGCCCAGCCCGTCCCGCCTGTGATAATCATACTTGTGACGGGCCGGGCCGTTACGGACCTTCTTTCCAATTTCCAAAGCCTTGCCCGGCCCGGAGGCCGCAAGGCCCGGCCCGCTCAGTGCGTTTGGCCCGAAAATTAACCGCGAGTTTTGAAAAATCGATCACATATTTCCGAATTTTGTGCTCCAGGCTTTTATTTGGCTTTAAAAAAAGAATTCGGACCTTTTTCACGCTTCGGATGAAACTTCAGTAAAAATTGCAAAATTTTTCGAAACGAATTCGAAATTATTTTGGATCCAGGCCTCCAGACTGGGCCGAAATTTTACAAATAGGCCTTTAGTGCGTCCAAAATGGCGCACAGAACATTTCAAAGATTCAAAAAGATTTTTCAAAAAACTCGACTTCTTCGTCCTCCTAATCAGTTTCTTCACCAGTTTTAAACTCAAGTTTTGTTTCAGATGAGGTCCGAAATGCCTCCAAAGCTGGTTCCAGCACCGGCTAGAGACCAAGGTCCACAACCGGTTTCACAAATGGCTCCAAATCCGGCTTCAGAACCGGCTCCACAACCGGCTTCAGTAAGAAGAAGGCCCAGCACGGAAGAAGAAGATCCAGCACGGAAGAAGATGAAGAGTGAAGAAAAATCAGCTGAGCAACTGCTCCAAGAATTCTGGGAGGAAGATGATGTCTACAACCACAGCAAGGGTCTCCCAGCGAGAATTTCAGCCACATTTGGATCTCCACCGGAGGAATTACTCTCGGAAACTGAACTTTTCTTGCGGAGATATGAGGAAAAAAGAACTAGAAATGAAGAGATGAGGATCAGATTGCCTAGATTGAATGAATGGGAGCAGATCCGTGGCATCCAACAGATCGTGACGAAAATCGATGAGCTAGATTTCTTCCTTGCGGATCGACACAAAAAGTACAGCTCTGGAGAGGAGGGAAAGAAGAGAAAGAAGGTCTGCACGAGAAGAATCAGGGTGAATCTTCCATTAATTTTAATATTTTTCTAAATAATCTATTTCCAGCATTTCCTTCTTGTTTTTTACTCTTACATGGATAAGGAGTTCCGCGAGAGGAGACAAATTCCAAAGTTTGCCAGATGGTTTCATCGGGCAATTGTCGATATATGTTGGAAATGTACATACCTTTTTTGGCTCAATGTAGATACCATGAAGATCTATACAGTGATTGTGAGTTTTTTTGTTCAGCTTGGAGGTTGAGAAGGAGTACGGTAGTTTCATTTTTCTGCAATCCGACGTGGTGGTGTGCACGGCGGTGCGTTTGCAGATCCACGCTTTTCAGAGAAGTTCTGAGGAGAAACTAAGTGCAGAGCACATTTTCATGGTTTCAACGGCGATACAATTTGCCAAACAAAAAAAAAACAAAACCCCAGTGTGGTTCGAACTCACAAGGGTCAAAGCCTTAACCGCCTACACCAATGGGGTTTTTTTTATGGTCACTTGGAATATGAACCATATTCATTTTTTCTCCTTTTCGGTCTCCCAAGGTGATTTTTTTTCTACTTGATTTAAAGAATCATAGTCCCCGGAGTTTGAGAAAAGTTTGATGCGCAATTAGCTGCGTCCTCAACACATGAGATTACGATGCGCAGCCAAATTTTGCATTAGGTTGTCGTCAGATTCGGTGCATTTTCAGCATGACACAGTAATAGCAAATTGCGTATTTTCTTAAAAACTACAGTACTTGCTCGAGTGCGCTAGAGCGAACATTCCGCAGTTCGAAATTGTCGTAGAAAAAAAAGCACCGTGGCCTCCTTTAATACTGTTCCTCTCCATATGTTCTAGACAAAATACACTTTCAAGTCACAATTATATTTCAGCATGAACTCGCCAAAATATTCGACCCAACAATCGAGTTCAAACACTTCGTAAACAAAATGAAACAGGACGATTGGGTATGGACAGCACCGTACCCGGAGCACTTGGAAGTCCTGAAACTTTTGGCAACGAAATCATTCGAAGATAAGAATGAAAATACGAATGTGCCTTCAAAACCATTTCTCACAACTCTAAGCTTCGGTACCGGCCATATTCATGCGAATTCCTAAGTTGATTTTAGCCAATGCGCCAAACCGTCAAAAAATTTTCACCGGTCAAAAAAAAATTTTGAGCTTATCAAGCATAGCTAGAACTTCATTTTTGTAGCTGACTACTTTTTTGTGCAACCACTCTTCAGACAAATAGAGCTCGTCCAATACACCTACCTCGGAAATCGCTTCAGATGATTTCAAGGGTCCTTCATGGAACGAGCTCTATCTCCCGGGAAAGTGATTGTAGAAAAAAGTTGTCAACTACAAAAATGAAGTTCTAGCTTTGCTTGATAAGCTCAAAAATTTTTGAGACCGTAGAAAAATTTTTGACTGTGTGGCACATGCTCAAAGTCAGCCAAAAAAAACTGAAAATTATACTTCCCCAATGTTTTGATGTAACCTTATCAATCTTTATACCATACGCCCACCCCCTCCATCATGTCCACCTTTTATCCCAGACCTCCCCGATGATTCCATTCGTTTTCTGAACTGCATTCCAAAGTTCTAAGCCGTTTCCCCGTTTCTCCTTCCTCTCTTCTTACACTATTCTCATCCATCGACGACCACCCAAAGTTGAATTATCTCTCGTCCCTCTCTCTTTTCGTGCCCTTCTTTTTCATCTTCTCCTAGAACTGCATTCTACTACTGCACTATGTTAAATCTCTTGTCTGCGTCTCTTCAGTTTTTCATTTACTCTTCATTTTCTTTTTTTTCCTTCTCCTTCAACAGTTTTTTGAGCACAACGTTCTTGTAAATGCAATAAAATTTTATTTGGCAGGGATTTTTTTGTTTATGGTGATGATTTATGACAGAATGAGGTGATGATAATTTAGCAAAGCAGAACAGAAAGATAAGTTTTCAGCTTTACTTGAATGACAGGTTGTGCTATCAGCATTGTTAATACTTATCAGCCGTCACGAAATTTCAAAAAACTTTATTTTTTATTCCGTTTTGTTTTGTTACAAAATTCGCAATTATTTACTTACACTCATCTTTTTTAGGTAAAGACAGACACAACACAAGCGGACACAACTTGAAAGCTTGTAAAAATGGATCCGGATAGTCAGGTAAGTAGATCAAAAGATTTTTTTGTTCTCACTGTAATTATAGAGAACTCTAAGAAATTGGAGGCTACCCCGAATCAGAACCGGCCGAATCAGAACCAAAGTTTGTGACCTTGCGGGGGCCCGGATTCTGAAAAAACGGGGGATAAATTATGAATATACGAAATTTTAGAAGAGAAAATTCTCTATCAGATGATATTAATTTTATACAGAATCCAGGCCCCCGCAAGGCCACAAACTTTGGTTCTGATTCGGCCAGTTCTGATCCGGGGTAGCCTCAGAAATTGTACAGTTGTGTAGTTCTTGAGCCAATCAATTCCCCAAAAGTTTCATGTACTTCCAAGCATACTTGCAAAATAACGGTCCTGTCAGATACCTCAAATTTTGGGGTCTTTATCTGGTTTTTTGAAAATTTGCACATGATTACTGTCGTTTCACAGCAAATTGTTGAAAACTTTGTGATAAATTCAAAATTATGATAAAAGTATGTTTTATCGAAAAGAAAAATTGCTCCAGTAAAAATATGTGCTGAAGACAGCGGGCTGTGAGCCGGCCAGGCAAAATTCTGATACCTGCCCGACCCAACCTCTTGCAAGTATGATTTAAAGGCGCTAGAATTAACCAAGCTACAAAAAATGGTTGACCGTAACATTTGGACCAATAAATACTGTTCAAATGGAGAACAGACAATAATAGACAAAAATCGTGTGCAGATAGAAAAAAATCCCCGAAGATTGAAAAAAAATAAACCGGTTCTATTGACACCTAAACCAAACTTGACCAATAAATTTACCGCATTCATTCAGAATATTTCGAAAGTTTTACTTATAAATTTTTCAGTCCATAATGTCGCTGATCCAACAAGCACCACCTCCGCCACCTCCTCTTCCAATCCCCTCTCCACCACTGTCCACAACACCATCTGCCGGAGGAGAACGGCTAAATCAGACGAGGTCATCAGAAGACAGCAGGAAAGATGAGAGAGAAGAGGGATGTGCACCTCAATTGAGACAGGTGAGAGAGGGAGAGAGTAAATATGCAGAGGTCACTTATATATAGTTAGCATCCTTGAGGGGGTGCGGTGTTCTTTTTGTTGTTGGTTGTGTGTTACGCAGTAGATCTTCATTGGTTTTTCGTTTCTGTTAGAGCCTGAGAAATGCGTAATGCCTATTTTTTTTTAGTTAGTTCTACATAATTTGTTCACCTGTTGGATTTTCAAATTAATTAGCCCGATTTTGCACAGCTTCCAATTAATTTTCCATGATGGTATCATGCTAGAAATTAGTAATGGTGTTTCTGGTGAAGTCAGAATAATTTTTGATGATTTATTACAACAGTTGGACTGTTCTATTACCCTAACGTCAATTTGTAGGTCATTTGAACGAATATTCTCTAGTTAATTTTCAAATTAATTTACCTAATTTTGCACAATTTTCAATCAATTTTGGATATTCTGATTATAGTGTTTTCATAGAAATGTGGTAGATACTCAACTGCTTTTTTTGGCTCTTCTGCTATGGATCAACTGCTGTTTCCGCCGCTTTTGATGTCTCAATTGCTATTGCTAGAGTAGTTGATCCATAGCAGAAGAGTCAAATATAGCAGCTGAGACACTAGCAGTTACAAGATAGCAGTGGATCACCCCCATAGCAGTTGAGAAATAGCAGAAGGGTTGCCTAGAAATGTTGTTTCCTGCATTATGTGCCATTCAAAGTCGTTAGTCGGTTTACTGACACATCTTTTACTGACACATGCTTTTTTGAACGCAATTCTAGTCAGATTTTCAAAGAAATAACAATTTTTTTCACGATTTTAACCGTTTCACTCCTTACCATGCAGTTTTTCTGTGCAAATAACAGAAACTGATAGTGTTTGCTTATCGATTAATGTTTACTTTATTTGTAATGCAACCATTTCTTATGTGGTATGACTAGAGTAATTGCATAGGAGGTTATTGTCCACTACTTTTTTCCTAAAAACGTACAACTCCCCTCATTTTTTCCCATGCTCAGCGTCTTTTTCTAGTTCCGTTTTTGTTTTTTTTTTGTTTCATTTTGAAAGTCAGATTTGCAAAGTTTTTTTTTTCCTCACATGGGTTAGGAATTTTCTATAAATTGGAAGTCTGAAAGTAGATGCTCCTCTGACTGGATTCTGAAATTTCTAGCCCTCACTGGAACCTGAGAGTCTGGAAATCTTCATCTGAAATCGCCAATATGAGGGGGCGGGGTCAGATGAAGATTTCCAGACCCTCAGGCTCCAGTGAGGGCTAAAAGTTTCAGAATCTACTCACAGGAGTATCTACTTTCAGACTAACAATTTATAGAGAATTCCTGACCCATTTGAAAAAAATTATTCTTTTATTCTACTTTCCATGTCCTAATCTCTATATTTTTCAGACCCGAACCATCTCGGCTCCTAACCCAGCATCTACATTTGGCTACTTCTTCAACAGCCCGCCAAATGCCACTTTGAAGCAGCCTCCAGCATCCAATATGACCCGCAAACGGACCCACTCCACTTCTGAAAAGTCTTCCACACAACCTGTCAGTTACAAGGCCAAGAAATACCCTCAAATGTACATCAAAGGCGAGGATGGTCATGAAGAAGTAAATCCAGACGCCTATCTGGAAAGAGGATTCGGATGGGTGGCCGGTGGACATCCTACAAGACTGCACTGGCTGGAGTTCGTGGATGACCTTCAGAAGAAAAGCGACAAAGAGGCGGAGAGCGATAGACAACCGGCTCCAGAGTTCTTGAAGAAGCTTGATGCAATGTACCCGGGATGGCAAGAAGAAGGATTCTCTGTTAGGACAAGATCCCGTTCAAACTCCAGATCTCGCAATGGTTCTCCTGATGGATCACCAGTTCGGAAACACGAAGAAGAGACTCCTGAACCAGATACTCCTATTGCTCATTCTTCATGTACCTCATCTCCAGCCGAGTCTACTCTTCAGAATACTCCTCTACACTCTCCAGTTCCGTCTCCCAACCAAGAAACCGATTCTGTGTCCCGATCCCCTCGTAGTGAGTCTGGTGAGAGATCCCAGTCTGGGTCACCGTCCCCAAATAATGAAACATCGTCCCGTGTAGTGTCCTCTATAAAAGTAGAATGTGATGATGGTGTTTAAAATAATATTACTAAACCGTATTTCCCCACTGAGTGAAAATTTAGTCATACATTTATTCTTGAAAACTTACTATTCATTGTCATTTACTATTGTTTTTCTACCGCTGATCTCTCTCATTGAATAAAACTGTCATTTATTTATGAAACGTGTTTTTCTTCCATTGTTTTCAGATATCGGCATCAGATTCTAACTATCAAGATTAAGATATCATAATCTCCATAGGACACGTTTTCAGATTTCATAAAAAGCAGATCTGGAAGCAGTGATTTACAAAGAAACAGAAGAAAATTCCATAGTTGCCATTGGTAGCAGAGTTGCTCGAAATTCCGACTTCCGACTTCCGACTTTCGAGTGTTTTTTTTTACTTAAGATTTCCGACTTCCGACTTCCGCCCGAGCAGAGTTTTTTAAGCGGAAGTCGCAATTGAAAATAGCATCGGCAAATCGAAAAAGAGCCAGAAAATATAATTTTTTCGTCAAAACACGAAGAAAACCGGCAAAATTTTCTGAAAAATTTGGGAGTCCTAATAATTTCGAACAGTTTGGATAAGATTTCTACTTCCGGACTCCGGGCATTTTTTCACTTCCGGTTTAACATTTCCGACTTTATTCTGATACTTTTTACTTTTGTCTAAGAAAAATATCACTTCCAAGAAATTCTGATGGGTAGATCAAATTTATGAATCTTATGAAATAAGTGATCAGTATACCGAAAATTAGACTTGCCCAGTACTGTACATTCAGAGCAACATATCTCGGTTGTATTTGGAGTTATCAAAAAGTAGTCAACTAAATAAATGTTCAACAAAATATTTTAAACATTTTACTAGTTGACTATTTTTTGATAGCTTCAAAAGCAACCGAGATATGCTGCTCTGAAGTGCAGTGTGTGCCATGTTTTCGGGAATGTTTTTCACAGGAATTTCCTAAAAATTTTTGGTCTGAAAGTAGATTCTTCTGTGACTGGATTTCGAAATTTCCAGCCCTCACTGGAGCCTGAGAGTCTGGAAATCTTAATCTGAATGCCTTGTAAATAAGGGAGCGGGGCCAGATATTCAGATGAAGATTTCCAGACTCACAGGCTCCAGTGAGAGCTGGAAATATCAGACCACCAATTTATAGAAAATTCTTAATCCATATGAAAAAACATTCCCTTGTTAGAGTCTGAAAATTCATTTCATGCCTCAAACTACCAAAAACCCATTTTTTCAACAAAAAACTCCGATGTCTGATGTCTATCCTTCACACTTTCTCCTCTCAGAAGACACCCTATAATTATCGAAATCTGTAAAACTAAACAATTATCAAATTGACCCGGAGGCAATCTTTTTGCTTACTATTCGATTTCTCCCGTTCTCTCTCTCTTCATTTCATTTCCCTTCACCATGTACCTACAGAACTCCTTTCTCCTTGCAATTTCCCATGTGCCTTTAATCTTCTCCTGTATGTCAACACGAACAGTTAGTAGTGTTCCCACCCTAAGGAACTGTCCATCTTGTGATGTTTCAACTTTATCTGGCTCCAGTTTTACACCGACAGCCACCGAGACGCCTGGAACAACCTACTTTTTGAGGGGAGTGGATCCGGTGAATTGGTGTGACGTGGCACAAGTCAACTGTATCCCGGAGGATGGTGGTATGCAGACAGTCACTATCAATGTTATTGTGGTTTGTTAGCTTTTTGGAAAATTTCACTTTTTTTTTTTGATTTTAGGACTCTGTGAGCACTTCCCTAGCCACTGGATGTGGTAGTGCCAACTCTGTTGCCAATGCTTTATTGTGCAGCTCAGGGAATGTGTGGACTTATAAGTAGGTTTTGGATGGAGATACGAAAAAATTGTCAACTAAAGAGTTGTAGAAAATTGAAAAATGAACAACTTTTTAGTTGAAAATTTTTTTCTATCAGCACTTTCAACTGAGATATGACTCGTTTTGCAGTGGTCGCTCGGATTTCACTGTGGAGTGTCGTGTGACTACTGGAACATGTTGAAAGTTTTATCGACAATTCATAGTTTTAATAATAAAATTAATAAATGAATTTACACAAAAATCATTCAGTCTTCTCCTTACTCTCCTCTACTTTTCCTCCACCACAATCAATTTTACAAAAATACCAAACTGAGTAAACAATATAACAGGACCCCAAGATATGGGCGAAATTCATGGCTATCACAAAAATGTGCATTTCTGAGAGTCGCATCATGGGGAGTAATAGGATGAATGGGATGATGGAGGTGTAGATTGGGGTGATTAGGAAGTTAAGGATCCGGGAGTTGTATCGACTGCCGAAAATTGATTGGAAGACGGTGGGGAGGTCGATGAGTCTGGAAGGAATGACTGTTGACTTGCTTAGGCGATTTTGAAGAGATGTTTTTAGTTTTTTTCGTTCTAGATTTTCCATTTTTAGAACTATTTGTATTGTGAATACGGCGATGTTTGGGGTTTGGAATTAGGTGGCCCGTGGCCCCAACCCCAAACACCACCGTATTCAAAATAAATACCGTAAATCCTGGCACAAACAGCACTTTATGTTCAGAGCAGCATATCTCGGTTGCCTTTAAAGCTATCAAAAAATTGTCAACTAAAGAAATGATCAGCGCAATATTTTGAACATTTTACTAGTTGACTACCTTTTGATATCTTCGAAGACAACCGAGATATGCTGCTCTGAACATACAGTGTACCTTGTTACAAAGGGTACTGTAAGTTCAGAGCAGCATATCTAGATTGCCCCTGAAGCTATCAAAAAGTAGTCAACTAAAGAAATGTTCAGCGCAATATTTTGAACATTTTTCTAGTTGACTACTTTTTGATAGCTTTGAAGATAGCCGAGATATGCTGCTCTACAGGATTTACGGTATAAAGTGTGCGGCGACTTTTCCCATTTTCTTCCAGACTAACCTCATAAACATGATCAAAGAAATTGTGAAGGCCAACGAAAACTCTCCAAATCCTCGTCCTTGATGTGGTGGCCAAAACCTGGTCATTTTCTGAAGAGTCGCTAAATCACGGCCGGCACGTCCAGTCACATGGAAATAGGTGTACTGGGTGAAAATCTGAATTTATCGAATTGCAAAAAAAGTTGATTTTCTCGAAAAACCTACCTGAATCAACTCAATAGCCCGCTCTTTTCCGAAAACCCAATGAGAAAAATGGTGAATCAGAAACGTTGCCAATGGAATTCTAACCAATAAATTAATAATGTTACGACAGGAAAAGCGCTCTGAAAATGGGATTTTCTAGCAGCCCAAAATCGGAAACTGACCCCGGAATCCAGCCATTTTTGTGTCGAAATTAGCAATAAATTTAGAATTCAGAATTTCTTATTCCAAGTTTTACCGGCCAATTGCGTCTTTCCCCAACCTCTCTCCATCCAAATCGGTCACATCGCCTTGACCCCTTTTCCGTTTTCTTCTTTCTTTATGCGCTGACTGTCTCACGATCTCTGTCCTCTACTACATATAACATAGGCGGTGCGGAAGAACAAAAAAAAGATGATGGGAAAGTTTTTTGTCAGTTTGGATCTGTTGAAAATTTGTCCTAAAATATAATTCTTTTTTCGTCACTAACGACATATTTTCTGTTTAATTTAGCAATAAGATCTCATTTTTAGTTATTTTTTGTGCTATTTTCTATTAATTTTCCATGAAAATCCATTGAAGTGCATCAATGATTCCATTTTATGTGGAGGAGGCTTCATTTTCAAAACATCCGCCTTTCTATTAGCTTTTCCGAGAGGAGTACACCGGTGCCAACGCGATTTCGTGGCGGGACCCGCCATGGAGTTGCTCCAAAGTTTCTGCAACTTTTTGCAAGATATCTTCGTGGCAATGGATTTTCATGATTTCTTTTTTCAATTTTTGAATTCGCCTGCTGATTTGGAGCATTTTGATATATTATTCTCGATTTTAAACGAAAAATGGCTCAGAAAACCGAGTTTTGAAGATTTTTGTAGGGTTTTGGACAGAATTTCCGGTAAACTTGAATTTTTGAATCCATTTCTCATCAGATTCCGAAATTCGTTCAATTTATTCAATGAAAGCAGTTATAAAACAAAATTTTCGCATAGTTTCTCTGTTAAAAAATAATTTTCCAGCGCAATTTTTGTCGGAGAAAGCAAGAGAGCAGTGCACTCTTCACCTTCTTATCAGCTTATTCATGTGTTTTATAGTGAAAATACTTCAATGAAAAGAGGTTTTTTGCGAGGAAAAATTCAGAAGTAGAACAGAGTGAAGACGTATCATCAAAATTAAAACTAATTGAAAAATATATTCGCAAGGAGATGTGAGAAATTGAGCTAATTTTGGATTGCTCCTTCGTTTTCTACTTTGAATCCTCGTTTTTTTATTGCTCGCAAACCCCATTTTCCCTCAATTTCCGCTGTTTCTCTCTCATATATTTCCACGCCACCATTCACTCGCAGCTGCAATTTTATTTCCGCTCGGCATTATTTATTGCCATAACAACTTTCAATCATATTCAAAATCACCTCATTTTCTTCGATTTGTGTCAATTTTTCCCACAAAAAGCCATCACAAAAAAGGAAAAACGATCAAACATTGTTACACGTTTCGTGCCGTGTTACCCTCCTTTTTTGCCGATCACAACTCGTTTATCAATAGAGTTTTTGGCCATTCTCACCCCCAAGACCGATTGTTCTTTGAAATCGTCGTCGCCTGCTCTCGTCGGAGAAAGTTCGTTAGTTTATCGATTTGGTAAGAGAAAAATTACAATTGGTTCAGAAACAAGGCGAATTTAACGAATAGTTTTGCTGTTTTTCTCTATTTACTCATAAGCTTAACGTCGTACTTTTCACTTAATTCTTGTCGGTTTCGCGTTCTCATTCTCGTTTCCCGCCATTCTTCTATTCTCGTTACCTGTTTCTCTGTACAAAACTATATTTTTCAGCCATGGGAGTCCCAAAAACACAACAAAGCACCCAACCGGCCACCCAGTCCACCACTGGACCATCGGAAACGTTGGCACGTGGAATTCGCGCCATCTTCATCGGTCCACCAGGATCCGGAAAGGGTACTCAGGCGCCCGCTTTCGCACAAAAATACTTCTCGTGTCACTTGGCAACTGGTAAGTGAAAAAGCATTTTTTCTGTTCAAATTCTTTTAAATTCGCTCATTTTCCAGGTGACTTGCTCCGCGCCGAAGTCGCATCGGGATCCGAGTTCGGAAAAGAACTGAAGGCTACAATGGACGCCGGAAAGCTCGTCAGCGATGACGTCGTTTGCAAGCTCATCGAGCAGAAGCTGGAGAAGCCCGAGTGCAAATACGGATTCATTTTGGATGGATTCCCACGCACCAGTGGACAAGCTGAAAAGGTTAATACGGCGCTCTTTGTGAATATGAAAAGAAAATAGAAAAAAGGAATTTCGAAGTTGAAAACAAAAGATTAGAATTGAAATGGCTGCGATTAAAATTAGATGCTCTGAGAAGGGATTTGTGAACTCGCCAGACGTTATGTGCAAGCAGAACTTATCGAATCAGACAAATTCTCACTCAAACTTCTCATTTTCAGCTCGACGAGATTCTCGAACGCCGAAAGACTCCATTGGACACGGTCGTTGAATTCAACATTGCCGATGACCTCCTCGTCCGTCGTATCACCGGTCGCCTCTTCCACATTGCCTCCGGACGTAGTTATCATTTGGAATTCAAGCCACCAAAGGTGCCAATGAAGGACGACATCACCGGAGAGCCACTCATCCGTCGTTCCGATGATAATGAGGAGACTCTTAGAAAGAGATTGGTTCAGTACCATCAAATGACTGTTCCACTCGTCAACTATTATCAAAAGCACGGAGTTCATGTTGCTGTCGATGCCGCCAAGCCGATGGCCGATGTGAAGGCTAAGATCGATGCGGTGTTCGCCAAGTTCACCCAGAAGAAGGTACCGAATTGAACTCTTTCTTGGCACATTTGCCCATTTATCAACCACAAAACACAAAACGTCTGATAAAATATTTTATTGTATTAAAGACGAGTTTTTCTATGCTATTTGTAGATTTACCGGACTCATGAGGATTCAAAATCCAACAATTTATTTTCCAGGACCGCGTCGCTTTCGTCTAATCACCTCCAGAAGACGTCCTTCATTGTTATAGGCATCCGAATAATTATAGCACCTTTTTTCCGAGTTACCCCTCCCCAACTTCTCATATTTTTGTCACATTTCATTTCTTTTTTCGATTCCCTTTTTTCTATTTTCAGTAGTTTGCGTGTTTTTGTTCCCTTACCTGTGTTTAGACTTCCTTCCCGATTTTCCGTGCATTTTTTCTTCCATTTTCTTCGCTTTTCGTTTTCACACAAATCCACGTCATTCCTCAGAGCCAAAAATTAAACTTTTTTCATTATATGTCATAATATTCAATTCAAAATTGATCAGTAGAAATGTTATCCCATTCTGAGATGCCAAAATTTCCGGTGCCAATCACGAAAAGCGAGTCGTTGTTGGTCTGGAACTTTTGGAGTTGAGATCTTTGATTTGAGAAACAAGGCTCACTTTCTCCAGCACATTTTCTGGAATTTCAACAGAAGTCATCAGCAAATGACTTCCGAACTTCACGAGAAGATGTGAGTCAATCAAATGGATGGATAATTTATAGAAGGATCCATGTTTGATGGGTCTTCTGGTCTGAACTTCAGCGATTTCGGTTCGTTGGACGAAATCGGAAAAGATGGTGGATTTTCCAGTGGAGAAATGGATTTCGACGAATATTCCACGGCAATTCGTGGATTCAATGTCGCAACCTGGAAAGAAAATCAGTTATCAGTGTTCCTGCTCACAGCTGAGTGGTCACGGGTTCGATCCCCTTGGTGGCAATTTCATTTTTTCTTTTTGTTTTTTTTTCAATTTCAATCAATAATTGTTCCGACTCACCACTACAATTACTCCGAAGCCCCAGAATCACAGAAGACGCTCCAGAATCTTCTGGAATCATCACATCAGCACTGAGCATAGCGTTTTTATTAGGATACCTAAACAGTTTGAAAATTTTCCAAAACTTCAAAAAATCCTTACGCCATCACCGCATACGGTGTCTTCACCCCACTGGTGCACCAAGAAATGGGCGGTGCCGTCACCTTTTGCACCGCCCGTCCGTCTCGAACCACCCAGGATCCTTTCTGCGGGATCCAGAACCTTGGCTCATCGTCATATTGGTAATTCGATGAGAAATCGTCGGAATAGTTTAAAGAGAGTCGTGGTGTGGATACTGTAGATTTCTGGGGTACTGTAATCGGGAGAGTGGTTAGGATGCCAAAAGAGTCAGATTTTAGGGGGAATTGGATGGTGAAGTTGGGGGATAAGGGAAGGAATTGAGGATGGGCAAAGTTGAGAGAAATATTGAGTCCAGTAGGGGTGGGACTGAGGAATTGAAAATCAATAATTTGAAGATCCTGAATGGAGTAGGGAAGTGGAGAGGAGTACTCGCAGAGGGAGTTTCGATAGCTCTGAATTTTCAAATTTATCAAAATTTGATTATTTTCCTTACCATAGTCTCCACAAAAACCGTCAAATCTTTTCCATCTGTGAATGTCACATAAGTCCCGCCCCCTTCGAATCGACCACTTCCTTCTCGTAGTATCTTCCAGCCGCGTTTGACGTGTCCCAATAGGTATTCTGGAACATATTGAGTATTTGGAATTGCCAAAAAAATCGATAGAGCGCGTTTTCTTCGTGTTGACCTTCGGAATACCTCAGGAGAATAGGGTCTGGGGTTCGATCCCCTTGGTGGCATTTGATTTTTTTTCTTTTTTTGTTTTTTCAAGACTTATTCCGGCCTATTTCCGGCCTTGTTCAGGCTTATTTCCGGCTTAGTTTCGGCTTGTTTCCGGCACGTCCTGCCGTTAGCTACATCAGAAAGGGCGCCCTATTGGACAATTTCGCTGCTTGAAATGTCGTTGCCTGAGTATTCAACGTTCGCGTGTTGGCGGTCGTTCGAAATCTACGTGGCGCCAAATACCTGGCGGGAACACACGCTTGCCTACGATTCTCATAGTTTTAGGGCCACAATTAAAATATAATTTTTCCGGCAATTGTCCGATAGGGCGCACTTTCTGATGTAGCTCACGGCAAGACGTGTTCCGGCTCATTTCCGGCTTATTTCCGGTTTAGTTTTGCTCAGATTTTCCAAATTTTGAGTTGGGAGACATTATGATGGATTTGAAAACACTTACTTAACACATGAAACGCATTTTCCGTCTCAAATCCGTTTTCATCCACCCTCGACAAACCACACCTCCACCAGGGAAGCTGTGGGTAAAACGCTGACATCAGATGCCAGGAGAGCATTTTAAACAAATATTTGAAATTCATAAAGATGCAAGCTCGCCCCATTGCCAATTACCCAGTAATATTCCCATCTACAAAATTCCAATTCATCGTCCGAGCCATACATCCCATTCCAGTCTTCCTGTTGTCGGTACTGTAGTCCTCACTCGCCCAGATTGTTTTTCCGCTCTTCTGAACGGCTTCAGGGATTCGACCACCGGGGTAATGTACTCTGAGAATATTTTTTTTCGGTCAGTTCGATGAAAAAAAAATAAGGAACCCTATAATATCATAATTATTTATAAAATCCTTATCCAATAGTCTTCCATAACTGTCATCCATTCTGAATCCCTCACCAGCCACTATCAATGTTTTATTAAATCCTGAAGAGTTAAGAAGGCGTCGGAGCTCCTTGAAAAAATCAATATCGATTTTTTCATTTCAAACTGTAATCAAAAAACTCACCCGAACATAGCTCTCTGAAAAGTTTCTCTCATTCCAGACGCCCACACAATACGTGTCGAAATTCCACGTCTCCTTCCCGATTCTAATCCAATCCACCACATATTCAGCTGTCCCTTTAACATCGTCATACGGTGTTTTTCCCAACCATCCCGGGAACGCCCATGGTAAAACGCATATTGGAATAGAGGGGTTGATTTTTAGGACTTCGTGGATTAGTTTGAATTCGTAGTTGTTTTTTGAATAATTGGATTTTTGGGATTCATGGGATGACTCGGTGCCCTCGGTGCTCTGATCGTCACCTCCCATTTCTACTTTTAAAATTTGTAGGCCATTGTTTTTCTGGAAAAAAAAACCTACAGTGAGCCACCTCTGAAACCAAACATCTACAGTATCTACAGTTTCAGTCGATTTTAGCTGACTTCGAGCATGCGCCACACGGCCGAAAATTTTCCTACGGCTTAAAAAATTTTTGAGCGTACCAAGCATAACTAAAACTCCATTTTTGTAGTTGACAACTTTTTTCTACAACCACTTTCCCGGCAGATACAGCTCGTTCAAAACACCTACCTCAGAAATCGGTTCAAATGATTTCAAGGGTCCTTCATTGAAAGAGCTCTATCTCCCGGGAAAGTGATTGTAGAAAAAAGTTGTCAACTACGAAAATGAAGTTCTAGCTATGCTTGAAACGCTCAAAAAATTTTTGAGCTGTAGAAAAATTTTCGCCTGCGTGGCTCATGCTCAAAGTCAGCTAAAATCAACTTTCGTCTAAACTCACACTAAAAAGCGCCTCTAGAACTTCTTTCCGTTGAGACTCGTCTGGAAAATAGGTGAAAAATAATTTGGAGGTGGCCTGAAAGACATAGGCTACCCAGTTTCTTAGATATCAAACTCACCCCACCACCACTAACTGCTCCAAATCCATCGAAATTTTGAGCAGTTTTCCAGGAGTTCAAGTCGATTTTGTAAGCCGGAATATGTGAGAATAGGAAAAGGAAAATCGATAAAATCAGGAGATTCATACTTTGGAAAACTGATGAGTTCTGGAGGTATATGTTTATAAACAGAAATGGGAAATTTGACTCTTTTTTGTCTGTGTTTGTATATGAAAATCTACATAGGGTCCAGTTGGAAATGTGATGTCTTCTTTTGAACAAGTTAGTTAGAATTTTTATGAAATTGTGTGAATATACTGTAGTTTTGGTTCAACAGAGCTCAAGCAAAGCCATTTTTCAAACTGTGCATGTTTTTAAGAAAAAAATGAAGTGGTGTCTCCAGAGATTTGTCACCCAAAATCTTGATAACTTTGATTCAGTTTTTTCAAGCAACCATCCAAAAACAGTCATCAGATCCTTGGATAGGTGCCTAAATTTCGGCAAATACTCATTGACTGGAGGTCTCATTGACTACATTTACTCATTGACTGCACAGTCTCATTGACTGCAAGGTCTCATTGACTGCAATTTGCTCATTGACTGCACCATGCTCATTGACTGCTAAGTCTCATTGACTGCATTTTACTCATTGACTGCGCTCTGACTGCTTTATCATAGGACAATCTTTATTGAATTATTCCACATTACAACTGTTCCAACAATATAGGTTATTAAAACAGTGCTGGTTTGTTCACTGAAGTGATATTTACCCAAATTTACTAATTGTTTCTCTGTCTTTACCAATTTTGCTACTTATTGTATGGTAGGCTTAGGTCTAGAGCAAACAGCTTTCCTTGGTCTGTAGAATTTTGATCAGTTACTTCCCGGTTGCGTTTTAGAGGAATAATGGAAAACCTAAGCCTCAATCGACTAATCCTGATAGTTTTCGAAGCAACTTCCACTGAATAAGAGCTGGAGCAAGAATAGTGTTCCTTTCACAAAATGTGTCAGTAGTTTTCTTACTTTCCAAACTCACAGATGTCTTGTGATTAACATTGAATCTCAAGCAGTATTTCTGGAATTTAGAGTATAAGTCCGGGAAAATATTCAGATATGCTTGTCGTAGTTAACTACTTCGAGAATGCAGTCAATGAGACTTAGCAGTCAATGAGCATGGTGCAGTCAATGAGCAAATTGCAGTCAATGAGACCTTGCAGTCAATGAGCACAGTGCAGTCAATGAGCAATTTGCAGTCAATGAGACCTTGCAGTCAATGAGACTGTGCAGTCAATGAGTAAATGTAGTCAATGAGACCTGCAGTCAATGAATATTTGCCGATCGCATCCGAGATTAATCCAGAATTTCAGAAAAAACTTTGTGCCTCTGACAAAATAGCGCCAGAGTGGCAGTCATTTTTTGGAGGCAAGTTTGTAGTTTATACTCTTAGCCTCGACAAACTAACGCGCTAGAGTGGCTTGAAAAATAATGGAATTTGAATTTATTAATTTTTTTTTTCGAATCTTCAACATTTTTTACGCTTTTTCTCTTTAAATAGCATTTTAGATTGAGCTTTTATCGAAAAATCCATAGAAACAAATACAATAAGTTACGGTATATTTAAAGGCGCATGCCTTCCGAATTATCTCGGTCTCGCAGCGCCGCTCTATTTTTGAGTTTTTAAAAATTTTTTTTTGCCCGTTTTCTCTTTTCCCTATTGATCTCTTTTCTGTTTATTTCAACTTTTTTTTTCAATCTTATAAGTTTACTCATTTTTGTTCTTTTTTTTTTGATGAATATGTAAAAATTACATTTTCAAAGCTTGTTCAAGTCGTTAACTTCCGATGATTTTTTCTATCCGTTTTTCTTTAGTTTTTGATAAATTTTTCATGATTTTTCTATTGCTGATTTTGCTCCGAATCCCCAATTTCCACGCTGAAACGCTCAATGAGCAGTGGAGGGCAAGAAGGAAATTTGATCAGTTTCGATTTGATCGATTTGAATTTTCCAAATCACTGCAAAATTTAGTTTTTCGCGCCTATGTGATTGCTCGTCACGTGTCGCATGGGTCTCGTCTTTGAGTCCTTCATGGACTTCGACCGGCTGCATGCAGTCACACCGTGCACCTTTCCTTTTCTGAATTTTTTGAATCTCAATAGAGCCTATTTTCATTTTCAGACGCACTGAACACATCACACGAGACGGTGATCAATCGATCGATACGAACGAATCCTGTCGATCAAATTATGGATGATGCGATTAACCAGGAACTCGGAGCCATCGAAATCGCCGATGACTCTCAGAATAATGGCTTAGTATCATTCTTGAATCAGTCACTGACGCTGGATACTGCTGAAAAAGCATCGGAAGTGGTCAAAACGATCCAAGCGACACAATCAATGAAGGCGTTGGAGTTAAGAGGCAATAAATTGGGAATTGAAGCAGGAAAAGAGATTGCGAAGGCACTGGAGACACATCCAGAATTGGAGCGTTGTCTGTGGAGTGACCTCTTCGCAGGACGATTGGAACACGAAATTCCACCGATTTTGGAGGCTCTTGGAAGAGGAATGATCAAGGCGGGAGCCAAAATTAAGGAGTTGGATTTATCCGACAATTCTTTCGGACCAATCGGTGCCAATGCATTAAAAGAATTCCTCGAAAGTCCGTCGGCATTCTCCCTTGAAGTTCTTAAGCTGAACAACAATGGATTAGGTGTCGGTGGAAAACAAATTGCCGAGAGCTTGACTGAATGCCTGCGAAAATCGATCGCTGTCGGAGGAGAGAGTCGTCTGAGGTTGAAAACGTTCATCGCTGGACGAAATCGATTGGAGAGTCCTGGAGTGTATGCGTTGGCTGCCACTTTTAAGGTATATTTCCTGAAGGGGATTTTCCACCAAAAATTAATTTTGCAGTCTCTGGAAACGGTCGAGTGGTTAGACGTTCGTGAGAACGACATTACCGATAGAGGAATCCGTGCAATTGTCGATGCTCTCAAATACAATCGGAACCTTCGTCACCTATGGCTGGAGGAAAACGGCATGCTTCTAGAAAGCGTCAAAGAATTGGCGAAGACTCTCGAGTCATGGCCAAAACTGGAAGTTCTGAATCTATCATACTGTCTCATCGATGAAGTCGGATGCAACTACTTGGTGGACCACCTGAATCCACAGCTCCATCGGCATCTGAAGCACGTCTACCTATGCCACAATGATTTGGCAGCGCCCGTCGCCAAGTCGCTCATCCAGAAGTGGGCGAAATTCGACGGATTCACACCGAAACCAGTGCTCCACATCCACGGCAACATATTCGGTCGTAAGTTCCGCGAAGTGGCACAAATGGCACCGGAGAATGTGAACGTGGGTGAGTATGATGACGATTTGGGAAGTTTGGATGGTGATGAGTTCAAAAGAAAATCGTCGGATTCAAATGATGCGGATGCGTATGAGACGGCAGATGACGTGGATGATAATGAGGAGCAGGAAGAGAAGATTCAGATTATGCCAGCCGGAGTTGCCGAGGATATGAAGCGTGCCATGGATCCCATGGATCAGATTGATCAGTTGGGCAGTGATTTCGAGGAGAGATTCCAGGAGGACGCGTCACGCGTCATTCTTCAGCTGTCGGCGCCATTGAAACTGTGTGAAATGAATGAAAAGGCGATGGAGAGAGCTGTGGAAGTGGTTGGTGAGTTGATCGAAAAGATTCTGGAGAAGGATCTTTTGGATTGGTGGCCTAGAATTTGAAATTCTGGTTTTCTAGGCCCTCTTGATTGAAACCTCCAAATTATGATTTTTCCGTGGCGGAGTGAATTTCTATTCCATATCTATGAAAGATACATAATACTGGTGGCCTAGAATTCGAGATTTTAGTTTTCTAGGCCACGTCCAAAAAACTTCCAGATTTGTAGTTTTCGTGGCTATGGTGTTTTCTAGGCCATTTTATGGCTTCGGTCACCGTCCCAAAGCCATAAAATGCAAACCATGGTAATCTACCGTAATGGAATTCTCTTTTTTTCAGAGAACATTGTAAAAAGAGCCGAGGCTTTTTCTCGGGGCCCATTCCCTGCCTCAACTCGAATCATCGTAAATCTCTTTTCGCAATGTTCTGAAGAACCGGGAGGCGATTGGGGATACAATGCTGACCCCAAAGTTATTGGACGCCTTTTGACGGAGCTCCTGGCCAGAGGTCACTTTCAGCAGGAGCGTGGTTTGATCGAAAAGTTCTTCGTGAGTTTTTAGATGTTAGATTGTTAGAGTTCTTAATGGTGTGTTTAAAGTTGTTA
Source organism: Caenorhabditis brenneri (assembly GCA_000143925.2). NCBI lineage: Eukaryota > Metazoa > Nematoda > Chromadorea > Rhabditida > Rhabditidae > Caenorhabditis > Caenorhabditis brenneri. The sequence goes on from GL379793.1 coordinate 191,550, forward strand.
CAAACTACAAGAATGCAAGCGGCACGCTGTCCAAAGTTGATTCGCATTTTGCGATTTTTTTTACCTTACAACATGCACGTCAAACTCTTATTTTTTCAAATTCTGAATTCTCACGTGTTTTCTCAGTTCAAAAAAGCGATTTCGTCCTGAAAAAACCGGTTGAATTTGAAATTTGAAAAAAAATAATTGAAAAATCAGATGCAGGTTGGAAAAATACCAGTTGAGAGACTGTGATGCGGTTAGTACGGAAGGTTAGAAAGAAGATTACTGTGGTTAAGATAGCATGTTAGTTGGTGACGAGAGACGGATGAGTTGTGGGAAAGGGGTCTGTAATTGTTAGGATCCGAACGACTCCCTTTTTTGTGAAGGGGCTTTACAATGGCACTCTTCCAGGTTGAAGATATCAAAGCTAAGGATATTAAGTGTGCCATGGATCAGATTGATCAGTTGGACAGTGATTTCGAGACGAGACTCCAGGAGGAAGCGTCACGCGTCATTCTTCAGTTGTCGGAGCCATTGAAACTGTGTGGATTGAATGAAAAGGCGATGGAGAGAGCTTTGGAAGTGGCTGATAAGTTTATAGTAGGAATTCTGGAGGAGGGGCGTGGTTTTCAATAGAATCGTGGAGGAGCAGGTGGCCTAGAATTTGAGATTTTGGTTTTCTAGGCCCTCTTAATTAAAACATCCAAAATCTGAATTTCTCGTGGCGGAATGAGCTTCTATTCCATATCTAGGAAGGATAAATGATTCTGGTGGCCTAGAATTTGAGATTTTGGTTTTATAGGCCATGTCCAAAAAACTTCCAGCTCTGTTTTTTTTGTGGCTATTGGGATTTCTTTTTACCGTCCCAGAGCCATAAAATGCAAATCAAAGTAATCTATCGTAATTGATTTTCCTTTTTTTTCAGAGAACATCATAAAAAGAGCAGAGACAGCTTCTCGTAATCGATTCCCTGTCACAACTCGAATCCTAGCCATTCTCATAATGCAGTGTTCTGGGAAAACGAGCGACAATTGGGGGTACGATGTTGACCCCAAAGTTATTGGACGCATTCTGTCGGAGCTCCTGGCTCGCGGTCACTTCCAGGACTTCCATGAGAATCCTGATTTGATCCAGAATAACTTTGTGAGTTTTAAGAATCTTAGGCAGATATTCTTTACTCACATTCTATTTCCAGCCGTTGGAATGATTTCGACTCGTCTCGGTGTCTCCACACTACAATTATCACTCGATTCCGCTTCATTTAAAATTATTTTTTTTAACTTTGTGTTGTAACTTTCACACTTTTTCTGGCCCAATATTTTTGTATTTTTTTATTTCTCTATTCTTGATCTAATTAACACGTGTAAATGAAAACTAACTGGAAAACTGACAAATGAATTCAGGAGTTCGTATCTTTTTCAAAAGTCACTTAACATCAAATTGAAAAGATGGCAACTATAACAATGAAAGGCTTGTTTGCCGGACGGGCAAATTTGAACTACCGCCTTCCGTCCGCCGGCGTGCGCTTCTGAAACCGTATTTATTCACCGAGAACTTTGATTCTCGGTAATAATGAGCCAAAAACCCAAGAACAATTCGAAAAATTGAAAAAAAGTACGTGAGTTGACGTGAAAAGAAAGTTTCATACACCATCACGTCAGAATGCAGACTTACAGGAAACGGACTGATGACGGACGGGCAAATCGCCGTCCACATACAAACCTTATGACAATTAAACGCACTATAGAAAAGGAACAAAGTCAACCTTACATACAGTACCGTGCAAAAGTGTACGAACACTTCCGTTTTTCAGTTGATTTTGGCCGATTTAGGCTGACTTTGAGCTTGCACCAAACAGTCAAAATTTTTTCTATGGCTCCAAAAATTTTTGGGCATATCAAACATAGCTCGAACTTCATTTTTGTTGTTGAAAACTTTTTTGTACCACCACTTTCCCAGAGATTTGTCACCTCAAATCTTGACAACATTGATTCAATTCTTCCAAACAACCAACCAAAAAAAGTCGTCGGAACCTTGGATAGAAGCAATTGTAGCCGTAACTCCATCCATTCGAGTAGCGTCCAGCTCACCAAGAACCGATATTTTTGTTTGCTTTTCAGGTTCACTTATTATGGCAATCAGTACAAAAGCAAGTGCTGGCCGAAGATCCGACAACTTGCCGGCCCCGTATAAAACTTGATACAGCAAACAATTTCGAAAATGTTCATTTATTTACGAGTTTCATCGATTTCAATCGATTTACAACGAATATTTATTGTTTTTTCTGAAGAAGAGCTGGGAAAATCGCTGAAAATTGATGGAAATTGATCATCAAAGAAGAAACCGAGCACAATAGTGTTCACATGACACGGTAAATTTCTGTTGTACGTCCGATTTTTTTCTCGGTTTCTACGCTCCATCTCAGACGGACTTTTACAAATTTCATATTGCGCCTTTAAACTCTGACAGTAAGCCGCGCTTAAGCCGAAGGAACGCGCACCATGTTTCCAGAGCATTTTTCAGTGATAAATTTCGATCTAATTCTGTCAATATTATATTCAACATGATGAGAAGAAAAAGTTCTATTCAATCTAATTCAAAAAAAGCTTAGGCCCTGATTTTTAAATTTTTCAACAAATTGAGGCAAATGGCTACGTATCGCCAAGTCGCGCCGCAGTTGACATGCTACCATACAGTAAGACAGAGCCCGCGAATGAAACCTTTTGAAAACACGTACAAAAAATTCACCGTGACATGAATGTATTTAACACTCAATCTTTATGTTCTTTATGCACTCTCTTTATTTGACAAATGACATCTGCTAATCCCAATTGTGGGTTCATTAACCTCGTCTCCCTCACTGTCTGGCCTCCCTGTAGTATTCCTAAAAGATTCTAATTGGACCCACAAACACTGTCCATTGTGTTCGCGTATTCTCCTGTACTGCTATTCAACTTGCTATCGATTTTTATGTGTTGAAATGTCTTCAACCTTTCCTCTTTTCCGTTTGCCACTGGTTGCCTTACAAGTTGCTATCAACCATTTCCATTTAAATCATTTGTAAGTTTTCAATTATTCCAGTTCTGCAGTACCGACCATATTTATACGAACACCCCGCTTTTCAGTTGATTTTAGTCAACTTTGAGCATGCGCCAGACGGTCAAAAATTTTCCTACGTCTCCAAAAAATTTTGGGCGTATCAAGCATAGCTAGAACTTCATTTTTGTAGTTGACAACTTTTTTGTGCAACCACTCTCTCGAGAGTTAGAGCTCATTTCATGAAGGACCCATGAAATCATCGAGATCCCTATGGATAACGAGCAATTTTTGAGGTAGTTGTTTTGGACGAGCTCTAACTCTCG
>GL379793.1:200738-250416 GCA_000143925.2 Caenorhabditis brenneri
AAATAGTTGTACGATTGAGATGCGAGAATTCGAGTCTAAAGATTAAAGGGAGGAGATGTTGTGATCAAATTCACAATCATCAGATAGAGAGAAATGTAAGTTGCCTATGTCAAGTGTAAGGGACTCTAGTGTTTCCGAGAAAAAAAACGGTATAGAATAGAGAGAGTCATCTGAGTCTCAGTCGACGCTAGCATCTTAGACACTTAACATGCGGCATAGAGCATCTAGAAAGAGGTTCAGGGGGTTCCAGAACGATTTAGCGGCGGCTAAGGGTGGAGTTGTGTGGAACTTACTCCGGTCCCTATGATAAACGCTGATTTGGAGATGATCATCTTGCGACCACTGATCCCAGGATGGGAAGCTAGTTGAAACATCGAAAACGCGGTACTGAGAAAGTTTGTATTAAAAAATAATTAAGATTTATTTTTCTTCCCAACACTTGGAACGCGAATGCGTTAGCACGCGAGCGGGACTTCGATGATTACCAAGAAGAACAACAGGAGGAAGACGTTTGAGAAGAAAAATAAATATTAATTATTTTCTAATGAAAACATTTCCAATACTGTGTTTTCGATGCTTCAACTAGTTTTCCATCTTTGGACCAGTGGACCCAGGATGATCCTCTCAAAATCAGTGCTTTTTTTTGGGACCAGTGTTCCATGACTGGTCCCATCCCATGGGACCAGTGATTTTGCCATGGGACCAGTGTCCCCGTTTTGGGACCACTGGTCCCAACATGGGACCAGTAAAAAAGCTAGGGACCACTAAAACCGTAAAGAGCCAAAAGTTACCGTGAAAACAGTCAACTGAAGAAAGTCAATACAAATTATAAGCTGAACAAATTTGTAGTCGATTGTTTTTGTTTTGTTGGAAAAGCTTTATTTTTAAGTTATGAAATCCGATGGTTTTAAAAATCTCGGAGACATTTTTTACTGACTGTCTCTCTTCAATATCGTTGAATTCTATTTGATAAGTTGCAGAATGAATTCCTCACAACAGCAAGAAGATCCTGATTTGGTCGAAGCCTTCAGAAGTGGAAAATTAAGCATGCCCAGTTACGTGCAATGCGTTTGGGTAGGTACCTAATCAAACTTCAAATAGGAGATCAATTTTTCCAGGATATTCATTACGTAACCGCACATCTCGCCTATTACATTTTTTTTTGTTTCCATCTGCGCTTACCTACGCATCCAATACCAAAATCCTTCATCTTCCTGTGGAATTGAGATTCACATTATATATTCATCGTTTTTCTTGTTTTTCACATTGAAAGCGCTTTTATTCTGTTTCAAAAATGTTTTATTGTTGAGAGGTATCAGACAAAATCTGAAACGTTTCTCAGGTGTTATGATCTGATGCCGGTAAGCCTACGGCTGTCTGAGCATTATATTGAATTTCTATTCTGTTGTTGAATGAATTAGTTCGAGAAACTCATATTTTTGCAACCGATAAGTCACCTAGCTTGGATTATGTTTGGGATCTGCGTGCATGAGAACATCAGAGAGGTCAACGCGCCCTCGCACTTACTCTTTCTGTTTTTTGTTCAGTCTTAATGTTTCATAGATGACATCTGCTAATTCTAATTGTCAACGTCTGGCCTCCATGCAGGTTCCCTAGAAGATTCTCATTCGACCCACGAACATTGCTTAGTGTAGTCTTGTGTTCTACTGTACTACTTTTCAAATTGCCATCGATTTTCAAGTTTCGAAATGTCTTTAACTTTTCTCGTCTTTTCCGTTTGCCACTAGTTGTATTACGAGTAGTTATCAATCATTTTCACTTGAATCATCTGTGAGCTTTCAGTTATTCCACTTCTATAAAGTTCAAACTTTACTTTTTTGGTGTAATCTTATCTTTTTGTTTTCAAAGAGCTCAAAACTGCTCAGGAAGAAAAACCCGAAGACTTGCATTGAAGCCATGTACTCTGTCGTCACAACAGTTAATCTCACTGATACAGTTCTGAGAGAATTGCTCCCAGCTCGACCTAGCCAAAGTTGGTGATCGAGTACAATTTTCGCATACTTGTCGCGGGGCGGGCCGGGCCGGGCCGGGTCGGCTCCATTTTGCCAAAACACCGACCCGGGCCGGGCCGGGTCGGCATGGCCGGGTCGACCCGGTGGGCCGGGTCGGCATGGACGGGCCGGCCGGAGTCGAACAGCATTTCAGTAGACATTAAGTAGTCTTTCTTTCGAGAGTGAAAACAGCTTTCAGCGACTTTTATACAGAGAATGAATGTTTTTAGCAAATTGTATTATAATTTTTCACTTTTCCCTGGTCCGGTCGCAAAACTGGAAAAAAATTTTGACCGGGCCGACCCGGGTCGGGTCGGATTACTGATAAATTTTTGACCGGGCCGACCCGGGCCGGGCCGGCCCGGCCCGGCGGGCCGGGGCACCGGGTCGACCCGCCGACCCGCCCCGGGTCGACCCGAGTTTGGACAAGTATGAATTTTCGAAAGTCTGTATAAAGGAGACATCCCAGCTGTCTGTAGGAGACCAGAAATACGAACTTGTCAAGGTTGGAGGATATGTCATTCCGTTTTCTAAATCTTAGAACGAAAAATTAGAGGTTATTTCAAAATTTTATTTTGAAGAGAGATTCGAAGAATTGAAAGTAATGTTGGAGTATCTCAAAAACGACAATTGACACTTTCATCAAATGACAGTTCTTTATTAAAAAACATTAATTATTTTGGCCAAACGAGCATGTGAAACTGCTTGGAAACAATGTTTCCTCCATGGTGCACAATGGTGGCTACTGTATTATCATTTCTCCGAATATCGAATCCATATTCTATCGCGATTATTGTATTGCATGGTCTGAGGAAATATGTATTATTTGTAAGACTGAAATACACTCACTTTTTATAAAACCTTTTCTCCCCCTCGGGAAAATTCACTGCATTTAAATCAGCTAAAAGCACTTCCAAAACGATATCCTCCATTTCAACACTGAGGCGTTCCAATTTTTCAAAACTCCCATCTATCCATCGCTTCAAGTATTGATTCATTTGATGGTTTGTCATTTTTGATCCCCAAATCCGACAACACCTACAATTAATTCGGAGCAAGTTGTCCAAATTGAACCAAAATCCGTTCAACACAGCAAGGGAGTCTCTCTCAAAAGTAAACAAGTACTGGAATTCCGGAGTTGGGCGCACATCCAAAATGAAAATGTTAACAAAGTTACAGACATCCAGAGCTCTCCGAATCTCTTCTTCGGAAGTTTTTTCACATTTAATATGACAGTAATCGAATGAATTCTGTCGGGTCATCACATAATCCAAGAAGTTACGAATTTGATCTGGATACATATAAGAATTGAGGAAGGATTGGTGAATTGATGTCTCGAAAAACCATGTGAAACACTCCAACATTACTTTCAATCCTTCGAATCTATCCTCGAAATAGAAATTCGCAATCACCTCTTCATTTTCGTTCAAAGATTTAGAAAATGGAATGAGAGATGTTCCAACTTTAACAAGCTCGTATTTCTGGCTTCCTTCAGAAAGCTGCGATTTTTCCCTTATACAGATTTTTGAAAATTGTACTCGATCACCAACTTGGCTAGGTCGCTCTGGGAGCAAGTCCCTCAGAACTGTATCAGTGAGATTAACTGTTGCGATGGAAGTGTACTTGGCGTCTATGCAAGTCTTCGGGTTTTTCTTCCTAAGCAATTTTGCAATTCTTTGAGCTCTTCGAGAGCAAAAGGAGAGGATTACACTGAAAAAGTAAAGTTTTAACTTTATTGGAATGGAATAATTGAAAACTTACAGATGATTCAAATGGAAATGATTGATAACTACTCGTAAGGCAACCAGTGGTAAACGGAAAAGAGGAAAGTTTAAAGACATTTCAACGTCTAAAAGTCGATAGCAATTTGAAGAGCAATTTGAACAGAACACAAGAATACACCAAACAGTGTTCGGGGGTCCAATTATAATCTTCTAGAAATAGTGCAAGAAGGCCAGGAGACACTGTTGGATCCTAACGATACATCAGACTGAGAAGGTGAAAGGTCAGTAAATCAACAATTGGGATTAGCAGATGTTATCTGTCAAACAAAGAGACTGCACAAAGAACAGAAAGACTGAGTATAAAAATACATTCCTTGAAAGACCATCTTGGCCTCTTTCTCTGCCATTTTTCTTCCTCATTGATTTTTATATCATTTTTTTTCAGTTCTCAGCTGCTATCTTTCAAATCATGTTAACCTTTCCGCTGTTCCGCTTACCATTGGTTTCTCTAGCTGTAGTTGTCAAACATTTTCATTTGAATCACTTGTAAGTTTTCAACTGCTTCGGCACTTTTTGAATTGAACTCTATTTTCAGGATCAACATCTCCTTCTGTTCTCAAAAAAGTCGGAGGCTTGTTAAGGCTCTCAGGAAAAAACACTCAAAAATCTGCATACAATTTTTGTTCTCAAGAAAACACTGTTTATATCTCAATGATCGATTTCCTAAGGATATATTACCCGGGGAGGATCTCGATAAAATACAGTACACGATAATTTCAATTAAAAGGAAGTCGGATTCCCTTGATACTCGACATCTGAAAGTAGGAGATTCACTGGTTCCGGTGTCTAGTAGGGCAAATAAACACGGAGAAATCGATTTACATTTTCATTTTGACGATGTTTTCGATGGGTCAAAAACCATGTCTATATACATTTGCTCATTCTTAGAAAATCCTATCTACGGGCTTAATCTCTCCTCCGATTTCCAACCCGATCAAATCAGAAGAACTATCGATTGGGCAGTGTCGTTCCAAAAATCGGTTGAGAGTTACTATATTGAAGACGACAAAATATCTGATGACCACTTTCGGAATGTTCTGGATGTTTGTAGTTCTGCCAACAAATTTGCCTTTTATGGAAAGCTTTCTCCAGAATTCCGTCATCAATTTACTTTTGAGAATGATTCTATTACTCTGACGAATGCATTTTGGGTTAATTTAGACAACTTGCTCAAAATCAATTGTAGAAAGTGTACAGTTTGGGGATCTAATCTAACAAATCTCGAGGTGAATCAGTACCTAAAACATTGGAAGACGGGAAAGTTTCCAAAGCTGAAAGTTGCCTATTTTGAAATGGAAGACATCAATCTGGAAGTGCTTCTAGCCGATTTAAGTGCTGTTGAATTTCCAGAAGGAGAGGAAAGAACCTTCAAAGAGTAAGCTATCAAAAAGTATTCTCTAAAATCTGAAAATAAAATTTTCAGTGCAAGTAATCGGGATGTCACAATCAATTACGGATTTGATATTCAAATGGAAAATGGAACCCTTGCTACAATCGTGCATCAAGGAGGAAACATCGTTTCTAAGTGGTTCTATATGGTTGTCTGGTGAGAAAACAGGCAGAATGAAAAAATTTCTTGTGGAATAAGTATCCAATGTGTTCTCCTACAAAGATATCTATGTAAAGTTGACACTGTTTCTCTTCTATTATTCTCCTCTCACATCCATATCCCTTCCTTTTGTTAAAGAAAACTAATAACTTTGCTCGCTCATACCTACAAGATACAAACAGCGAAGTACCCAAAGGAGCAGTGGTTATCTATGAAGAGCTCTATTCAGTGAAATTCATGTTTGCTTGAATTTAAACGAATAAAAAGTTTATCTACGTCATAAGTTAAGAATTCTTGATTACAGTATCGACGCTCAGTTTTTCTGTTCATTGTACAGTCTCCTTGTTTGACAGATAACATCTGCTAGTCCTAATTGTTGGTTCACTGACCATCTCATCTTCTTTGTCTGCTGCAGAATCAGGGTTACACTGTGTCTCCTGGCCCCAACAGTCTCCCTAGAAGAGCCTCATTGGACCCACTAACACTGTTTAGTGTATTCTTGTGTTCTCCTCTACTACTATCCAACCTATTGCTATCGATTTTGAGATTTAGAAATGTCTTCAACCTTTCCCCTTTTCCGTTTGCCGCTGGTTGCATTACGAATAGTTATCAATCATTTGCATCTGAATCATCTGTAAGTTTTCAATTATTCCATGCTTTTAAACCTAAGACTTTACTTTTTCAGTGTAATCCTATCTTTTTGTTCTCACAGAGCTCAAAGAATCGCAAAGTTGCTCAGAAAGAAAAACCCGAAAACATCTATAGAAGCAAAGTACCATTCCATTGCAAGAGTTGATCTCAAGGACACATTTTTAGAGGATTTGCTTCCAAACTTTTCTGTAGAAGCAGTTAATAAAATACAATATTCCCAAATCGATATAATAGAGAAATCTCTGTTGTCTGATGGAGATCAGGAAATCGAACTTGTCAGAGTTGGAGGCTCAGTTATTCCATTTTCTAAATCGTCTAACTGCAGAGGAGAAGTCGTTTTGAATTTCTATTTTGAAGAGAGATTTGAAGGATTGAAAGTAATGTTAGAATACGTCACATGGTTTTTCGATGTACCAATTCATACATCTGTTCATAGCTCTCGTATGTATCCAGACCAAATTCGCAAATTTTTGGATTATGCGAAGACTAGACAGAATTCAATTGAGTATTGCTATGTTGAATGTGAACAAACTTCTGAAGAACAGATCCGTAATATTTTGAATGTTTGTGATTTTGCTGAATCGTTGTTTATGCTTGTACATCCAAGTCAAGAGTTTCGACATCAGTTCACTTTCGAAAAAGACTCCATTGTACTGAGGAATGCATTCTGGTTTAATTTGGACAACTTGTTCAACATTAATTGTAGAGTTTGTCGTGTTTTCGAAACAAAGTTAACAAATCTTCAAATGAATCAATACTTGAAGCGGTGGATGGCTGGGACTTTTGAAAAGTTGGAACGCCTCAGTATTGAAATGGAGAACATCAATTTGGATGTGCTTCTAGCTGATTTGAATGCAGTGAACTTTCCCGAGGGAGAGAGAAGAACGTATAAAGAGTAAGCTTTTCAGTCATACATTCGAAATATGATCTTGTTTCAGTGAAAGCAAAAGAACTGTCACGATAGGATATGGGTTCGACATTCGTAGGAATGACAATACTGTAGCCACCATTGTACATCACGGAGGGAACATCATTACCAAGCGGTTTCTCATGATCATTTGGTTGAAATAATAAACGTTTTAAATAATTAACTGTCTTTTTATTTATCTGTCAGTTTTCATTATTGAAATAAATTTGTTTCGGAATTGATATCGAAACGCTCTCAAAATGATGCCGTGTGAAAAGTACGAAAAGAATTGAAAGATCTCAAGCAGCGAAGTTGGAGTGACTTGAAACCACTTATTTTGGCAAACCGGAGCAACTACTGATCGTGCGACAGAAACTGCCCTGAGCGGAAGAAACGTTTACGAACAACGGAGCACACAGGGGATCAGTTGTTATCTCAAACAAGATTCATGTGATTGTTCAGGGAAATCAATATTTTGTTTGAAATTGCATAGATAAACGTTTTATATATGTCATAAGTAGAGAACTCCTAATCACTGTATTTGTGCTCAATTTTTCTGTTCTTTGTGCAGTTTTCTTGTTTGACAGATAAAATCTGCTAATCCCATTTGTTGGTTTACTGACCTTTCACCTTCTCAATCTATTGTTAGGATCACACAGTGTCTCCTGGCCTCACAGCAGTATTCCTAGAAGAGCCTCATTTGACCAACGAACACTGTCCATTGTGTTCTCGTATTCTCCTCTACTACTATCCAACCTATTGCTATCGATTTTGAGATTTAGAAATGTCTTCAACCTTTCCCCTTTTCCTTTTGCCACTGGTTGCATTACGAGTAGTTATTAATCATTTTCATCTAAATCATCTGTAAGCTTTCAATTATTTCGATTTTCATAACGTCAAAAGTTCACTTTTTTCAGTGTAATCCTCTCCTTCTGCTCACAAAGAGCTCAAAAAATCGCAAAGTTGCTCAGAAAGAAAAACCCGAAAACATCCATACAAGCAAAGTACCATTCCATAGCAAGAGTTGATCTCGCTGATACAATTTTAAAGGACTTACTCCCAGACTGGTCTAAAGAAGTTATTAGTCGGGTACAATTTTCCCAGATCGATATCAAAGAAAAGTCTCAGTTGTCTGGAGAAGACCAGAAAACAGAAATTGTTAGAGTTGGAGGATCAGTTATTCCGTTTTCCAAATCTTTTAACAAACGGGGAGAAGTGGATATGAATTTCTATTTTGAAGAGAGATTCGAAGGATTGAAAGTAATGTTAGAATACGTCACATGGTTTTTCGACGTACCAATTCATACATCTGTTCATAGCTCTCGTATGTATCCAGACCAAATTCGTAACTTTTTGGATTATGCGAAGACCAGACAGAAATCGATCGAATACTGTCATGTTGAATGTGAAAAAACTTCTGAAGAACAGATCCGTAACATTCTGGATGTTTGTGATTTTGTTGAATCGTTTTTCATGCTTGTACATCCAAGTCAAGAGTTTCAACATCAGTTCACTTTTGAAAATGATTTCATTCAATTGATGAATGCATTCTGGTTTAATTTGGACAACTTGATCCAAATTAATTGTAGGGTCTGTTTGATTTGGGGAACAAAATTGACAAGCGCTCAAATGAATCAATACTTGAAGCGATGGATATCTGGAAGCTTTGAAAAATTGGAACGCATTATTGTTGAAATGGAGGTTATCGATTTGGGAGTACTTCTGGCAGATTTGAATGCAGTGAACTTTCCCGAGGGAGAGAGAAGGGCGTATAAAGAGTAAGCTTTTTTATTCATAAGTTCAAAATATGATCTTGTTTCAGTGAAAGCAATAGGACAGTCACAATAAGATATGGATTCGACATTCGGAGGAATGACAATACTGTTGCCACCATTGTACATCATGGGGGGAACATAGTTTCCAAGCGGTTTCATATGGTCGTTTGGCCAAAATAATCAGTATTTTGAATGAGCAACTGTTATTTGATGTAACCTCCAATTGTAATTGCTAGGCTAACTGAACATTGTTTGAAATGAACTTGTTTTTGAATGAATACAAATATGAACAATTCGTCTGATCCTCAAGACTTGTAGGCTCTTACATATGATACAGAAGAAAATAATTGAAATAAGGGAAGATGGAAGACTTTATGTAAAAGAAAATCGGTACAATCAGGTTGTCGGATCTTCGGCCAGAACTGACTTATATAGAGATATATGATAAACTATCAGTACTGGTCATATTCAAAATTTGGATAAGGGGAAAACAAATCATCGGATACCTTTCCTTCCAGAGATAGTACCAGGAAATTTATTAAACAAAAACTACTCCGATTAAACTGAAACCAATCCATTCGAAGACTCCAGCGATGAGCATCGAAAGCTTTGTTGAATTCTTCTTAACGATAATACATTTATGAAGGACAGTCGAAATGCCCATAAAGTAGGAAGCATGAAAAATGATGCATAAACGATATAAATTTCATAACCATCAGAAATGGGGGATTCCTTGTACCGCATGTGAGCAAAGTATGCGCATGTCGCAATACAAAGTATGAAATAGGCAAGATGAATTGTTACATAACAAATGTCCTTAAAAATATTTGTATGGGAAAAAAATATTGAGTAAAAAATACCTCAAAACACTGTTTGTAGTTCAAAATGGATAATTGTTCGTTTCGGTTCTTATATGATTGTATAAACTGTGGATTCGATCGAAGTAAGAAAACGCATCTCCTGGAATGCATGACTTGTGATCATTAAAAGTTCAATCAAAACTCACTCTAGCATCATAAACGACGTTCGGAGTTTTTTATACTCCCCAACCCAAACTATATAGGGATAAACTGTTGGGAAGAAGAGAAAAACTGAAATGAAAAGGCAAGCCAGCTGTACAGGTTTGTTGAATGAAATAAAGGAAAAGTATGCAGTGAAGCAAACACCGATAGTCAGGAACAGTATACCGTATGATAAAGACAGCTTTCTCTGAATTTCCGTTTTCAATGGGTTCATTCTGATTAATTGAGTTGACTTACAGTTGCTGATCTTCTCTCTTTGATTAGTTGTCTAACTTCATTCAAACTTTCTGATTCGTATAGTTCCGGCGCAATCTCTCGTGCTGGTTCTTTTGACCATTTGCTTCCAAAAAAGTTGAGAGACAGTCTCATTGTCTGAGATAATTTTAAAACATTATTCTGTTGCTTTCATTTTGGTTTCAAACCAAAAAAATTATTACGTACGGTAAAAAAGGCTTCATAATTTTTGAACCACAGTTTCTATCGGAAAACAGCTAACAAAGAAGTTGTAGCAAATTATCAGCTTAATAACTTTGTAGTTGACCATTTTTTACGAAAATGATTCAATTTTGAGTAAAAAAAAATGGGTCCATTAGCAAAAATCAATAAATCGAGCGTGTGTGCGTCTGTATAGGCGACCAGTGGCAAACGGTAAAGGGGAAACGCTGAAGGCATTTCTTAACTAAAAAATCGATAGCAATTTGAATAGAACACAAGAATACACTAGACAGTGTTTGTGGGTCCAATGAAAACCTTTTAGGAATACTGCATGGAGGCCAATAGACACTGTGTAACCCTGACTCTGCAGCAGACAAACAAGTGGGGTCAGCAGATGTTATCTGTCAAAAAGATCACTCCAACACCACTGCTTCTGATTTTTCAAGACTCATTGTTCCTTTCTTAGGGGAAATTTTCAAGATAGTTTCGATTTCAATATCTAAACAAATGTATTTCAATGAAAAGTGACAGATAAATGAAAATACAGTTAATTCACAAAAACTTTCATTATTTCAACCAAACGATGAAGCACTCCCAAATTGATAACCTCCATTCCAACACAAAGGCGTTCTAATTTTTCAAAACTTCCAGCCATCCATCGTTTCAAGTATTGATTCATTTGAATGTTTGTCAGTTTTGTTCCCCAAAGCCGACAAACTTTACAGTTAATATTGAACGAGTTGTCCAAATTAAACCAGAATGCCTTTCTCAGTACAATGGAGTCTTTTTCAAAAGTGAACTAATGTCGAAACTCTTGACTTGGATGTACAAGCATGAAAAACGATTCAACAAAATCACAAACATCCAATATATTGCGGATCTACTCTTCAGAAGTTTGTTCACACTCAACATAGCAATACTCAATTGAATTCTGTCTAGTCTTCGCATAATCCAAAAAGTTACGAATTTGATCTGGATACATATGAGAATTGAGCAAGGATTTGTAAATCGACGTCTCGGAAAAACATGTGAAATACTCCAACATCAGTTTCAATCTTTCAAATCTCTCTTCAAAATAGAAATTCAAATCGACTTCTCCTCTGCAGTTACTTTCAGGTTCACTTATTATGGCAATCAGTACACGAAGGCACATCAGAGTATGTCAGAAAGTGCGCTCTATCTGCTAGGCCTTTTTACCTAAAATTTATTCGGCCAATTTTGAAATTTCGATTCCCTAATTTTTTTTACTGTTTCTATGACAATAAAATGGAATATTTTTCCAAAAATCGGACAATAAAGTGATTTATCATCGCCGTGGTGAGCTATTTTAGGCCTAATTTCACGCATTTTCTCATTAGAGCGCGCATTCCTACCTCCATCGATGCACCTTCGTGTCAGTACAAAAGAAAATGCTGGCCGAAGATCCGACAACTTGCCGCCCCGGTATCTTACTACGAAAATTACAGTATATATTCATTTGATAGAGCAGGAACTTTCGAAAATGTTTTTATTCATTTTTTTTTGAGTTTCATTAATTTCAATCGATTTTCAACACAAATGTATTGTTTTTTTGAGGAAGAGCTGGAAGAATCGCTGATAAAAATTGATGAAATTCGATAAATCTTACGGTAGCAATCAAATTTATTCGGTAGTTTTCGTGGTGAGATATCGGGGCCGTCAAGTTTTCGGATCTTCGGCCAGCACTTGCTTTCATACTGATTTCCATAATAACTCACTTCATGAAAATCCTCACTAAATTTCTATCTCGTTTTTCAAAAATAATTCCATCGGACAAGATGGACAAATCGATTCTTTCCATCATTATTTTCAAATTTTCAATTCGTTTGCATCCGAGATTAATCCCGAATTTCAAAAAAGTATTCATATCCCTATTTGTAAGTGTTGTGCCTCTGACAAAATAGCGCCAGAGTGGCAGGAATTTTGTAAAGGCAAGTTTGTAGTTTATGCGCTTAGCCTCTACAAACTATCACGCCAGACTGGCCGAAAAAAATTGAATTCAATTTCCTATTTTTTTTCGAAACATTATCGTTTTTTTCTCTTCAAATTGCATTTTAGAATGAACTTTTCATCAAGAAATCCATCGAAATATACAAAAAAAATATTACGGTATAATTAAAGGCGCATGTCTTCAAAATTGTCTCGGTCTCGCCGCGCCGCTCTATTTTTGAAATTTTGAAACTTTTTCGATTTTTTTTCTCCTGTCCCCGTCGATCTCTCTCCTTTTTTTCAACTTATTTTCATTAAACTGATGTATTTTTTGCCTGAAAAATTAACATGTCAATCTTACTCATTTTTTACCATTTTTTTCTGATTGCTAATTCTGCAAAAATTACATTTTCAAAGCTTGTTCGAGTCGTTAATTTTCGATCGGTTTTTCTATCCGTATTTTTTTAGTTTTCGATCAATTACCCATAATTTTTCCATTGCTAATTTTTTTTAATTTTCAGACGCCGTGAACACATCACACGAGACGGCGATCAATCGATCGATACAACCAAACGCTGTCGGTCAAAGGATGGATGAAATGACCATCAAGGGATTCGGACGCATCAACATCGCCGACGACTTCCAGAATAATGGTTTAGTATCGTTCCTCGATCAGTCCCTGAAGCTGGACACTGCCGAAAAAGCAGCAGAAGTGATCAAAGTGATCCAGACGGCACGTTCAATGAAGGCGTTAGAATTAAGAGGCAATACACTGGGAATCGAGGCTGGAAAAGAGATTGCGAAGGCACTGGAGACACATCCAGAATTGGAGCGTTGTCTGTGGAGTGACCTCTTCACAGGACGATTGAAACACGAGATTCCACCGATTTTGGAGGCTCTTGGAAGAGGAATGATCAAGGCGGGAGCCAAAATTAAGGAGTTGGATTTATCCGACAATGCTTTCGGACCAATCGGTGCAGATGCATTAAAAGAGTTCCTCGAAAGTCCGTCGGCATTCTCCCTTGAAGTTCTAAAGCTGAACAACAATGGATTAGGTGTCGGAGGAAAACAAATCGCCGAGAGCTTGACTGAATGCCTGCGGAAATCGATCGCTGTTGGAGGAGAGAGTCGTCTGAGGTTGAAAACGTTCATCGCTGGACAAAATCGATTGGAGACTCCTGGAGCGCATGCGTTGGCTGCCACGTTTAAGGTATGTCTTCTGATGAGGAGCAGGGCTGTGCGAAAAATATTCGAAAAAATTTTTGTTTTCGGTTTATTTGGTCATTTTCCGAAAAAATTTTCGCCCTTTTTTCCGGAAAATCTTTTCGGCGAATAATTTTTCGGAGAAACCCGAAACAATTTCAAAAAAAAAAACCATTTTTAGTAGTATATTTTCATGTTCTTACCGCCTTTTTCAACCATATTTCTTGAAAAAAAACAACTTTTGGAAAAAAACTTGATAAATTCTGAAAAAAAAAAGTTTTTTGAATATTTTCGGACTAAAATTATAAAAATAAAGCTTTTTAAATATTTCTTTTGGTCCAAAATTTTCGAAAAAAAAATACTATCGATTTTTTCGGAATTTTTTTCCGCACAGCCCTGATAAAGATCATGACGAGGTGGAGATGACGTGGAATTTTTTTCTACTAAACTTAGAATTGCGGGAATCCTCCTCCACGTTTTCCTCGACAAATTCTCCATCCAAAATTTGATATTGCAGTCTCTGGAGACGGTGGAGTGGTTCGACGTTCGTCAGAACGGAATCCACGAGGAGGGAATTCGTGCAATCGTCGCTGCTCTCAAATACAATCGGAACCTTCGTCACCTATGGCTGGAGGATAATACCGTGCTCCCAAAAGGCGCCAAAGCATTGGCAAGGACTCTCGAGTCATGGCCAAAACTGGAAGTTCTGAATCTATCAGACTGTCTGATCCGAGATGCCGGATGCAACTACGTCGTCGACCATCTGAATCCACAACTCCATCGGCATCTGAAGCACGTCTACCTATGCGGAAATGAATTGACGCCGCCCGTCGCCAAGTTGCTCATTCAGAAGTGGGCAAAATTCGACGGATTCACACCGAAACCTGTGCTCCACATCCACACCAATTCATTCGGTGACGAGTTCCAAGAGGTTGCACAAATGGCACCAGAAAATGTGAACGTTGGGGAGGAGGATGACGATTTGGGAAGTTTGGATGGTGATGAGGAGGAATACAAAAGCAAATCGTCGGATTCAGATGATGCGGATGTGGATGAGACGACAGATAACGTGGATGACGATGAGGAGGAGGGAGAGGAGATCCAGATTATATCCGGTGTCGCAGCGGATCTGAAGCGTGCCATGGATCGGATTGATCAGTTGGACAGTGATTTCGAGACGAGACTCCAGGAGGACGCGTCACGCGTCATTCTTCAGTTGTCGGAGCCATTGAAACTATGTGGATTGAATGAAAAGGCGATGGAGAGAGCTGTGGAAGTGGCTGGTGAGTTGATCGAAAAGATTCTGGAGGAGGGCGTGGTTTTCAATGGAGTCCTGGAGGAGCAGGTGGCCTAGAATTTGAGGTTTAGGTTTTCTAGGCCCTCTTGATTAATGCCTCCAAAATCTGAATTTCTCGTGGCGGAATGAATTTCTATTTCATATCTAGGAAGAATAAATGATTCTGGTGGCCTAGAATTCGAGATTTTGGTTTTATAGGCCATGTCCAAAAAAACTTCCAGCTTTGTCTTTTTTGTGTCTATTGGGTTTTCTAGGAGTTTTTACAGTCCCAGAGCCATAAAATGCAAATCAAGGTAATCTATCGTAATCGAATTTCCTTTTTTTCAGAGAACATCATAAAAAGAGCGGAGACAAGTTCCCGTAATCCATTCCCTGTCACAACTCGAATCCTAGCCATTCTCGTGATGCAGTGTTCTGGGAAAACGAGCGACAATTGGGGGTACGATGTTGACCCCAAAGTTATTGGACGCATTCTGTTGGAGCTCCTGGCTCGCGGTCACTTCCAGAACTACCACGAGGATCGTGATTTGATCCAGAATAACTTTGTGAGTTTTAAGAATCTTAGGCAGATATTCTTTACTCACATTCTATTTCCAGCCGTTGGAATGATTTCGACTCGTCTCGGTGTCTTCACACTACAATTATCACTCGATTCTGCTTTATTTAAAATTATTTTTTGAACTTTTATGTTGTAACTTTCACACTTTGACTGGCTGAAACTTTGATTTTTTTTTCTATGCTTCTCTAATCGACACGTGTGAATGTAACTTTTTTCCATAAAACTGAATTCGGAATAATTTTGTGAATCTGAGGTTTTCTTTCAATTTTTATAGGTTTGGACTGAAGCTCCAGGTGATCATTGAAATTCCATTCATGGTGGAAAAAATGGAGACACTGAAGTTTTTTGAAGATTCGGAAACGGGTATTTTAGGCCACGTCCAAAAATACGGTGTAAGTAGTCTTTTCAAATTAAATTAGATTCTGGTTTCCGAAAGAAGTGAACGAAACAAAACAAACAATAATCTTTATATTAATTCAAAAAAAATCTATTCGAAATTACCAAATTGATCTCCCTCGTCGAGATCATCGATACGATCCGGGATCACATCCGGGTCGATTTCCTCCCCTTCCTCCTGCTCATCCTCAACGTTTTCTTCTGGTATCTCCACCACCTCCTCTGCCTCCTCGATCACTTCCATTCCATCTGCCTGCTCGATCACTCCATCGATATCCGGAAGGATATCTTCTTGTTGTTCGACTTCTTCAGCTCCTTCTCCTTGATCACGTGGCACCTGAAAAGAGATTATGTAGTCCAAACTTTCAAACTCCAGAGAAAAATTTGGTAGACAAAGTTGATTGTCCTAGGATTTTTTTTCAGGGTTTAAGGCTATTTCGTCGAAAACTGGTGGTCACATAAACGGCATGAGTTTTCCTAGGGATTACATGCTGGCGGTGAAGAACCGAGAGGACATCTCCCAATCTCTCCTCGCAAGTAATTTTAGGTCGCTCTATCATTCTCAGAAAACATTGAAAAACTGAAAGCTGATATTTCTATATTATAATTTTATTATAAATTATAACTCAAACTAAATTTTTGCTCAGCGCAGTCTACCGCAAAGCCCAACGCGCCAAAGCAAGGGCACAACGTAACCTGACTACATAGAGTGCGTTCATACGGCTTTGGGGCTATTATTGAGACACTGGCAGGCTTTCGCGTTTAGGCTTTCTAACCCATTTCCTCTATGTAGACTGAGAGTGGAAAACAATTTTCTGGGTTATGTTACAGTTTTTTCTGATTTAGGCAGCCATACTGAGTTCTCATGACATTTCTGTCGGCAATTCGTAGTGATTATATTAATCACTCCTTTCACGACTCTTTTAATTAGTATTTGTTCCCATCTTATTACGTTATTCCACTCAAGAATATGTTTATAATTCGCCGGAACAAGCTGCTTGGACAAAGGACGATTTGAACACCCGCCACTTGAGACTACTGTACCTGCACATCACGCGCACCTGCACATCATACTCGCCGTTTAGGCCAAGCGCCTCGGTTATAATTCAGTCTCGTTTTTAGTTCGACAGTGTTGTCGTTCGTAACCCCGTTCATAAGTTTTCGTCCCCTTCGTTTATTATTAAATCAGCAATAAATATCGGCGTCTTATAACACTGTGTTCGTCTTATTTGGTTTAGGGTATTTTTGGGCCGTCGCATGGTTCCCCATGCAAAACATGGTGCATCGAGCCAAATCAATTTTTTTTTAACCCGAAAATCAATTAAGTTCGAACCAGTAAAAAGATTAAAAAAGCCGAAGCTGAAAATCTGCAAATTATGATATTTTCTCCGTTCTCCTTTTTTTTTTGAAAAGACCTCGGTAGTGACAAAGATTCACACAAGCCGAGGCAACAAATAAAGGCAATATTCCACGAGAATGTTGCGAAACAGCTCGAAAAAAGCCCAAAATGCCGAGGAAAAGCCCAAAATGCCGAGGCAAGAGGCGATTCGAAAAGCGAAATGATCGGAGAAGGCCAGAAGCGGAGTTGGCAGGAGAATTCATGAAGAATATTGAAAGACGAGGCACTTACACCTCGCATAAATGAATAGTTGATCGGAAAAAAGCCGAGAAAACAGGTAAAAAGTGATCGGAATGGGAGACGGACGAGAAACGACAGCCTGAAAAGAGAAAACGAGCAAAACTAGCAAAAAGACCGGCAAGAAAGCTTGGCAAGACATCATAATCTGAAAAGAAACTCATTTCCGGTTTATTCCGGCACAAATTGTTTAGAAATTCATAGATTCAGTCGAAAACCAGCCTAGAAAAGGCAGCTGAACTCGAAAAAATTAGTGGCAACGACACTCCGAAATTCCGCTCTGAGCAATGTTTAGCAATCGCGTTTCCGACGAAAATCGAAAAATCGACGGCGACATGGCACGGAAAAGGACAAATCAACGTCGAATTCAACGAAATTGACATAAAAAAGAGACGAGAGCAAACAGGCAAAGCTAATGTAAGTCTTTTTCAAAAATTAATTCATAAAAAAATCCGAGGAAACCCGAAAAAAAGGACACGGGTCATGTCCAAATTTTCATTTGAATTCAACCGATTATCGCAAGTTTTTCGGCGAAAATACTAGCAAAAATAAGAAACAAAAGCCAATTATTGGCAGTAAGAAACAATATTTATGCAAATCGAAGCAACATTTTGAAGATTTGTGAGAATTGTGTATTTTCACAGAAATTTTAGCAAAAAGTCAATAAAAATCAACAAAATCAAGCCAATAAAGGAAGCTCTGAGCAATAATCCGCTTATTTCGTATAAATATGGTGACTGAATTGCAGAAATCGAAAGAAGTGGCAACTGAATGATCAGCGATGAGCAAGAAAGAGGTCCGAAGAAAGAATTCAGAGGAACCGAAGTGATGGCAGCGCCAAGAAGCTAACCAAAGCGGGAGCCGAAGCCGAATCGAAAACAAATGTCAAAGGCAGAAGCACAAGAAGTTGGATGAAACAGAAGCAAGAATAACAGCTATCGAACGATGGCAGAAACCAACGCAGCTCCAGTTTACAAAATCGAGCAACAAGATCATCGACATCGATCGGAATGATCGAGAACAAGTCTAAGCAAAGAGCGATCATCAATGAAGGCAGCAGCTCCAAGCCATCGATACAAGTGTGGGAATTCATGGTAATAAAAGCAAACGTTCAAGTAAAGGTAAAACCAGCGCCTTTTGCAGAGAGTGAAGTATTCCTCGTGCATCGGCTCATCTGGAATCTGTTGGCAGAAGGAAAAAGCAACAGTAATACGTTGGCAGAAGCAGAAGGAAAAGAGCGATAACCGATGCAAGTCAGCAACAGCATATTGAAATCGATAGCGAGTTGGCAGCGAAAAAGAAAGAATAACTGATTGGCAGCGCATAGTAAAAGAATTACTAATTGTTAACCGAAATTTTGTAAAGTCAATAAATGTTAATAAACCGAAGATGAGTTCAATTGTTCAACAACATCAATAACTGGACAATCTATAGCTGGATAGAATATTTCAGCTGATTACAGACAAAGTTCAGTAAAGCACACACAGTTTAGGAAGGATATAACGATATCGTCTCACTCGTCGTATCAAGCTATCCCGATCAACCGTTGGAAGCTGATCGTAAAATGAATGAGAATGATGATGGATAGGAGTCAAGAATTAGAAAATAAAAGAAAATAAACGGGTAGGAAAACATTGGAGCAGAAAAGCCCTTTGAAATTTTGAGACCCCACGAAAACGGGGGAAAAGGTTGCAATCGGGGAACGAAAATCGGGGAAAAATTGGGCGGAGCTTAAAAATTGCAGCCCTGGCACGGTATTTTTCAGTGCAAAACAACGTGCCAAGCTTGCACTTTCAAATCCCGCCCCTTTTTTCCCCGATTTTCGTTCCCCGATTGCAACCTTTTCCCCCGTTTTCGTGGGGTCTCGAAATTTTAGGCAGTCATTGGGAAAAGAATAATAGCAATTGAAATTAAAGAACAAATCAGGAACCATAGGAAAGGAAAAGGAGCATTCAAAAAGCCGAAAAAAGAACGGCGATATATTAGAAAAAGGAAAAGGATGGATGGGAAGAACTGGAAGAAAATATAATTTAAGTTTGAGAAACGAAAACGCTTCCAACAGTTCACAGAGTCGATCAAAGTTAGGAGTTAGTAAATCAGGAGATTGAAGATCGGCCAGATCAGGTTGACAATGGCAGGGACAACTAAATTAAGTTGAATAACCCTAAGCTTATTTTAAAAAGAAAGTATAGCTAATGTTCAGGAGTTATGAGGAGAAAGGAGAATGAAGGAAAGAGAAGAGTTGTGAGGTTGATGATTGTGTTTGTAGAAAACACAGGCAATCCATAGTCAGAAGAGATGATTTAAAGAAGAAGGAGAGTAAAAGTTGAGATAATGAAGCATAAATATCATGTTTGAATATAAATGCACATTATAATTGTATCTGTGAAAGATACAGAAGGTAGGAAATTGAAATCGGAAGAATTTTTTTGTTAAAGGAATTTTATTTGAAAAAGAAATTGGAATCGGGAAGATGGAGTAGAAACGGTGAAGAGAGGAAGAAGAGTGTTATTGCATGATAATAACATTATTTATTCAGATACCCTTTTAGCAAAGGATCTGAAACTAAAGCCTGAAGTAGAAGGATGAAGTAGGATCGGGAGGATCGTGAATTGAATGATATTTTTGGAAGTCAACAAGCATGTCAGACATACATTGTCTTGTTTTCCAAAGTTTAAAGCCTGAGAGTTAGCGAACTTAGGGCGAAACCGAGCCGTTACAACACATTTTATGTTGAACTCAAAGCACGGTAATTCGACGAAAGGACAGTTGATTCGTTTCAGTCACATTGCACCGATAGAGGTTACGGTGCCGGTTCTAGTGCTGCAGACTAGGTAACCACAGATAGGAATCAGGGAAAGGAGTAGAAAACAAGAAGTAGAAATGAGGAGTGAATGAAGAGTAAATCAGGAATTGAATAGAAAATCCCCGAATAACTGAAAATTCGGAGGAATGAACCAGGAAGGGACCAGGATAAGGAGAAAGGGAAAGGAGTTAGCTGGCAGTGAAAAGAGTCTATAATGAACAGAGTGAATACCATCAGAGAGAATGTGAGAGAACAAAAGGAAACTGTTGAGAGCGTGAAACACAAATACTCACTTCATGGTAGTTCTGTAGGACGTTATAGTGCACGATAACGGTACCCAATCAGTAGCCGAGATAAGTGAGAAGATTTCACCTTTTAATTTTTTTTTCTGAGTTTTCATGCATTTTTTCTTTGTTGCGTTTACGTTTACTTGCTTTGCCCGGGCATTTTCGAGAAGCAATGTTTATTTTGTCAGACTTGGAGTACACGGCTACACCGGCTGACATGGAGATTTTGAAGGCGACGTTGTTGTCGCAGAAGAGGCAAATCACAGCATTTGCCAACACAGCAAAAGAACACTTGACAGACAGTCAAGAAGTACTGCTGGATATCAACTCAGGAGTGAGTAGTTTGAAGGAAATTCGAGAAAAGATTCTTGACTGCTTGGCAAATAGCGAAGGATCACTCGAACGTTTGGAGGATTTGGATCAGTGGATCCAAAAGGAAATCGCTGCAGATCCAGTAACAGAGGCAAATGTAGATTTGGCAGGGAAATATACCAGAATGATGAGGGAATATGCTGACCAACAGCGAGATTACCCTCGTCTGATTAGGCAGTTGAAATATGTCACCACCAAGTTGGCAATGATTGTAGAAACTGAGGAGGAATGGCAAGCAAAGCCACCAACTCCCAGAAAAAAGCTTGATGAGATTGACTCCAGGTGGAAGGATTTATTTGAGGAAGACAATGATTCGGTATATGGAGAAACTAAGGACTTGGATGCTCTTGTAGAGGCAAAAGTGGAGAAGATCTTGAGAAGATCTGAACTACATCCAAGCATAGACGAAAAGAAAAAAGAACATTTAGAGGCAACAGTCCAGAATTTTCAGAAAAAACTTAAGGAGATGGAAAAGGAAGCTAAGAAGGAAGACATAAAGAAAAAGGAACAACATGAGCAAATAAAAGCCATGGAGGCAGAGATCAGGAAGTTAAAAATGAAAGTAAAAGAGGAGAATAGGATGGCAGGGGAGAAGGCCAAGGAGAACGTAAAAGGTGAAAGGAAAACAGTAAAAAAGGAAAATAGGAGAACTACTCCTGAAGAACCAGACAAGAAAAAATCTAGTGATTCGGAGTTTCTGGACTCCAGTGATGAATCCTCAGAGGACAATGAATTGTCTGATAAGGATCTTAGCAGTGATTTTGAGGAAGAAACAAGGATCGAGAAAAAGAAGCACAAGGGTCAAATGCTCAAATTGAGACTACAAGAACCTCCGAGGTTTGACGGAACGGATATTACCGTCTATGAAGAGTTCAGAGCTATTTTTATGGAAGGATATGGCAAACGAGATGATCTGTCGGCAGTGACTAAACTGATTCAATTGAAATCGTGTCTCTCCGGAGAAGCTAAAGATCTGTTTGCAAGCATCCAGCTGAGAGGAAGAAACTTCAAGCTAGCTATGGAAATTCTAGATGATAACTATTTGACCAGAGCTAAGCCTGTGGCGAATCTCGATAAAAGATTCAGAAAAATGGCAATCCACCAGAAAGACTACAAGCAGATGAGAAAAGATGCTAGCAAAATTTTCGCCACCATCTACGAGATGCAGAACCGTGGAGTAAACGTCAATATGCCTTACATTTATGATCCTTTGATTTCCAAGTTTCCGGCAGAAATTGCGGAAGAACTAGCTATTAAAGTACAAAGTTCAAAGTTCAAGGGAGATTTCAAGAAGGTTCAGAATTGGATCAGTAAACTTTTGAATGCCAGGATAAACATCCAAGAAAGAAGAGCAGATCTCAATAAGCCAGATATTGCCTTACTGGGCGATGAAGATGAAGTTTCTGGAGTGGGCAGTGATTGTGAGACCGAACATGAACAAGAGAATCAGAAAATTAAAACCAAAAATCACTCCGAATACGGATGTGTTTTCCATAGTAACGAAGAAGATAATGACCATGAATTCTGGAGATGTCACAAGTCACCCAATGATAAATTCTTATTCGCAAAGAAAAACGGAATGTGTCTTATATGTTTTTCAAACGAGCACTATTCGTGGCACTGCAACATTACAAGTGTTTGCAAGTACTGTCATGGCAAGCACAACACAACATTGCATTATGGTGTTATGAACGACGAAATTCAAAGAAATGGTAATACTTGGCAGCAGCAACACCAGAACTTCTATCAGTATAGCAATCCAGGATATCATCAAAACCAGCAATTTGGTAGCCAACCACAGCATTCAGGCAACCAGCAGTTTGGCAGTCAGCCACCACAAGTCAGTGGAGCTGCCTCGAGCGAATCTCATTAGAGATTTGCTCGACCCAAAATTACAGCCCCGAGAGGGGCAAAGCAAAAGACCAGACAGCTTGTACTGTCTGGCATAATGTGAAAAGAAAAGTGATTTTAAAATCCAGAAATAATAAACAGTAAATCAAAGTAAAGATACCGAAGTCCCGCGTTAGTGAAATGGCAGAGCTAAAAGTTAATTTTTTTTTCTTTCTAAAGTTTTTTTTTGTAATCCCACTGAACCAACCACCAAGTTGAAGTGATGCAAAGAATATATACCTATATTAGGTCGAAATCTCGAAAGTAATAAATGGCACACCAACTCAAGATAAGATATCAGTTAAAAAGAGAAAAGGTCCATTTGTGAATACTGAAGTGGAAAAAGTAAATATCGATGGTGAACAAACATATACTGGCAGAAAAGAAATGGCAAGACGGTACGGTAAAGTCCTCATAGCCATCCGTTGGGGGCCGGGAGTGTCGCGAATTCGTAGTGATTATATTAATCACTCCTTTCACGACTCTTTTAATTAGTATTTGTTCCCATCTTATTACGTTATTCCACTCAAGAATATGTTTATAATTCGCCGGAACAAGCTGCTTGGACAAAGAGCGATTTGAACACCCGCCACTTGAGACTACTGTACCTGCACATCACGCGCACCTGCACATCATACTCGCCGTTTAGGCCAAGCGCCTCGGTTATAATTCAGTCTCGTTTTTAGTTCGACAGTGTTGTCGTTCGTAACCCCGTTCATAAGTTTTCGTCCCCTTCGTTTATTATTAAATCAGCAATAAATATCGGCGTCTTATAACACTGTGTTCGTCTTATTTGGTTTAGGGTATTTTTGGGCCGTCGCATGGTTCCCCATGCAAAACAATTTCCCTAGAGTCTTCGGACCCAAAGAGCCGGAAAAATCCTTAGTCATTCTTGTGAACCATATTAACCTAGAAAATCGGGTGGATTTTTTTTCTCTGTTCTAGACAACTCAGAACGAAAAACTCAGTCTCTATTTCAGGTTCTCATTCTGGCTCCGGGACAATTCGCAGCGAGACATTTAGCAGCCGCGACATTCCGCAGCGAGACATTTCGCAGCCGGACATTTCGCAGCGAGACATCCCGCAGCCGGACGTTTCGCAGCCGTTTTTTTGCGTTTTTCGGATTTCAATCGAATTTTTCTCGTTAAATTTTCAGTTCTTTCGGTAAAAACTGGGCAATATTATGTAATTTCGTTACAAAAGTGCACAAAAACACGAAAAAGTGCCGAAATAAGTGTTCAAAGTAGTGCAAAATTGTAGTATTCGTTTAGCTTGAGTTCTCAGCTATTATTAGTAAAGTTATTATAATGTTTCTTTTTATTGTCCTGATAATTTTTTTCGAAGTTATTTTCCGAAAATTAATACCGTAAATCCTGTATTTGAAGCACACCTTTATTAGAAGCCCACCTGTAATAGACGCACACCCTCAGACCCCCTACGAAAAATATACGCACACCCTTTAATAGAAGCACACCTGTAATAAGCGCACATCCTGATATAAACGCACACCCCGTTTCAGACGTGTTTTTTTGTGCTTTTATACGTCGCAAGACTTGATCTGGGGTTGCAGAGGAGATTCAGAAAAAGCAAATTTCTCAATGAAATGGTGTTTTACTATGCTTTTTCAGATTTAAAATTATGAAAATTGATGTTTCCGACAATTTTAGGTGAGAGTTGTATATTTTCGGATGTGGTTTGAGAAAACAATTCGATGAAATTCATCCGAAGTTTTCATTCCAGACCGACGGGAGAACACAACTTTTTCTAGAAAAAATGATCGAAAAATAGAAGCACACCCTGTATTAGAAGCACACCTGTAATAGACGCACACTCTCGCGACCCGTCTGAAAAATAAACGCACATGTGCGTCAAATACAGGATTTACGGTAGCTGTGAAATCAAGCTAAGCGAAATCTCAAATGTTCACTACTTTGAACACTTATTTCGGCACTTTTCCGTGTTTTTGTGCACTTTTGTAACGAAATTACATAACATTGCCCAGTTTTTACCGGAAAAACTAAAAATTAAACAAGAAAAGTTCCATTAAAAACCGAAAAACGGCTGCGAAACGCCCGACTGCGAAATGCCTCGCTGTGGAATGTCTCGGCTGCGAAATGTCTCGCTGCGAATTGTCCCGGAGCCCTCATTCTCACTTACTCTTTCGTTTCGCATGGGTGCGAGGGGGCGCTCCCGATTCCCTGCGTTGACCTGTAAAGAACTTGTATAATCATGTATTTGATGATGGACGTCACTTACAAAATCATCAAAGTTGCCGAATTCGTCAGCCATTGAACTTGAGTTTTTGTACTGAAATTTTACAGATTTCTAACCTGAGAGTAGAGCAAGTAATGTTGGCCAATGTCATAATGTCACGCAATAATACAGGCTTTCTCGACAACTGCGAACTTCGCGACAGGTACCCGGCAAAATGAACAGAATCCACGGCAAGAGTAGGCATCAGTGTTGCACGAAACGCAAAAATTATCACCGCCGGAAACGAAATTTTTTTTGAAAAAAAAACATGAAAAAAGGCCAAAAAAGTCCGAATATTAAGCGTTTCAGATAAAATAGGTGCCATGAAAGCATTTTGAAACTCGGAATATACAGATTTTCAGAGAATTGTATCATGAAATTACCTTGAAAGCAAATTTTTTTTCCGGAAAATTGCGGTCTCGGAAAAATGAATTTGCGTTTGAAACGGAAAATTCCGCCAAAAAAGGCCGCAGAATACGGAAATATCCGTGCAACACTGATGGCCATTGCTTGAGGGGCAAATAATTTTTTAATCAAACAATATTTGAATTTTTTCAAATAATTTTCTTGACCTAATAAAATTTTAATTTTTTTCGACAATTAATCAAGAAATCCCAGACAATAAAAATTGTTTTCTAACAACACACGAGAAAAAACACTCGAAATCTGTAAAAACTAAGAAAAACCGATTGAAAACAAGTTCTGAAAACACAAAAAAAAACGAAAAAAAAATCTGCATTCCGACGTGACGGTGTTCGCACAAACAATCAACTACCGTAACCAAATAAAGTTTTTTACCGAAAATTATACTGATTCACACCGAAAACTCCGATGAAAAAAGATGAATTTTTGTTTGAATTTGGTTGAAAAAAAATCAATTGTATTTGGTCAAATAATATATCTGGTCTGAAAAACCTCTTTAACCCCAAATATCAAGCGATTCAAATATTAAAACAATTCAGAAACATTCTGTCAAGGCCTTGAAAACTTGATGTCATTAGGAATTCTAGGATCGGCTGAAACTTGGTACAGTTAGTATATAAGGTGCCCTAAACCCGATGGTGCACTTTATTTTTGGCTCCGCCCCCTTTCCAGCAAGCCACGCCCCTTTTCAGAACAAAAGTCAACTTTTTTCCCCGGAAAGCTATCGACGTTTACTCTTTGGGAATCAATATGAAACACACTTAGAAGCATTTTTACAGTTCAAACCAACTTTCTAGCTCTGGTCCTTCATGCTGAACAATTCGGATTTTTGTAAAATTTTTCGATTTTATGATTCGCTCCGAAAATTTTTCTACGGAGTCACACGAGATAACGTCATGATCGTATTCCACGCAGTTTTTCTCAACTCAGGGCATAATATGAGCAAGATATGGAGGCAAGTTTCACAATATCTTAGAGCACTTCTAGACTCCTTACCATCGAAAATTGCACTTTTCTGAAAACAGAACTTCACATATTTTGTTTCAAAGTACCGACTTGAGCTTTATTGAACTAAAATGCACAGAACCTGTCTACAATTTTCGATAGATTTTTCAGGAATTCAATGGATAGCTCTAAAACTAAAAAAAAAACAAAGAAATTGATCAAAAACATAACAAAAGAATATTCTTCCAAAGCCTTAATGTAAACTCATGTCTTAGTGCTGAACTAACACATCTACTTTCGGGAAGCTCGTTCATGAACAAATTATCAATTTTTGACCGATTTATCCCCAAAACTCATTAAAACTTGTAGAAGGATCTTATAGGGTAATTAATAATTTTTTGAGCCAGAAATTAGAAACAATATTGTCGTCAGCTTGCTAAAAATAAATTAACCTCTTTTCAGTACTATATTTCACTGTCCTGTGCGCCTGGAATTTTTTTTCGCGATTTACTAAAAACTGAGAAGTGGTTGCCAGTTTTACCGTGTATCAAGTGTAATTTCAAGGAGTCCGTCATTTTTATAAAGTCAGATCAGAATTTCATCGATCTTTCAAATCAAACCCTGTCGAGCCCACAAAAATAAATATCAAGTAATTGAGCAATAAATTTTCAACGCAGGCTTCTGACTAATAGACCATGCCTTTTTATAACACACTGTCGTTGATTGAGGAACCGTAGCTTCGAATCAGGAACATTGATTTGTGAATTTTGACTTTCTTTTTTTGTACCAACTTTATTTTGTCTTGTAATTGTGGTATAGGGTGCAAACTCTTCTAGTTCAATTGAACATCGGGGAATCGCTCCGATTTGCCAGAATGCGTAGTCTCAAGCCACTCGAACTATTTGAGCTTTCTGATTTTCTGATAAGTTTTTTTAAGGAGAAACTTCCAAGAAAAGTTTGATATTCCTCCAATGAAAGTTTATTTCGGGTAAAATTTACTCAAAAACGACAATTGACACTTCAATTGAATGACAGTTCTTTATTAAAAACATTAATTATTTAGGCCAAACAAGCATGTGAAACTGCTTGGAAACAATGTTCCCTCCGTGGTGTAAAATAGTGGCCAATGTGTTATCATTCCTCCTGATATCGAATCCATACCCTATCGTGACATTCCTATTGCATTGACTGAAGATATACTTGATTAATTGTAAGACTGAAAAACGCTCACTTTTTATAAATCCTTTTCTCCCCCTCGGGAAAGTTCACTGCATTCAAATCTGCCAGAAGTACTCCCAAATCGATAACCTCCATTTCAACACTGAGGCGTTCCAATTTTTCAAAGCTCCCAGATATCCATCGCTTCAAGTATTGATTCATTTGAAGGTTTGTCAGTTTTGTTCCCCAAATCTGACAACACCTGCAATCAATTTGGAGCAAGTTATCGAAATTGAACCAGAATCCGTTCAACACAGCAATTGAATCTCTCTCAAAAGTAAACAAGTACTGGAATTCTGGAGTTGGGCGCACATCCAAAACGAAAATGTTAACGAAGTTACAGACATCCAGAATTCTCTGAATCTCATTTTCAGAAGTTTTTTCACATTTAACATGACAGTAATCGAGCGAATTCTGCTGTGTCATCACATAATCCAAAAAGTTACGAATTTGATCTGGATACATATGGGAATTAAGCAAGGATTTGAAAATCGAAGTCTCGAAAAACCATGTGAAAAACTCCAACATCACTTTCAGTCCTTCGAATCTCTCTTCAAAATAGAAATTCGAAATCACTTCTTCGTTTTCGTTCAATGATTTAGAAAACGGAATGAGAAATGCTCCAACATTAACAAATTCTGTTTTCTGGTCCCCTTCAGACAGCTGGGATTTCTCCTTTAAACACACTTTTGAAAATTGTACTCGACTACTAACTTCATCAGGCCGCTCTGGGAGCAAGTCCCTCAGATTTGTATCCGTAAGACTAATTTCAGCCATGGAAGAGTACTTGGCCTCTATGCATGTTTTAGGATTTTTCTTCCTGAGCAATCTTAATATTCTTTGAGCTCTCTGAGAGCAAAATGATACGATTACACTGAAAAAAAGTGAAGTTTTAAT
Organism: Caenorhabditis brenneri; assembly: GCA_000143925.2. Lineage (NCBI taxonomy): Eukaryota > Metazoa > Nematoda > Chromadorea > Rhabditida > Rhabditidae > Caenorhabditis > Caenorhabditis brenneri. The sequence goes on from GL379793.1 coordinate 229,003, forward strand.
TTTATAGAAATGGAGTAATTGAAAACTCACAGATGATTTAGATGAAAATGGTTGATAACAACTCGTAATGCAACCAGCGGCAAACGGAAAATGGGAAACGTTGAAGACATCTCTAAACCTAAAAATCGATAGCAACAGGTAAAATAGTAGCACAGGAGAATACAATGGACAGTGTTAGTGGGTCCAATGAGACTCTTCGAAGAATACTGCAGGGAGGCCAGACAGTGAGGGAGACGAGGCTAATGAACCCACAATTGGGATTGACAGATGTTCTATCGCTTTTAAGATACTGGTAGTAAATCAAAAAAACGAGTGGAGTCACTGTAGGTAAGGTAGAAAATTAACCAACAAAAAGGATTAGCAGAATTTATCTACGACATGTTATACACACAAGTGGTGAAGAGTGTTAATATGGTTGACAGGTCGTTTATCTCGATGGGTTTACTGTAGTCGACTGGCAGCTGGGGAAAAGTTCTTCGAGAGCAAAAAGAGAGGATTATACTGAAAAAGTAAAGTTTTAACTTTATAGAAATGGAATAATTGAAAGCTTACAGATGGTTCAAATGGAAATGATTGATAACTACTCGTAAGGCGACCAGTGCATACATCGGCCAATTTTGCGCACCCCCTTTCCAAAAAAAAATGACGTGCTAGGTTTTCTGAAAAAGTGACGTGCTAGCGTCCAAAAAAAAGAAAAAAAAAAAGGAACTCAACTTTCTTCGAACTTGGGTGCTGCAGTTTATAAGACAAGCGTCTTCACCACTGCGCTACACGTGCGTCATTTAACATCCCCTTCAAGATATATAAAGAGACTGACTACTGTAGCTAAAAGAGGGGACGCCGGCCGCAGGCAGCGCGCGCACACTGTAAAATTATCGATTTTTCAGTGAATTCCGATGATTTTTTCTCCAGAACCGCTGAACCGATTGGTCTCAAATTTTTTTTCTGTCGATAAAATTCGATGCTTGTTCGAATGGGTACAGAGCGCGTGCTGGAATTTCAGTGTGCGTGCTGCGATTTCGATGTGTACTTGCAGTACTTCGAAAACGTGGAGCAGTGCAAAAGTACACATGCATTTTTCTCCGCGAAAACGAAATCTTTTTCGATCGGCAAAAAAAGGATTCATATCTACTCAAAATTGTGTACCTTTTTGACAAAGTGCGCGTGCACCGAACTCGCTCATTAACTCGTGAAAAATTATCGAATTTTATAAAAATTCGCCTCCACACTTCAATCGCGACGACTCAAAACAAAAATCCCAGCACGCAAACTTTTTTCATATGTTTTACTCATCCTGTTTCATTTTTTGACAACAGTTTTACCAGGAAAATATCGCGTGCTTGTCGAAAAATTGACATTTCAACAAATAATGCTTATTTCTACAGTAATATTGTAAATCTTTTGAGGATTACGGTGCCTAGTTTGAAATTAATGGTTTTTTTGAAGTTTTGAAGCAGAAATTCCATTGTTTTTTTTTCAATTGCAAGTCATGAGTAAAAAAAAATTTGAAAATTGTATAATAATAGAAAAAAATTACAAACATTTAAAAAATTTTCAAAAATTTTTTGACGCGCTAATTTTGCTCAAAAAATTTGACGTGCTGGAGTACACGAAATGGCCGATGTATGGACCAGTGGCAATCGGAAAAGGGAAAAATTGGAAGACATTTTAACACCTGAAAATCGATAGCAGTACCAATTCACAGAGCAGGAATAGAGAATACACTAAACAGTGTTCGTGGGTCTAATAAGAACCTTCTAGAAATAGTGCAAGGAGGCCAGGAGACACTGTGTGATCCTAACAGTAGAATGAGAAGATGAAAGGTCAGTAAATCAACAATTGGGATTAGCAGATGCCATCTATCAAACAGTGAGACTGCACAAAGAACAGAAAGACTGAGTATAAGAATACATTCCTCTGAAGACCTCTTTCTCTTCCATTTTTATTCCTCATTGACTTTTATATCATTTTTTTTTCAGTTCTCAACTGCTATCTTTGAAATCATGTCAACCTTTCCGCTATTCCGCTTGCCATTGGTTTCTCTAGCTGTAGTCGTCAATCATTTTCATCTGAATCACTTGTAAGTTTTTAACTGCTTCGGCACTTTTCGAATTGATTCTATTTCAGAATCAACATCTCTTTCTGTTCTCAAAAAAGTCGGAAGCTTCTTAAGGCTCTCAGGAGAAAAACCTTAAAAATCTCCATAAAACTCCTGTGTACTGAAAGAAACTGTATATACCTCAGTGATCGTTTTCATGAGGATATATTACCCGGGGAGAATCTAGATAAAACACAATACTCATCAATTTCAATTGAAAGCAAGGGAAATTTTCCTGATGCTCGATCTCTCAAAATAGGAGACATGTTGGTTCCGATGTCTAACAGCGTAGACAAGCATGGAGAAATCAATTTACGTTTTCATTTTGATGACGTTTTCGATGGATTGAAAACTATATCAAGATACATTTGCTCATTTTTAGAAAATCCTGTTTACGGGTTGATGCTCTCCTCGGATTTCCATCCAGATCAAATCAGAAGAACTATCGATTGGGCAGTGTCGTTCCAAAAATCGGTTGAGAGATGTTATATTGAAGACTATGAAATTTCTGATCACAACTTTCGGAATGTTTTGGATGTTTGCAATTCTATCAACAAATTTTATTTTCATGGAAAACTTTCTCCAGAATTCCGTCATCAATTTACTTTCGAGAATGATTCTATTACTTTGATGAATTCATTTTGGGTTAATTTAGACAACTTGCTCAGTGTCAATTGTAGACGTTTCACAGTTTGGGGATCAAATCTAACAAATCTAGAAGTAAATCAATACCTAAAGCATTGGAAGATGGGAAAGTTTCCGAAGTTGAAAATTGCCGATTTTGAAATGGAAGACATCAATCTAGAAGTGCTTCTAGCCGATTTAAATGCAGTTGAATTTCTAGAAAAAGAAAAGAACCTTTAGAAAGTAAGCTAACAAAAAGTAATCTCCGAAACCTGATAAGAAAATTTTCAGTGAAAGCAATAGGGATGTCACTATCAATTACGGCTTCGATATTCAAACGGAGAATGGAACGCTCACTACAATCGTACATGAAGGAGGAAATTTCATTTCTAAGTGGTTCTATATGGTTGTCTGGTGAGAGAACAGACAATTACTCTCCTGTAACCTCTATAACCATCCCATTGACAACAGTAAACTAAAAGTTGGAAGCTTTTCCTCTCCTCCTCATTTTGTAGAAGAATCACACATCTGATTGCTGCTTTATACTGTTTTCGAGTTCCAAGCTCTTATTTTTCAAAAACCGTTTGAAGATATCGAAAACTAGTCATCTAAAGAATTGTTAAGCAAAGAATTTTGAACATTAGAACACTTTCTGATGTCTCTGAAGGCAATCAATACATGCTGCTCAGAACGCACAGTACTGTGTGATCTTCATTTCATTTGTTTCATCTTTATTTTATTGCATTGTTTTCATATTATCTACAAAATGGAATTATTGTTTCAATTTCGCAAAAAAAGGAAGAGCGAGGTGTTATATCCGGGTTTGTTAGCCGAAGAATATCTGAACTGAAATTATTAGGCCGCAGATCTTGATAGCTTTGCTTCAATTCTTCCAAACAACCATCCAAAAACAGTCATCAGACCCTTGGATAGGAGCAATTGTAGCCGTAACTCCATCGATTCGAGTGATGTCCAGTCCACCAGGAACCGAAATTTGTCGCTTGTCGGAGCTGAAAAAGTAATATTTGCGCTCGCTGTTCAGGTTCGCCCAACTTACTCTATGAAAGCTCTCACTAAATTCCTATCTCGTTTTTCAACTTCAATTCCATCGAACAAGATTGAATAATCAATTCTTTCCATCCATATAGTCACATTCTCAATCCGCGTGCATCCGAGATTGATCCATAATTTCAAAAAAGTATTCATATCCCTGTTTGTGAGTTTTGTATCCCTTACATAATAGTAACGAGAGCTGACACTCAGTAAATTATTGAGCGAAAACCAAAAACAGTTTTTCAACGAAATGTACTCCCCATCAAAATTAAAATCACATTGAAACTTTTCACAGTAGTTAGTTTCCAAAAAGAAAGACTTCATGAATTTACACTTGCTCAAAACATAGGCATTCTCTGAATCGGTCATCTTCTCACATTCAACAAAACATTTCTCAATTGATCCTTGTCTATCCAAGACCCAATCAATAATTCTTCGAGGACCATCTGGATACAAATCAGCGTCCGGTATCAGCCTAAATATTTGTGAAGAGAATAGTTCAGTTATATGAACAGAAATCGCTTTGATTCCTTCGAAATCATCTTGGTAGTAAACATTAAACTGAGAATTATTAGAAGGAATACTGTAAGAAGGGACTTTTGTATTCCAAAAAATAGTAGATAACTCATAGTTTCTCTCATCTAGTTCTGAAAGTGGTCTGATGTTAATTCTGAATTCCTCCTTTTCGTTTCCTCTCTGCCAAATGATCTTTGTCCAAATCTTTGCAAAATAACCAAGATTGATTTCCAATTTTCTCGTTTTTCTCCAGAATATTTTCATCAATCGGAACATTTTTCGAGAGCAAAAGGAAGCAGTTATTCTGAAAAAAAGTCATATATATTCGGGGAAAATTTTCCAAAAGTCAACTTACATTGCACTCAAATCAAACGCATCGACTACTCCAGAAAAAGCCAATTGTGGAAGACGAAGAAGTGGAAAACGAGACATTCTTGAGATTTGAATGAGGTCTCTGAAGACAGTCCGTCTCTCTTCCCCCCAGCTGCCAGTCGACTACAGTATTCCCATCGAGATTTACGACCTGTCAACCATATTAACACTCTTCACCACTTGTCTCTTGTGTGTTTAACATGTCGTAGATAAAATCTGCTAATCCTTTTTGTTGGTTAATTTTTTACCTTACCTACAGTAACCCCCCTTGATTTACTACCAGTATCTTAAAAGCGATAGAACATCTGTCAATCCCAATTGTGGGTTCATTAGCCTCGTCTCCCTCACTGTCTGGCCTCCCTGCAGTATTCTTCGAAGAGTCTCATTGGACCCACTAACACTGTTTAGTGTATTCTTGTATTCTCCTACTATTTTACCTGTTGCTATCGATTTTTAGGTGTTGAAATGTCTTCAACCTTTCCCATTTTCCGCTTGCCTCTGGTTGCATTACGAGTTGTTATCAATCAATTTCATCTGAATCATGTGTAAGTTTTCAATTATTCCATTTCTATAAAGTTAAAACTTCACTTTTTTTCAGTGTAATCGTATCATTTTGCTCTCAGAGAGCTCGAAGAATATTAAGATTGCTCAGAAAGAAAAATCCGAAAACATCCATAGAAGCAAAGTACCATTCCATAGCAAGAGTTGATCTCGCCGATACAATTTTAAAGGACTTACTCCCAGACTGGTCTAAAGAAACTATTAGTCGGGTACAATTTTCCCAGATCGATATCAAAGAAAAGTCTCAGTTGTTTGAAGAAGAACAGAAAACCGAACTGGTCAGAGTTGGAGGATCATTCATTCCGGTTTCCAAATCTTTGAACAAAAGAGGAGAAGTGGATTTGAATTTCTATTTTGAAGAGAGATTCGAAGGATTGAAAGTAATGTTAGAATACGTTACATGGTTTTTCGATGTACCAATTCATAGATCTATTCATAACTCTCGTATGTATCCAGATCAAATTCGTAAATTTTTGGATTATGCGAAGACTAGACAGAAATCAATCGAATACTGTCATGTTGAATGTGAACAAACTTCTGAAGAAGAGATCCGTAATATTTTGGATGTTTGTGATTTTGTTGAATCGTTTTTCATGCTTGTACATCCAAGTCAAGAGTTTCAGCATCAGTTCACTTTTGAAAATGATTTCATTCATTTGATGAATGCATTCTGGTTTAATTTGGACAACTTGATCCAAATTAATTGTAGGATTTGTTCGATTTGGGGATCAAAACTGACAAATCTTCAAATGAATCAATACACAAAGCGCTGGATAGCTGGAAGCTTTGAAAAATTGGAACGCATTATTGTTGAAATGGAGAGCATCAATTTGGAAGTGCTTCTAACTGATTTGAATGCAGTGAACTTTCCCGAGGGAGTCATGAGTTCAAAATATGATCTTGTTTCAGTGAAAGCAATAGAACAGTCACGATAGGATATGGGTTCGACATTCGTAGGAATGACAATACTGTAGCCACCATTGTACATCACGGAGGGAACATATTATCCAAGCATTTTCACATGGTCGTTTGGCCAAAATAATCAGTATTTTGAATGAGTAACTGTTATTTGATGTAACTGTAAATCTGTTGGGCTAAATGAACTTTGTTTGAAATGAATTTGCTTTTGAATGAATACAAATATGAACAATTCGTCTGATCATCAAGATTTGTAGACTCTTACATATGATACAGAAGAAAATAATTGGAATAAGGGAAGATGGAAGACTTCATGTAAAAAAAAAGAAAAAGATCAGTTCAAAGACAAATAGCAACATTCGTTAATTTCTGACGCCCATCTCAGGAATATTGTGTTCCCAACCCGGCCAAACAAGCATGAGACATTGGAAATACTTGGAGTGCTCCGTATCAGCGCTATTTAGGATTGTCGCGGTTCTACCATCATTCCGTCTGATATCCAAACCCCCGTTGAAAGTGTAACTATTGTTGTCGTAGCTGCAAACAATCAATGTTATTGATTTTTATATAGACCTTTTCATTCTCCACTAACGTTTTGAACGTTCTCAGCGTTTCGTTTCCTACGATATCAACTTGCAGATCATCAAACATAGTCATTTTTTTGTTCTTCTTATTCTCGCAACTAAATGATAAAGTCTCTGGCATCCTCCACTAAACAAATGTTTCAGGAAAACGTTCATATCGTTTTCAGTGAATTCCGAATTTTGAATAGCCACGAACCGGGAATTTATTGCTAACAAGTTGCTCAAACGATTTAGGACGGTGTCCGAACCTTTAAAATGGCCTAGAAACTCCCACAGCCACTAAAAATTACAAACCTGTAAGTTGTTTTGGACGTGGCCTAGAAAACCGAAATTCCCTAATTCTAGGCCACCAGAATCATGTATCCTTCCTAAATATGGGATAGAAATCCATTCCGCGACGAGAAATTCAGAATTTAGAGGCTTCAATCAAGAGGGCCTAGAAAACCAAAACCTCAAATTCTAGGCCTCCAAAAGCTTACTCCTCCAAAATCTCTTCAATCAACTCACCAGCCATTTCCACAGCCATCCCTATCGCCTTTCCACTCATTCCACACAATTTCAATGGCGCCGATAACTGAAGAATGACGCGGGACGTGTCCTCCTGGAATCTCGACTCGAAATCAATATCCAATTGATCAATCCGATCCATGGCACGCTTCAGATCCGCTGCGACACCGGCTGATAATCTGGATCTTCTTTCTCTCCTCCTCATCATCATCCACGTCATCTGTCGTCTCACCCACATCCACATCATCTGAATCCGACGATTTGCTTTTGTATTCCTCCTCATCACTTTTCAACTGAGCCCATGTAGATTTTTATACACAGATCGACGTAAAAGAGTCAAATTTCCCATTATTGTTTATAAACAAATACCTCCAAAACTCATCAGTTTCCCAAATTATGAATCTCCTGGTTTTATCGATTTTCTTTTTCCTATTCTCACATATCCACGCTTATAAAATTGACTTGAACTACTGGAAAACTGCCCAAAATTGTAATGGATTTGGAGCAGTTAGTGGTGGTTGAGTCGAAAACAGTCATCAGATTCTTGGATAGGATCAATTGTAGACGTAACTCCACCCATTCAAATTATGTCCAGCCCACCAGCAATCGATATTTCTGTTTACTTTTCAGGTTCACCCAACTCACTTCATGAAAATCCTCACTAAATTTCTATCTCGTTTTTCAAAAATAATTCCATCGGACAAGATGGACAAACCGATTTTTTCCATCATTATTTTCACGTACATTCTCAATCCGATTGCATCCGAGATTAATCCTAAGTTTCAAAAAATATTTATATCCCTATTTGTAAGTTTTGTGCCTCTGACAAAATAGCGCCAGAGTGGCAGGAATTTTGTAAAGGCAAGTTTGTAGTTTATGCGCTGTGGCCGGAAAATAATGGAATTTGAATTCATTTTCTTATTTTTTTTTTTCGAATCTTCAACATTTTTCACGTTTTTTCTCTCTAAATACCATTTTAAATTGAGCTTTCATCAAGAAATCCATCGAAACAAATAAAAAAGATTACGGTATAATTAAAGGCGCATGTTTTTAAAATTGTCTCGGTCTCGCCGCGCCGCTCTATTTTTAAAATTTTGAATTTTTTTTCGATTTTTTTTCTCCTGTCCCCTTCAATCTCATTCCTTTTTTTCAACTTATTTTCATTAAACTGATGTATTTTTTGCCTGAAAAATTAACAAGTCAATCTTACTCATTTCTTACCATTTTTTTCTGATTGCTATCTCTGTAAAATTTACATTTTCAAAGCTTGTTCGAGTCGTTAATTTTCGATGGGTTTTTCTATCCGTATTTTTTTAGTTTTCGATCAATTTTCCATAATTTTTCCATTGCTAATTTTTTTTAATTTTCAGACGCCGTGAACACATCACACGAGACGGCGATCAGTCTGTCGATACAAACGAATTCTGTCAATCAAATGATGGATGAAAAGACGATCAAGGGATTCGGGCGCATCAACATCGCCGACGACTTCCAGAATAATGGTTTAGTATCGTTCCTCGATCAGTCCCTGAAGCTGGACACTGCCGAAAAAGCAGCAGAAGTGATCAAAGTGATCCAGGCGGCACGTTCAATGAAGGCGTTGGAGTTAAGAGGCAATACACTGGGAATCGAGGCTGGAAAAGAGATTGCGAAGGCACTGGAGACACATCCAGAATTGGAGCGTTGTCTGTGGAGTGACCTCTTCACAGGACGATTGAAACATGAGATTCCACCGATTTTGGAGGCTCTTGGAAGAGGAATGATCAAGGCGGGAGCCAAAATTAAGGAGTTGGATTTATCCGACAATGCTTTCGGACCAATCGGTGCAGATGCATTAAAAGAGTTTCTCGAAAGTCCGTCGGCATTTTCCCTTGAAGTTCTTAAGCTGAACAACAATGGATTAGGTGTCGGAGGAAAACAAATTGCCAAAAGTTTGACTGAATGCCTGCGGAAATCGATCGCTGTTGGAGGAGAGAGTCGTCTGAGGTTGAAGACCTTCATCGCTGGACGCAATCGATTGGAGAATCCTGGAGCGAATGCGTTGGCTGCGACATTTAAGGTATGTATTCTGATGAAGTTCAGGGCTGTGCGAAAAATTTTCGAAGAAAGACATTTTTTCGGACATTTTTCGAAAAATTTTTCGTGAAAACCGAAAAAACCGTTTTTTTTGGTCGTGTATATTTATGTTCTCACCGCCTTTTTATCCATTTTTCCAAAAAATAACCACAATTTTCGAAAAAAAAAATTGATTAATCCCAAAAAAAAAATTTTTTTTGAATATTTTCGGACTAAAATTACAAAAAAAAAGATTTTTAAATATTTTTTCAATCCAAAATTTTCGAAAAAAATCATTTATCGATTTTTTTCGGAATTTTTTTCCGCACAGCCCTGATGAGGATCATGACGAGGTGGAGATGACGTGGAATTTTTTTCTACTAAACTTTTAGAATTTCGGGAATCCTCCTCCACGTTTTCCTCGACAAATTCTCCATTTTTCCTCCAAAAATTAATTTTGCAGTCTCTGAAAACGGTCGAGTGGTTTGATATTCGTCAGAACGGAATCCACGAGGAGGGAATTCGTGCAATCGTCGCTGCTCTCAAATACAATCGGAACCTTCGTTACCTATGGCTGGAGGATAATACCGTGCTTCCAAAAGGCGCCAAAGCGCTGGCAAGGACTCTCGAGTCATGGCCAAAACTGGAAGTTCTGAATCTATCAGACTGTCTCATCCGTGATGCCGGATGCAACTACGTCGTCGACCATCTGAATCCACAACTCCATCGGCATCTGAAGCACGTCTACCTATGCGGAAATGAATTGACACCGCCTGTCGCCAAGTTGCTCATTCAGAAGTGGGCGAAATTCGACGGATTCACACCGAAACCTGTGCTCCACATCCACACCAATTCATTCGGCGACGAGTTCCAGGAGGTTGCACAAATGGCACCAGAAAATGTGAACGTGGGTGAGGAGGATGACGATTTGGGAAGTTTGGATGGTGATGAGGAGGAATACAAAAGCAAATCGTCGGATTCAGATGATGCGGATGTGGATGAGACGACAGATGACGTGGATGACGATGAGGAGGAGGGAGAAGAGATACAGATTATATCAGCGGGAGTCGCAGCAGATCTGAAGCGTGCAATGGATCGGATTGATCAATTGGATATTGATTTCGAGTCGAGATTCCAGGAGGAGACGTCACGCGTCATTCTTCAGTTGGCGGCGTCATTGAAATCGTGTGAATCGAGCGGAAAGGCGATGGAGAGAGCTGTAGAAGTGGCTGGTGAGTTGATTGAAGAGATTCTGGAGGAAGGGCGTGGTTTCCAATGAATTCGTAGAGGAGGAGCTGCTGGATTGGTGGCCTAGAATTTGAGGTGTTGGTTTCCTAGGCTCTCTTGATTAATGCATCCAAATTCTGAATTTCTCGTGGTGGAATAGATTTCTATTCCATATTTAAAAAGGATACATGATTCTGGTGGCTTAGAAATCAAGATTTTGGTTTTCTAGGCCGCGTCCATAAAACTTCCTGTTTTGTAGTGAGTCGTGGATGTGGAATTTTCTAGGCGACTTTAAAAGTTCAGCCACCTGCTCCTGAAATTTAAATCAAGGTAATCTACCGTAATCGAATCATCTTTTTTTCCAGAGAAAATCGTGAAGAGAGTGGTGGCCGTTCCCCAAAGTCCAATCACTGCCACAACTCAATTAATCAATCACATCGTCGCTCAATGTGATGGAACTGGCGTCAAGGTATGGTTATACTGTAGAGCGACATAACATTAATCAATGAAATAGTTTCAGGCAGAGGTCGATTGGGGATGCAATGTGGACAAAAAAGTTATTGGACACCTTCTATTGGAGCTCCTGGCCCGTGGCCACTTCCAGCGAGAACGTGCTCTGATCCAGAAGTTTTTCGTGAGTTTTTTGAACTTTGACCACGCTCCTTGAACTGTAGTTCCTTCTTTTCAGCCGACGGAGTAGCTACGACACCTGGTCGCCTTGGATGCTCAAAATTTTGGATTTTCACTACCTGCAGTATTTTAAATTTTTTTCGTTGAATTTTCAATTTTGAATTTTTTCCCAACTTTTCTCTTCCATTTGGATATTTGAATTTTGTGTTTTTACTTTGACATTTTTGACTCAACATCTTTTTTTTGTTTGTCCCCACCTTGTTTTCAATCAATTTTTCGCTTTTTTACTTGTAAAGATTACGGATAAGTTTATGTTTTCTGGATCGGCTTGAAATTTAAGTGCAATTAAGCACATTTTTTCACCCCGGTTATTATAGATAGAAACGACGGCAGCTGAGCAGAATGGCAACGAAATCATGATAGCGAAGAAGAAGCGTAGTCTGTTTCTAAAAAATTACAGAAGCCAAATAGCGTAAGTTCATTCGAATCAAAGAGTCTCTTGGCGTTGCTGAAGAGGTTGATCCACAACCGGCATCATCATCTAAGATACAGGGAGCGTCGAAATTATTAAAAATAATTATTAGGACTACTTGAGAAATATATTTCCTGACGCAGTAAAGCCATTAATTTAGTTTTCTGTGGTGAAATACCTAATCGTCACGGAAACAAAAAAAAATTATTGAGGTCGGAGTCATTTCACAAGAGTCTTTTCCTTTTGCATATGTAACATCTGGGTTTAGATAGTTTTTAGTTTTTCAAAATTTTGATTGATTGGTAGGTGTCCTCACGAGCCACTACAATTACTTCAAAACTCAGAAACCGCTTCGGAACCTTCTGGAATCAGTGGATCCTCTATAGTTGAGAGGCCTCTGGTTCGAGCCCCACCTGTGGCAATTTCTTTTTTTCTTTTTTGATTTTACCCAATTTTGATATTTTTGTGTTTTTATCCACTACTATAACTGCTCCGGTGCATCAAAAGCACATAAAACGCTTTAGAATCTACTGAAATCAGTAGAGCTACTACCCACTGAGGGACTGGGGTTCGAGACCCACCGGTGGCAATTTCTTTTTTTCTTTTTTGATTTTACTCAATTTTGATATTTTTGTGTTTTTATCCACTACTATAACTGCTCCGGTGCATCAAAAGCACATAAAACGCTTTAGAATCTACTGAAATCAGTGGAGCTACTACCCACTGAGGGACTGGGGTTCGAGACCCACCGGTGGCAATTTCTTTTTTTCTTTTTTGATTTTACTCAATTTTGATATTTTTGTGTTTTTATCCACTACTATAACTGCTCCGGTGTATCAAAAGCAGATAAAACGCTTTAGAATCTACTGAAATCAGTAGAGCTACTACCCACTGAGGGGTCTGGGGTTCGAGACCCACCTGTGGCAATTTCTTTTTTTCTTTTTTGATTTTACCCAATTTTGATATTTTTGTGTTTCTACCCACCACTATAACTTCTCCGGTGTATCAGAAGCACATAAAACGCTTTAGAATCTATTGAAACCAGTGGAGCTACTACCCACTGAGGGGTCTGGGGTTCGAGACCCACCTGTGGCAATTTCTTTTTTTCTTTTCCGTTTTCAATTCAAGTTCGATCGGGAAGTATTTCCACTCATTCACAATAATCGCTCCGGAGACTCAGAGTGATGGAATCCTTACTGGAATCAATGAAGCTTCTACCCACCGGTAGCTTGTTTTTTTTTTAGTTTATATGAAAATCTCCACCTCTAAAACTTTTTTTGCTTAGATTCTTCCAGAAATTATGTGAAAAACAGATTGGAGCTGGCCTTAAAAATATAAGTTACCCCGCCCATCCAAAAAAAAGGATTAGCAGATTTTATCTACGACATGTTAAACACACAAGTGGTGAAGAGTGTTAATATGGTTGACAGGTCGTTTATCTCGATGGGATTACTGTAGTCGACTGACAGCTGGGGGAAAGAGAGACGGATTGTCTTCAGAAACCTCAGTCACCTCTCAAGAATGTCGCGTTTCCCACTTCTTCGTCTTCCACAATTGGCCTTTTCAGGAGTAATCGATGCGTTTGATTTGAGTGTAATGTAAGTTGACTTTTGGAAACTTTTCCCCGAATATACCGTAAATTCTCCAATTGAGGTGCATGCAACTCTATTTTTCAAAGGCCCCTTGAGACTGCACCACTATTGGAGGGGCAATTCAATTGGAGGGTGCAACTCTATTTTTCGAGAGGATAATTTTTCACACTTTGTCATGCTGAAAAAGACAGATCGACAAGAATTAAATCCTCTTTTTTGACCTGAAATTGCGGTTTTTTCGCTATTTCTTGTTCTGCGCTAAGAGTTTCAATAAAATTCAGTAATGAAGTATATAATTTTTTTTTCTTTCAATCATTATAGTTGTAAATTTGTTCAAAAACGAAGACATTATTGAATTTTGAAAAACAGCAAAAAATGGTTGGAGGGCACCACAATTAGAGGCGCACCTCAATTAGAGGGTGCAACTCTATTTTTCCAAGGCACCAGCGGAGTGCACTACTATTGGAGGGGCACTTCAACTGGAGGGGCACCTCAATTAGAGAATTTACGGTATATGACTTTTTTTCAGAATAACTGCATCCTTTTGCTCTCGAAAAATGTTTCGATTGATGAAAATATTCTGGAGAAAAACGAGAAAATTGGAAATCAAACTCGGTTGTCATAGAATGATATATGCTGATATCATTTGGAATAGAGGAGGAATAAAAGAGAACTTCAGAATCTTCATTCGATCACTTTCAGAAACTGAAGGAAAAAGTCGCGAATTAGGAAAGTATTTTCGTGGCCAAGGGATTATGATTTCTCTCGGTGCAGAAACAGAGCTCAATTTTTGTTTTGAAGACCAATTCGAAGGGCTCCAAGCGGTTGCAGGTCATGTCACTGAACTGTTCTCATCACCAATCACCAAACTAATCACAACTGATTCATTGCTCCCAGATGGACCTCGAAAAGTTGTTGATTGGATTTTAGATAAACAAGAAACACTAGAAGATTGTTTTATTGAATGCAAAAACATGGTAGATTCCGAAAATGCTCATATTTTGAGCAAATGCAAATTTATTAAATCATTTTTCATGTCGACGAATTATGGGAAACAGTTTCAACATCATTTTGAGTATGCTGGAGAGAATATTGGGTTGAAGAACTGTTTTTGGTTTTCACTTGATAATTTGTTAAGCCTCAACTCCCGCTATTATTGGGTCGAAAGTACGAACCTTTCTAACACGGATTTGAATACTTTTCTGAAATTTTGGATTGCTCTTGGTTGTGATCGAGTTGAGAATGCGATAATTTATATGCAAAAAATTGATCTACCAGTTTTGTTCAATGGAATCGACGTTGTGAGACGAGATCGAAATGTTGTGAGGATTTTCATAAAGTTAGTTGGATATATCTACAGTACCGTGCAAAAGTATACGAACAACCCCGTTTTTTCGGTTGATTTTTGTTTTAGGTCTACTTCCAGCAAGCGCCGTGCAGTCGAAAAGTTTTCTACGGTTCAAAAAAATTTTGAGAGCATCAACCATAGCTGGAACTCCATTTTTGTAGTTTACAACTTTTTTCTACAATCTTTTTCCCGGAAGATAGAGCTTGTCCAAAACATCAGCCTCAAAAATCGCGGCAAATGATTTCAAAGGTCCTTCATGGAACGAGTTCTCTATCTCCCGGGAAAGTGATTGTAGAAAAAAGTTGTCAACTACAAAAATGAACTTCTAGCTATGCTCAATGCACTCAAAACTTTTTTGAGCCGTAGAAAACCTTTTGACTGCGTGGCGCTTGCTCAAAGTGAGCCTAAATCAGCAAAAAACCAACTGAAAAACGGGGGTGTTCGTATAGTTTTGCACGGTACTGTATTTACTAAAAATAAATGATTTTCAGTCCCGAGAATAAAAGTGTATCAGTTCCTGGTGGCTTCGACATAACTCGCAATGATGGAGTTACGGCTACAATTGTTCCCATTCGAGACTCTGACACATGTTTCTGGATGGTAGTATGGAAGAAGTGAATCAACGCTGTCAAAATCTACGTTCTAACGGTTTCTCTTCCTTATATTTTGAAAATTGGAATAAAACAATTTTTTGTATATGATATTAAAAACATGCAATAAAATATAGGTACAAAAAAATAATGTGATAGGTAAGTTGTAAGATATACAAACGTTTGAAGGTGGTGGAACATCAAAGCTACGGGGACTTTTCATGCATTTTTACGTCAGCGTGTTTTAGTGGAAAGCGTTTGGGAAATCTGTGTTACAGTAATAAAAGCTCCGCAAACACCGTGCGCTGCAAAACGCTGACGCAAAAATGCATGAAGAGTCCCCGAAAAAGTCCCCGTGCCTGTTCAAACACCTCTAAAGAGGACTCCTTTGCTGATAAGCAAACAGAATTTGATTTTTTTACAAATCGAAAAGTATAGAAAAATAGAGGGAAAGGATGAGGTTACCAGCCAGGCTGTTCTCTCACCAGACAACCATATAGAACCACTTAGAAATAATATTCCCTCCTTTATGCACAATTGTAGCGAGCGTTCCATTATCCATTCGAATATCGAAGCCGTAATCGATAGTGACATCCCGATTACTTGCACTGAAAACTTTCTTATGAGATTTCAACGCATACTTTTTAAGAACTTACTTTCTAAAGGTTCTTTCCTTCCCTTCTGGAAATTTAACAGCATTCAAATCGGCTAGGAGCACTTCCAGATTGATGTCTTCCATTTCAAAATCGGCAATTTTCAACTTTGGAAACTTTCCCGTCTTCCAATGCTTTAGGTATTGATTTACCTCGAGATTTGTTAAGTTTGATCCCCAAATTGTACAAATTCTACAATTGATTTTGAGCAAGTTGTCTAGATTAACCCAAAATGCATGCCTCAAGAAAATAGAATCATTCTCGAAAGCAAATTGATGACCGAATTCAGGAGAAAGTTTTCCATAAAAATAAAATTTGTTAACTGAATTGCAAACATCCAGAACATTCCGAAAATGATCATCAGAAATTTTGTAGTCTTCAATATAACACATCTTAATTGATTTTTGGAATGACAATGCCCAATCGATAGTTCTTCTGATTTGATCTGGATGTGAATCCGAAGAGAGCATTAACCCGTAAACAGGATTTTCTAAAAATGAGCAAATGTATCTTGATATAGTTTTCAATCCATCGAAAACATCTTCAAAATAAAATCGTAATTCGATTTCTCCATATTTGTCCAAGCTGTTAGACATCGGAACCAGCGCGTCTCCTATTTTAAGAGATCGAGCACCAGGGAAATTCCCCTTTCTTTCAATTGAAATTGATGAGTTTTGTTTTTCATCTAGATTCTCCCCGGGTAATAAGTCCTCGTGAAAAAAATCGCTGAGATATATACAGTTTCTTACAGAACACAAAAGTTTAATGGAGATTTTTGAGGTTTTTCTCCTGAGAGCCTTGACAAGCCTCCAACTTTTTTGAGAACAGAAGGATATGGTTATCCTGAAACAAATTCTCATCAAAAAGTGTCTAAACCAAAAAAAAACTTACAAGTGATTCAAATTAAAATGACTGATGACTACAGCTAGAGCAACTAGTGGCAAGCGGAATAGCGGAAAGGTTGACATTATTTGAATCATTGTAGTTGAGAACTGAAATAAAAATTTTACAAAAATCAATGAGGAATAAAAATACAGAAGAAAGAAGCAAACGATAGGGAGAGAAGTTACCATTCCTTCTGCCATTTTTGAAAGTCATCTGGATAATGAAAAACCAATTTCTCAAGCGGATAAGAAGAGACCGGGCAGGATGGTCTTTAGAAGAATGTTTTTACACTCTCTCTTTCTGTCTTATTGTTTGATAGATGACATCTGCTAATACCAATTGTTGGTTTACTGACGTCTTCACCCTCTTTGACTGATGCACAGTTAGGATTACACAGTGTCTGCTGGCCTCCTTGCACTATTTCTAGAAGGTTCTCATTAGACCCACGAACACTGTTTAGTGTATTCATCCAAATCATTTTCAAATATGGCAGAAGGAATGGTCTCTCCCTATCGTTAGCCTCTTTTTTTTGTCATTTTTATTCCTCATCGATTTTCATATACTTTTTATTTCAGTTCTCAACTGTTATCCTTAAAACCATGTCAACCTTTCCGCTATTCCGCTTGCCATTCGTTGCCCTAGCTGTAGTTGTCAATCATTTCCATCTGAATCATTTGTAAGTTTTTCGCTGGCTGAATCCTTCTTGACATGAACTTTTTCCAGAATCATCATCTCTTTCTGTTCTCAAAAAAGTCGAAAGATTGTTAAGGCTGTTAGGAGAAAACATACGAGAATCTCCATCAGTTTTTTGTTTACTACAAGATACTGTTTAAGTTTCAGTGATCGTTTTTTCGAGGAAGTATTGCCTCATGAGAATCTCCATAGTAGACAGTACTCTTCAATTTCCATTGAAAGGAAGGTCGATTCCCGTGATGCTCGAAATCTCAAAATCGGAGATTCGTTGGTACCGGTGTCTTGCAGCACAGACAAGCATGGAGAAATCGAATTACAATTTTATTTTGATGATGTTTTTGATGGGTCAACAACAATTTTAGGATACACTTGCTCATTCTTAGAAAATCCCATCTACGAGTTGATCCTTTCTTCCGATTTCCACCCAGGTCAAATCAGAAGAACTATCGACTGGGCAGTGTCATTTCAAAAATCAGTTGAGAGTTGTTATATTGAAGATTATGAAATTTCTGATGACCATTTTCGGAATGTTCTGGATGTCTGCAATTCTATCAACAAATTTGCTTTTTATGGAAAACTTTCTCCTAAATTTCGGCATCAATTTACTTTCGAGAACGATTCTATTTTTTTGAGGAATGCATTTTGGGTTGATCTAGACAACTTGCTTAAAATCAATTGTAGAAGTTGTACACTTTGGGAATCAAATCTAACAAATCTCGAGGTGAATCAGTACCTAAAACATTGGAAGACGGGAAAGTTTCCGAGGTTGAAAATTGCCGATTTTGAAATGGAGGATATCGATCTGGAAGTGCTTCTAGCTGATTTAAATGCAGTTGAACTTCCAGAAGGAGAGGAAAGAACCTTCAGAAAGTAAGTTCTCAATGAGTATCTTTCAAAATTTTGTATGTTAATTTTTAGTGAAAACAATGAGGATCAAACTATCTATTACGGATTTGATATTCAAATGGAAAACGGAACCCTAGCTACAATCGTACATGAAGGAGGAGACTTTGTTTCTAAGTGGTTCTTTATGGTTGTCTGGTGAGAAAGAAGACAACACGGAGCTATGTAAAGTTGACTCGTTCCCTCATTTATTACTCTCCTGTAACCTCTACAATCATCCCATTGGCTACAGTAAACTAAAAATTGAAAGCTTTTCCTTTTGTTATGAAAATCCTCACTAAATTCATATCTCGTTTTTCAACATTAATTCCATCGAACAAGATTATCAAGTAGATTCTTTCGATCATTATTTTCACATTCATTCTCAATCCGATTGCATGCGAGATTAATCCAAAATTTCAAAAAAAGTATTCATATCCTTATTTGTAAGTTTTTTACCATTGTCAGATAAGTAACAAGAGTTGACGCTCAGTAAGTTATTAAGAGAAAACCAAAAACAGTTTTTGAACTCAACAATCTCTCCGACATTTTAAAAATCATGTTGAAACTTTTCACCGTAATTTGTTCCTAAAAAAAAGACTTCATAAATTTACAAAACGCATCGGTTACTCCTGAAAAAGCCGATTGTGGAAGACGAAGAAGTGGGAAACGAGACATTCTTGTGAGGTGACTGAGGTTTATGAAGACAGTTTGTATTTTTTGCCCAGCTGCGAGTCGACTACAGTGATCCCATCGAGATAAACGACCTGTCAACCATATTAGCACTCTTCACCAATCATCTCTTGTGTGTTTAAAGGAGGAGCGAAGGGAATTTCGACCGTATGTTTTTATTAATTTAGAAGAGAGCAAGACCCTAGAATAGACTACCCACATACACTAAACAGTCAGCAGATCGCTTATATCCAAACTCTAGAAAACTCGAAAAAAAAAAATTTCAACGTATCCCTATACATGAGTTCAGTTTGAAGAATAGTTTGAAGAATGGTAGAACGTATAGATACATGGAAATTAATTTTGAAACTCAAACTTCGAGAAAACTGGACCGAGATGGATTGTCTTTCATGGTAGGTTGTGCTATCCTTGAGCAGGCCTATCTTTTAAGACAAACTTATTTTTTCCCTTCCGGCCTCCTTTAACATGTCGCAGATAAAATCTGCTAATCCTTTTTGTTGGTTTATCTTTGTCCTTAAAGCGATAGAATGCAAGTAAGGTGTTTTTGCAATCCGACGTAATTTTTTATAATCTTTCATATACAAAAAAAAGAGCCAAACATGCCCTCTCTCCAGGCCGACGCGGACCGGCCAATAACTCGCTTCAAAATTAATTTTGTGTGCTGAAAAGCAGCTCAAACTGTAGATCTCGGCAAGTTCTACAACCTCGAAGAAAAACGACTTCGCTAGAAAATTCTAGATGTGAGCTGGTTGTGCCGGGCCGAGACAAGCCGGCCCGGGCGGCCTGGCTAGTCTAGCTAGACTTTTTAGAGAGCCCGGTTTTTGGAGGTTGTAGAACCCGACGAGCGTGAAGACAATGAAGGAAACCATATCATTCGGATTCGTCATTCAGTGTCAAAAAGGCAGAATAGCTACAATTGTACACGAAGGAGGAATTATAATTTTTAAAGAATTCTTTATGATTGTTTCGTGAACTTTTTGAGGTATTCTATTACGGCGGTCTGCAGACAATGGTATTAGATTAATACAAAAATGCTCTTAACTTATTGAAGCACGCGACAATGGGTAAATGAGACTCCATGAACGCAATGACACTGTCAGTTTTTATCTCTGCCTCTTTTCCAGTGATCCAGACTCATGCTTTTTTCTTCAGAAAAACATCATTTCCTCTGATAAGGCGGGTAGACGTACTGTGATTTGGTGGGAAGTTTCAATAATGTCATATACGCGTTCCGTGCCAGGAATTTGCTATCATTCTTATATATAAAACGCCCGTGGAGTGTGTCCGTTTTTCCGGGATCTGTCCGGATGTCCGCAGAATGAGAAGAAAGAGGAAGTTCACGAGCAAAACTTGAACTGGGACCTTTTGAACAATACTCACGTGTTTTCCCTACTGCGCTAAATCCGCACAAAATTTATAGAGCAAAAAGAAATAGATACAAAAACGCTCACGTGAATTTTTGTGAAAATGCTATTATAGTGAGCGGCGTAGCCGCGAACAATTCAGACTGCAAATGCGCCGGAGGCGCATGGGCAGGCTGGTGATATAATAATATAAATCCGGAATAATGTCGACATGTTTATTGGGAGAGAAGGTCTTAGATGTTGCGACCTTCTCTCATAGTCACACCCAGGTAGAATGAAGTGAAAAACTAAATCTCCGTGGGGTATCTTATCTGTTGTCTCTTTCTCTCAAGGTGACTCAATACACTAATAAACACTAATAAATCAACCTTGCAGGGAGCAAATGAAGAAGAGTTACAAACGTAACCCTTCACGATAAGTTCTGAGCACTTTTGTAATATCCTAATGTCATCAGCATAACTAGAACAATTATTTCATACAATGTCTCTTATGTTTTTATTGAAAATTGTTATAATAAAGATGTAGTATTTTACCAAAAATACTTTATCATTCCCACCCGCTATTGCCGTTGTCCGTTGTTGGTAACGGTTGAGATTGAAACTCAGGAGACTAAACTCTTCTAAGCTCTTACGAAACTATATCAAGTTTGTCGCGACGAAACTGTAAAAAGAAAACTTGTTCAGTTTTTTTTCGTTTAGTTCTTCGTTGTTCAGTAGAACAACAATGTCAAACTGATAGAATATCAGTTGTTTGTATTCTGAAAAATATCACCCGACTATGGGCCTGGATTCTCAATCTCTGAATCGATTGCGACTGATCAAAAGAATCTATGAGTTTTCTCATCCTTCTGCTAAATTGAGTAATATTGAAATTCGATATCTGAAATCTGACAATGAATGGAATACATGGATTCAGGCATTTAATATTAAAGAGGGAGGGAAGTGAAAAAAGAATTATGAATATTTTTGTATGAATCGATTTAGAATGTTGCTCTGAACAAAAAATCCTCTTGGGGTCATGTCCGAAAATCACCTTGAAGAAAGATATAGGCGCTCAAAGTGAGGAAAACCCTTCTACCCGTCCTGAAATCAATTATT
>GL379793.1:250426-268914 GCA_000143925.2 Caenorhabditis brenneri
GGAAGATCGCGTCGATTCCGTCGTGTGCTTTTGGGCGATTCTCGCAAACGCAGTTACAGTGTTTCGAGAGACGTCAAGAATGTTACAGCATTAGCCACGAGAGTCGCAAGAATCGGCGGGCATGCTGCCACGGAAGAATTCCAATGCTTTTAGGGAGGAGACACAATATCGAGGAATCTCTCACAAGGAACACCAAAATAAGTAATTTTTCAGTGGCGGGAACCTGCAAAATAAGTAGAAATAGTGAGATTAAAATCAATTCCGCAAGCCCCTCTTCCAGACGATCAATCATGGTACATGTCCGAATTTTCCTGGAAAGCATGAGCCTGACGATCAAATCGACGAAAACCCTTCTGCCCGTCCTGAAATTAATTATTTTTTTCTCTCAAACCGGGAGCGTTTTTGCGTTGAAATAACGTGAAATTTCAGGACGGGTAGAAGGTTTTTCATCACTTTGAGCGCCTGTATCTAACTTCAAAGTGATTTTCGGACATGACCCCAAGAGGACTTTTTGTTCAGAGCAACATTCTGAATCGATTCATATCAAAGTATTCATAATTCTTTTTTCACTTCCCTCTCCCTTTATGAGGCATTCTCTGAGGGCTAAGAGAACTCGGAAATTTAACGGAGTGCGGAATCCGGAATGACGGCCATAACTCAGTCATTTTTAATTAATTTTGATGGTCTTTTTTTGTTTGAAAGGTCTCAGCGTGATCTAAATGTGTTCTGTAGACACCATTTTTCGAAAAAACGTTACTGAAAAAAACTACAGCCGTTTATGCGCCATTCCGGAAAGCCATTCCGTACAACTCTGCTAGGCACACTGTATTTTTGCAATGAGCGAGGAAATGGCCTAAAAGTGCCTGTAAACACCGCTAAATCTACCCTATTACTTATCACAAATAGGTTTGAGACAACGTAAAACACGAATCTGACTTTATCTCAACTTTTTCAGTTGAAAACTTTCAGACTAGGAGTCGATTTTCAGACTATCTGACTGAAAATTCAGAATTTCAGATTTTCGGCTAATATAATCAGGGACTTGATCACAAATGGTCTCAAATGTTACGAAAACATCACTTCATGACAGTCTTATAAATTACTAATTGTAGCAAGTCCAAATCGGTACTTTGAAACAAAATATGTGAAGTTTAGTTTTCTGATATTTGCGATTTTTGATGGAAATCGGCCTAGAAGTGTCTTGATACACTGCAAAATATGCCCTGTTATTTTGCCCCGAGGGGTAAAAAACTGCGCAAAATACGATTATGTCATTATCTCGCGTGACTATGTAGAAAAATTTCCGGAGCGAATCAAAAAATCGAAAATTTTCACAAAAATCTGAAATTTTCAGCATGAAGGAGGAGGGCTAGAAACTCGACTTAAACTGTGAAAATGCTTCTAAAAGTGTCTTCTATCGATGCCCAAAGAGTAAACATCAATAGCTTTTTGCTGAAAAAAGTTGACTTTTGAGCTGAAAAGGGGCGTGGCCAGCTGGAAAAGGGGCGGGGCCAAAAAAAAAGTGGACCATCGTGTTCAGGGGACCTTATTTACCTACTGTACGAAGTCACAGCCAATTCTAGAAATCCTAATGCCATCGAGTTCTCGAGGCCCTCAGAGAATGAAAAAAAAACAAGGACCCCACGTAGTTGTCTTGTACCATCACAAAATGTCTGATTCCCCGTTTCTTAACCAGAAGTCGCTGTCCAGAAAAAGAAGAGGATCGTCCAGTTTGAGACTCACTTAGTTTTTTTTTTTTTTTGATCTACAGGTTTTGATGGATCATTTTCATCTGAAGTTTCAAGCGCCGTCAAGGATCAATGTAATGTAACGAGATGGGGATCAAAACAAAGGAAAAAGTATCGATTCAATCTTTTTTTTTTAATTTTGGCCTTTTCCCGTTGTGTAAGACAAGTATTTTTCAGCAATCACCCTCACTCAAGCATGGCCGGATCACCGGAAACTTATGAAGAATTCGTAAGTAACATTCACGAGGGGGGAAGCAAACATACTATGACTTTTTACAGCTTCAGCGACTGGGCCGTGAAGATGCTCCCACACCGGCGACGATCCAGGTAAGATACATCCCGTAGTAATTTCCGAAAGGAAGGGTTCTTCGATAGGCACATAGAAGGGTGGGAGTTTGTACTCATCGTTATCTGGCTGACAGCAAGCATATCAAGCACTTTTTGCTTTCCTCCCTCTCTCCATAGGCATCTAGGATTCATAAAAAAGACCTGGTGGCAAAACTGTTGTCTAAAATTTACTGACAAGAGAGGTTTTTTTGGAAACTCTTCCATAATTTTCTATGAATTCCTAACGATTTTGTACATGCTTTAAAAAATTTTCATTGTCTCCAGAATCAGAAGTTCCAAACAGAGAACAAAACTCCTGCTCAAAAAATGACGCCAAACAGATCGCGAGATACCTGCATTCCTGATTGCCTCCCTTTTTGTAAACTTTGTATTATGGAGTTGGCCGAGTGGTAGAGTGGCGGATTAATAAGCGAGTGTATCGAGTTCGATTCCCAACTGCATTTTTCGATCAGAAAATTTTTTAATTCCCAAATAGCTTCAAATATGATTTTGGAGCTTGAAAAGATGTGTTCTCAGTTCTAAAGTGACACGACAATCATAAATAAACTTTCCAGAAACACCCCTCAGGTTGTCAAGGCTAGATACGGTAGTTTGAGCGCCGTGTGTAGCTTGGGCGTATTGAAAATGAGTTCTGCGAAAAAACCCTAGTTAAAATATATTATTTTTTTGAAAAAAAAAGGAACTGTTTTTGTAGCAATTTGATGCTTTTTTTTTACCTATATTCTCCGTTTTGCTCCAATTGGAATGAGTTTTAGTCTATTTGATAGCCCACCCAGAGTTAAATGCTTTTACCTATTTACACAACAAATTTCTTAAAATTTCCAGTTGAAAGTTTTCGAGAAAAGATTTCAAAACTTTTCAGTTCGTAATTTTTTTGGAACTTTGGTCAGGTGCAACACACTCATCAGTTTTCCAAAGCTGGGGAAAAATGAACATCAAAACTTTGAAATGTACCTTCAAAAATTTGCCCACTTCATGAAATCATGCAAAAAAAGGTAGATTAAATTTATTTCGAACTTTTTTTTCTTCATGCTCAATCCCATTTTTGTGAAATTTTTTCATGTAAACATCTTTCCAAAATTCCTGGAACTGGTTTACAACGATGGGAAAAAATACAGAGGTGTTTTCTGGCAATAAAGGCAATGAAAACATCAGAAGATTATATTTTTGAACGAAGAGTAAACCAACTCGTCAAAATCAAGAGAAAAACCACATATACAGTATAGAAGAACTAGCATTGTTCGAAAAGATATTCATTTGAAAAAATCAAGTTTCTGAGAAAGTTTATACATGATTGTCGTGTGGAGGGAAGCACTGAGGGAGGTCGGAAGCTCCGTGCCAATGCCCAAAAGTCTGTAGAAATGGCTAACGCTGAGCAAAGTGTGAATGCAAGCACCACAACATAGTTTTCAAACTCAATATTTCGATGAAAAAAATATATCTACGTCTTCCAAGTATTGATATGAGTTCGCCCAAAAAATTTTGCGAAAAAATATTCACTACCAGCTGAGTTATCATCACTTTTCTATGCGCCAATTACTACTGAAGTTTTTACGAACTTGAGGGCGGCGCTAAAGGAAAAAAGGGGAAGAGCCAGGAGGGGGAGTTGAACTCGAGCTGCGAGATCGACTGGCAACTGTGTACGCCACTCTACCACGCACACGAAAGCCAGCTGGCGCCCTAGGGCCTTTATATTGGTGGGGTGTTTATCGGTCACCTGAAGTTTGTCTCGGTTTGGATAAAAATGCGGACTCAGAATTGTTTATTTTTTGATAAAAACCATTGAAGCGTTCTGTAAAAATAGATCAGGTATTCTGAAACGGTGTGCTTCAATCTATCAAACTATATGTCATGTATCTGGTTTCTTCTAAGATTTACTTCTTCTTGACCCTGTTCTGGAATGAGCTTATTCGAAAGAAGGAAACTCAAAAAAACATTTTCTCTGAAATTCCAAATATAATTATATCTGGTGGGTTCGAGCCCAATGCCGGCCCAACCCTATTTGCCTTTAAATCCCCAACCCTATTTGCCTTTAAAATGCTGCGCCCTTTTTTCCCCTTAAAATTCCCTTACACATGAGAGTTCCCACCCCCTTTAATGATGGAATTTGCCGGAACGTTGATAAGACAATAAAAAAAAGTGCTGAAAACTCCACCCAAAACAGGGCCAACAGGAGGTAAACCTTCGAAAAAACCAGATAAATAAACCAAGAGCACCAAAAGTTCTAGCCGAAAAATCATATGCCATATATACCTGACGTCCACCTTAAGGTCAGATAGCTCCCCAGTAAGCAATTTTTACAGGCGGGCACTTCTATTCTTCCAGGGTCTACCGCAAGTTTTGCTCACTATAATAACTGTTGCTTACTTTCAGAATCGGCAGATGGAGCCACCACCACCAGCTGAAAGACAGATGATGCAGCAACACGCGGTACAAAATGTTCAACAGATTGTTCAACCACCACCAGCTCAAAGACAGATGATGCAGCAACACGCGGTACAAAATGTTCAACATATTGTTCAACCACCACCAGCTCAAAGACAGATGATGCAGCAACACGCGGTACAAAATGTTCAACATATTGTTCAACCACCACCAGCTCAAAGACAGATGATGCAGCAACACGCGGTACAAAATGTTCAACATATTGTTCAACCACCACCAGCTCAAAGACAGATGATGCAGCAACACGCGGTACAAAATGTTCAACAGATTGTTCAACCACCACCAGCTCAAAGACAGATGATGCAGCAACGAAATCGAAACCAACACCGATATGAAAGGAATCGTAGAAGAATGTGCGTGTACTGTCCCAAACAAATTTCAACTGTCTACCACTTGATCCAACATTTCCGGGACGTACACAAAATGAACGAAGAAGCTGCTGAAGAGGAAGCCATGCGTGCACCTCATCCAGATGATTATCATCAGTGATTCTCTTGTATCGAAAAATTGAAATGTTTTATATGGATAAATTTGTCTTATTTTTCTCCGCGTCTGAATCTCCAACAAACTCCAGTGTCCCCATTTTTCAACCATGAATGGGAATTCGATGATCACCTGAAGTTTCAGTCTGAACCGATGGGAATTGAAAAAAAAACGTCTTTGAAACTGTCTCGAATTCAGTTTCACGACCAGGAAAAAAAGGTTTCATTTACACGTGTCAATTAGAGAAGAATAGGGAAATAAAAAGTGGGAAAGTTACAACACAAAGGTTCAAAAAATAATTTCAAATAAAGCGAAATCGAGTGATAATTGTATTATGGAGACACCGAGACGAGTCGAAGTCATTCCAACGGCTGAAAAAAGAATGTGAGTAACGGATATGTGCTTAAAATTCTAAAAACTCACGAAGAACTTCTGAATCAAAGCACGCTCCAGCTGGAGATGGCCACGAGCTAGGAGCTCAGCGAGAAGGCGCGCAATAACTTGTTTGTCCGCGTTGTATCCCCAATCCGCTTCTGCCTGCAACTATTTGATTGATTAGCGATATGTCGCTCTACAGTAATACCGTACCTTGACGCCAGTTCCAGCACACTGAGCGACAATATTATTGATTAATTGAGTAGTCGCAGGGATTGGATTGCGGCGTACTATCTCTACCCGTTTGACGATGTTTTCTGAAAAAAAAAGAGAATTCGATTACAGTAGATGACTTTAGATTTGTATTTTAGGGCTTTGGGACCGTGACCGAATCCTTTAAAATGGCCTAGAAAACCCCTACAGCCACAAAAAACTACAAATCTGGAAATTTCTTTGGACGTGGCCTAGAAAACCAAATCTCAAATTCTAGGCCACCAAAATCATGTATCTTTCCTAAATATGGAATAGAAATCCATTCGGCCAGAAGAATCTTTGAATATCGACGTTTTTCTGGACGTGGCCTAGAAAACCAAAACCTCAAATTCTAGGCCACCAATCCAAACGCTCCTCCTCTATGAATCTATTGGATACCACGCCCCTTCTCCAGAATCTCTTCAATCAACTCACCAGCCACTTCCACAGCTCTCTCCATTGCCTTTCCACTCATCCCACACAATTTCAATGGCGCCGACAGCTGAAGAATCACACGTGACGTGTCCTCCTGGAATCTTGACTCAAAATCAATATCCAATTGATCAATCCGATCCATGGCACGCTTCAGATCCGCTGCGACACCGGCTGATATAATCTGGATCTCTTCTCCCTCCTCCTCATCGTCATCCACGTCATCTGTCGTCTCATCCACATCCGCATCATCTGAATCCGACGATTTGCTTTTGTATTCCTCCTCATCGCCATCCAAACTTCCCAAATCGTCATCCTCCTCCCCAACGTTCACATTTTCTGGTGCCATTTGTGCAACCTCTTGGAACTCGTCGCCGAATGAGTTGGTGTGGATGTGGAGCACAGGTTTCGGTGTGAATCCGTCGAATTTCGCCCACTTCTGAATGAGCAACTTGGCGACAGGCGGTGTCAATTCATTTCCGCATAGGTAGACGTGCTTCAGATGCCGATGGAGTTGTGGATTCAGATGGTCGACGACGTAGTTGCATCCGGCATCACGGATGAGACAGTCTGATAGATTCAGAACTTCCAGTTTTGGCCATGACTCGAGAGTCCTTGCCAATGCTTTGGCGCCTTTTGGGAGCACGGTATTATCCTCCAACCATAGGTGACGAAGGTTCCGATTGTATTTGAGAGCAGCGACGATTGCACGAATTCCCTCCTCGTGGATTCCGTTCTGACGAACGTCGAACCACTCCACCGTCTCCAGAGACTGGAAAATGAATGGATTATTTTGGTTAATGACAAGGATCTATGGAGGAAAAAAAATTCTTAGCAACTGCCAAAAAGTATTCTTCAGAAGTGAAAATTCAGAATATCTCATCTTCTCCTCCTCATGATACTCTTCAGAAAACATACCTTAAATGTGGCAGCCAACGCATGCGCTCCAGGATTCTCCAATCGATTGCGTCCAGCGATGAAGGTCTTCAACCTCAGACGACTCTCTCCTCCAACAGCGATCGATTTCCGCAGGCATTCAGTCAAGCTCTTGGCGATTTGTTTTCCACCGACACCTAATCCATTGTTGTTCAGCTTAAGAACTTCAAGGGAAAATGCCGACGGACTTTCGAGGAACTCTTTTAATGCATCTGCACCGATTGGTCCGAAAGCATTGTCGGATAAATCCAACTCCTTAATTTTGGCTCCCGCCTTGATCATTCCTCTTCCAAGAGCCTCCAAAATCGGTGGAATCTCGTGTTTCAATCGTCCTGTGAATAGGTCACTCCACAGACAACGCTCCAGTTCTGGATGTGTCTCCAGTGCCTTCGCAATCTCCTTTCCTGCTTCAATTCCCAGTGTATTGCCTCTTAACTCCAACGCCTTCATTGATTGTGTCGCTTGGATCGCTTTGACCACTTCAGATGCCTTTTCAGCAGTATCCAGTTTTAATGACTGATCCAGGAATGATACTAAGCCATTGTTTTGGGAGTCATCTGTGATTTTGATGCATCCGAATCCTTTGTTGACCATATCATCCATCATTTGATCAACAGCATTTGGTTGTATCGACCGATTGATCACCGTCTCGTGTGATGTGTTCAGGGCGTCTGAAAATGTAAAATTGCTCTATGGAGACTTAGAAAATCCAGAATGGGCGTGACTGACTGTATGCAGCTGGTCCATGAAGGACTCAGATACGAGATCGCGATCGATTTGGGGCGAAAAGTCAAATTTTCGCAGACTTGGAAAGTTCAGAATATTACCTTCTTCCATGCTCGCATCCTCTGCACCTTGCTCCTCCTCCTCATCCGATGACAACAGTTCATCATCGCCACGTCTTCCGAAATCAATGTTTCCTTGTCCAAATTGTGCTTTGGCAGCGTCGAAATCCTCGCCAAACATGTTGACTGATATGTCCACTTTTCTGAAAAAAGAAAGAAATAATTTTGAAATTCTAGACCATCAAACTCACACATGAGACATTCCGGCGGAATTGAAAAAGGATCCAATCTCCTGAATGACATCTGAGGTGATGTTATTGCCGCTGAGCACCACCTTCTGAAGACAATCACGTCGTCTATCGAGACCTCCTATGATAGCAATGATTCCTGGATCATCACAAATACAATCTCCAAGATCCAGAATCTCCAAATGGTGAAGATCGGGAAGAACTTCGGCCAGCTCGAGTGCTCCTTCTGGACCGCAGAAGTTGTCATTGATGTCGATGACACGAAGAGATCGATTGGCTTTGAATGCTTGCGCCAGAGCAGCGATGGCCGGCTCTTTTATTCCATTTTGAGGGAGGCGGATCTCTTCGAGGGTTTGCATCATCTGGAAGAAATATGGGATAGAGTTTCACGGAATGGGCTCTATTTTGTCAGACAAGTCGTCGTAAAATGGGATATACTGGACATGTTTGGATCATTTCAAGGTCTTCCAAACAAAAGAAGACTATTACGTTCTATCAAAAATTCAGAAAAAATTGGGAAAATCCCGGAAAAAATCCAAGAAAATCCCGGAAAAACTCCGGGAAAAATACCGGAATTTTTTGATGAATCTTGAGAGTCTTTTTCTTGTTCCAGAAGTCTAGTCTTGAAATGACCTTATTATGTTAATTTTGGGATACAATTTAATTCCTAGGTGCATTCTGTACACAATTCTTTAGTTTCCTGGTAGATCAAATATTCTAACGTGGCAAAATTTGGCATCATTCATTTTTTGAACGGAATTTTTTCTTGTTTTTGTTATTCTGCTTCGCTTCGATTCTTCGTGTTTTGCAATTTTTTTGTTTTTTTGCTGGAAATCCAGAAATATCGTATCCCTTACAATGAATGCGTCCGTCAGTGCTATCGTGGATTGCACCTCCAATCGATTCCGTCCGCACACAAACTTTTTGAGTTTGAGCGGTTTTCCGGCGGCTTTTGAGCTATTGATGAGTTGGCACAGGGCGTTTCCGACAGTCTCTCCAGCCAATCCAAGTCCGTTGTTGTTGAGGATCAGGTTCTCTAGCGTATACAGTGCAGGGGACTGTAGAAAGCTGAACAGAGCTGAAAAAAGAGTTTATCCGAGTGTCTGGATGTCGCGGGCACTTACACTTGGAAAGACCGGCTCCGAAGGCGTTGTCCGATAAGTCCAGCGTTTTTAGCTGGCACCCAGAAGCAGTTAACGCGCCGGCTAAAGAATCCAAGACCAATGGAATTTCGTCTTTGAGTCTTCCCGTGAACATGTCACTCCACAGGCATTCCTTGAGATCCTTCTTCGTTTTGAGAGCATTCGCGATGAGTTCACCGGCTCTAACACTAAGGGTGTTGCCACGGAAATCCAGAATCTCCAAGTTCTGATGAGCATTGATTTGGGCCACAACTTTGTTGACTGCAAAAGGGATAATTGTGATTTTTAGGTGTTGTTTTGCTTGCAAAATTAGTTATAAGGTCTTGAGGCGCTCAGATTTTCAGAGAGCAATTCGGAAACCTACTGGTCAAGAATATCAGTTTCCAGCTGATTTTGGGCAAATTCTCAACTGCTATGGGGGTATTCAAGTGCTATGTTGTAACTGCTAGTGTCTCAACAGCTATATTTGGCTCTTCTGCTATGGCGATAGCGGTTGAGACAATAGTCATAGCAGTTGAGAAATCAAAAGTGGCGAAAATAGCAGTTGATCCATAGCAGATGAGACAGATACAGCAGTTGATACAATAGCAGTTAAGTATCTACCCTATTTTTGTTTCAGAAATTTTCTCTTAGAAAAATCATTTTTGTTCAATGCTCTACTCACTTTCTTCGTCAGTGTCCAATTTGAGTTGTTGCCCGTTGAATGACAAAGTGTTGTTCAAATCCATTTCGAATAGTAACCTCTGCAAGAAACCCCTTTGAATTTTTCAAAACTCAAAATTAATTTTCAGACATATTTTCCATGATTTTCCGCGTGCTTTCTGCTGATTGGAGGATCGGAAGTAGTCGGAGAATAGACCGGGAGAATAGTGAGAAATAGTCGGGGAAGCATTAGATCAATTATGGAATTCTCATTCCAAAAATTGGAAATTTCAAGGGAACAACTACCCGTGAATATACAAGAAGAAGAAGTTTGATGAAGAAAACTAGATAAGGAAGAAGAGGCAATGAGACATAGAGAAAGAAATGGAAAATTCATAATAGATGGCTGATAAGAG
The DNA here is from genome assembly GCA_000143925.2 of Caenorhabditis brenneri. Taxonomy (NCBI): domain Eukaryota; kingdom Metazoa; phylum Nematoda; class Chromadorea; order Rhabditida; family Rhabditidae; genus Caenorhabditis; species Caenorhabditis brenneri. The sequence goes on from GL379793.1 coordinate 260,679, forward strand.
AGAAAATGACACTTGGTAATTAATTTGTTAGGATAGGCAAGGAAAACAACATGTGTACTACCGTTTCTTGCAAATCGGGATAATCAGAAATCGTTGGGGGGTTTTTTTTTTGGATTTTCTATGTTTTTTTCTCTGAATTTAAACTTTCATTAGTATCTAAGTCGGCAAATACTCAACTGCTGTGTATCTCTACTGCAATTTCCCAACTGCTATATTTGGCTCTTCGGCTATGGATCAACTGCTTTTGTCATAGCAGTTGAGACACCAAAAGCGGCGAAAATAACAGTTGATTCATAGAAGAAGAGCCAAATATAGCAGTTGAGACTATACCTATAGCAGTTGAGAAATAGCAGTAGAGATACATAGTAGTTGATTATCTACCCTCGAAATATTGTGTTCCGAATGTTAAAATGTGAAAAACCTTAAGTAGAAATATTCCATAAAACTAGGAGAATATTGAAGGCCGTAGTAATAAAAAACACGATTTTTCGAAAAATAAATTCAAAAATATTCGAAAATGTTTCGAAAGCTTCCAATAAATTTTCTTGTGAAATTTGTGCAAAATCGTGAAATCCAGATGTTTTTTCTGAATAGAATTACGACAGGAAAGTTAACGAAACCATTTTCAACCGTTTTACTCCACGGAACCCCGTGGTGTTCTCCAACAGAAAAAAACAGAAGGTCAACAACAAACATCAGTTGTTTTCTCGCTCGCTCATCACCTCCAACACACTCACACTTGTAGAGAAAATAGTCAAGAAACTACTCCTGATCAAATTTCCTTCTTCCCCTCCACTGCTCAATGAGCAATTCAGCGTGAAAATTCGGAATTCCGAGCAAAATTAGCAATGGAAAAATCATGGAAAATTGGTCAAAAACTGAAAAAAAAGGATAGGAAATATGATCGAAAATTAACGACTTGAACAAGCTTCGAAAATGTGACTTTCGCAGAATTAGCAATCAGAAAAAATGGAGAGAAATTAGTAAATTTATAAGATTGACATGATTCTTTTCAGGCAAAAATACAAAATTAGAATAAAAATAAGTTGAAATAAAAAGGAAAGAGATCAACAGGGACAGAAGAAAACGGGCAATTTTGAAATATTGTAAAATAAAAATTCAAAAAGAAAGGGATAAGAATCAAAGAATTAGTGCTCCATCTCATCGTTCTTTCGGTTCAATTGATCAATAAACCGTTGCTCTCGTCGCTCGAAAATCGCTCCGAATCCCTCCAGAGCCGCCTGTGCCAACGATCCGACTTCTTTGGTGTCGGGACGATAGAATGCCTCTTCTGGAAGCTTCGTCTGCCGATTAAGCTGCTCTTTGACCCATTTCACGTGTCCTTTGATCCACGCGGCATGATTACCGGTGGTGGTGGGCATGGACTCTTCAAGGATTGCATCCATGGAGGTAGGGAGGATGGTGAGCCGGGAGTCTGGGAGCCACGCTGGCATCGGTGATCCTTCTGAAAATGAAAATTCTATTAGGGGGAAAAATCAAGGGAAACTACTAACTGTCTGCTGGATAAGCCTCTGTCAAATATTGGCAGAATTTCCCGAATATTGTCTTCTTCTCCATATCCTCCTTATTCCGAACGCGATTCCACTCGTCATAATCCACCAACGCCTTCCACGTCTTCTCAATCTTCTCCTTCAACGCATCAGAATCCGGATGAACTTCCAAAAGATCAGCCAACAAATGGAACGCCCGTGCGAACCCGTCAACAGTGGCTTCGTCATTCGGCTGATTCGCCATATTCCACTCGAGCATCTCTTCCACCGACATCATCACATCCAAATCGCTTCCGTATCCGGTTTTGAGAATCTCTATTGGAATGCGAAGACGATGCTTCATCTCTGGATATCGTCGCTTATAGAAATCGAGAACTTCCGATACATCCGTTCCATCCTTACAACAGCTTGCACAATAGTGGGCTCGAGTAAGGAAATCTGCGAATTTCTCGAAGCTCTTCGTCTCGGATTCGGCCAAACTCATCAGTGTCAACGCGGCCTTTCCGAACTGCTTATTAGCGATTTCTCTTGAAAATCTCAACTCTTTGAAGTTGTCTAGATACTCATCCACACGTTTTCCATTCTGCTGAAGGAGTACATCGTTCCGCCCATGTCTCTTCAAATAGTCACACAAGTACATTTCAAAGTCCTCCTTCACAAACGCCTTCTTGTATCGTTCGAACGTTTTGGTTCTTGTGGTGGGATCAGTGGTGAGATAGTTCTTTACAAGAGTTCCAAAGTCACGATGCTTCTCCGCTAACGCCATCGCATCGGCTGGCTTTCCGAGACTAATCAGGTCCTGGAGCACTTTGTCGTTGTCGGGACGCGCCTCGATTTCGCTGAGATAGAAGTCGTAGATACTGAAAGTTTCAATTAGGACAAATTCTTTCTGAATGACAAAAAGTACCTCAATATGTACAACAAGAGCCTTGTTCTCTCACTGTCTGACGCGGTTCCCTCACGAAGCTCCTCGATGATTCTCTCCGAAACGAAGCGATACGAGTCGGCGAACGTTTCCATCGTCCACCAGATTCCTGATTTTTGAGCTTCGATTTTCGTTCTGCAACTTTATTCGAGGGATTAGAGAGTGTCTGCTGTTAGGCATGTACTAAATTACAGCAAAATGTAGGATAAGAATAGACGCCGATTTTAATGGCAAAAAAAAAGAAATAAAAAAAACTCGTACAGTCTCCAGCTGACGATCGCATCTTTGATTCCTGACAACAGCTCGCACACAGCATGGAACACTTCCAACCGATGTGTTTTCACTTTGGTGAGCACACGCTTATCCAACTGTTGAGCGGCGATCATCGGAATATGATGAAGAAGACCGCAACGTCCGAAGAGAGCATCTTTGTCCTTCAGTCCGAGTTCCTGGACTTCTGGAATTCGTAGAACTTTCTCTATAACCGCGTCGAATATGGCGGCGTTCGCCTCATTGGAACACTTCCATGTCCAGATGGCTGTAGTGGCGGCGACACGTTCGGCGATCTGAAAAATAAAATATAATTGGGGAACTGTGAGCTGGAATTACCTCTCCCAGCATAATTGCTCCGGTTCGATTAGCCATTATTCCACCACGATTCACCGGACAAACCGACACAACGATTCGCTCGTAAAGGTACATATGCTGAAGGAATAGATTGAATCTCGAAGTTAGAACTCGTTTCGCGTGAAGCTCCGTATCGGTTTTGTTGGCCGCATCCGAATAGTCGATAATAGCGAACAGGAACTGAGCAACGACACGTGCCAACTCTTGATCAGCCATCTTGACAATCTCTATCAACTCCTCCGACGCCTTATTCATATCTTTTTCTGTGAAATGTTCAAAAGATCGATGCAAACTTTGGAAAACCGGTGTCTTTGGAAGACCGGAGGCCACCATTTCCGACAAAAGTTCACTCAGAATCGGCCAATCGTCACCACCTGCTGCCAGTGATGGCACACAAACTTGAGTATTCTTGTAGACATCCGTACCATCCGAGAATCCACGTGGCAAGAGGCGAATCGTAGAGACTCCAGAATCCAACATCATCACATAAACGTATCGTTTGCAAATAGCGTATCCGATGAGTTGTTCTCGAGATGGGAATGCCACATGGCGGAAAACAATATCTTTCTTAATGGGCTTCTCCAAATTGAACGGAAGGAAGACGGTGACGGCGAAGTATGGATTCAGAATGATCACGCCGTCGGTGGTCGCCGCGTTTTTCGCTTCAGAAGTGTCTTGTGGAATACACAACGTTAGAGTCGAATAAATCGAATCATCTTTCTTCAGGAATAGAGCACGATGCTCGCTCATAGTGATTTTGTACTCCCAGCGGAGTTTGGTTGGCGTTTGGGTAGTCCATTCGGGTCCGATCCATACGAGGAACATGTGAACACGAGTGGAGTCCTCGTGTGTTCCACCGAGCAACACCATCAAGCCACCGCGGTAGACGGCTGCGTCGATAAGACGTGTTCGGACCATGTTGGCGTCTCTCTTCAGTTCAGTCTTGAAATACTCGGCAATCTTTGGCGTAAAGAAATCCTTGTTCTTCAGTGACCACACTTCTCCCGGTGTCAACATATTATAAACAGTCAAAATATCCGGGGAAACTGCTACAACCAACAAGTCATCAGCCATGTGTGAGAATGTATTGGTAACCATCGACGTATTATCCTTCTGTTGTCCTCCAAACATTATCGATGAAAGACGTCTTCTGATTCCGGTCGCTTCTCTTCCAACCACTTTATGGCAGCTCAAAGCGCCAGTTTTCGCCGAATCGGGACCCTCTCCATTGAGAAAGTATACAGTTCCTGAAGTCGTTGTCAACAGGAACGACGCAGACTTCCCATCGCATGGCTCATCGGCCATCTCGACGCGAAGTGCCACTTCACTATTGATATCGAGCACTTTTTCCACGTAGTTTTGTGATTCGATGGATGTCCAGTGACGGAGAACTCCTTCCGGAGATATGACGACGACTCCGGGAATTTGAGTCTTGTTGGCGCCCCGAAAGACTCCGTCGTAGACGACAACACATTTCGCTGAACGTGGAAGACCACTGGTTGGAAGTGGAAGTTGAGTGGGAATCGAGGCGCGGTTGGCTGGCTGAAAACAATTTTTTTCTTGCAAAATTATTTCGAAAATGTTGAAAAAAATTGAATTTCCACTCACTTTAACTTTTTCCCAAATGAACATTTGATTTCGTGACAACACCCAACACCACTTCTCGTTCATCGACGCACAATGTGAAAGGATCTCTGTGCGGTGAGCTGAAGCGTGCCAATCTGAATTCGTTGCAGCCAATTTCCATTCTTTTCACTCGATTTTTACTCACTATTGAGAAAGGCCTCTTTGACCAGTGCCGGATATTCTATGGGCATTCCGTCGAGCACCAGCTCCATGTCTCGTGTCATCTCTGTAAATTCCGCGTGCGACATCGTGTCGAAAATCCGAGAATACGCACGAGAATTGGTAGAGGATTCAAGGAAGTTCGTGAGAAATTGGATGAGGAATGGAGAAACAGAGATTCGCGCCGTTTCGAAAATTCAAAAATAGAGCGGCGCGGCGAGACCAAGACAGTTTGGGAAACATGCGCCTTTAATTATACCGTAATTTATTGTTTTTGTTTCTATGAATTTCTTGATGAAAAGCTCATTCTAAAATGCAATTTAAAGAGAAAAAACGTTGAAAATTCGAAAAAATAGGAAAATAAATTCAAATTCCCTCATTTTTCCGTGTCATCTATTCTTTGTTGACGCACTCCTTCCCCGCTTGCCCTCTATATGTCTTTTTTCTTTTTACAGGTGGCGAAGCGAAAAGAATAGAACAACTAGGAATGGATGAAAAGAAAATAAAGCTTGAAGATAACTTTTTAGAAGATTTAGAAGAGGAAGAAGAAGAGACGGTGAGTCTTAATAAAAAATAAGACTATTTTTTCGAAGAAAAAATAAGCAACAATAGGCTTGTTACAAGAAAGTGTTTCCAGGAGTTCTACGAAGCTCTCGATCCAACGGAACCATCCACGTCAAATGCCTATCAAGACGGTAAATATTTTGAATTAATTTTAAAAATAAAATCTTGTGAAAATTGAAAAAGCATAAAAAGTGGAACAATTTTCACTCAAACTTCAAAAATTAACTTGTTTTTGTTCAAAAAAACACAAAAACACCGTAGAAACCACCAAAAAGTTCCAGAAAAGTTCCATTATGCTCCGGAGCCAGTCGAAATCGCCGTTGTCTCTTCCGGAACCACGTCTCCATCCACATCTCTACAGCGGAATCGCCTGAGAGGCAATCGAAATTCGAGTGCAAAAGCAATTGCAGAAGCCGCCAAGAATAATGGAATGCAGACTGTGGATAGGGTAAGGAACAACCACATTTTTCTACTGGTTTTACACTAAAAAAATTTCCAGTCCGGAGCGAAATTCGTCATTCCAATCACTGTACAAGCACACCCCACACAACTGAATGATAGAGTATTGAACGAGAAAGATGATATTTTAAGCCGTAAGTTTTCCTTTACATCCGGACAAACCAACACATCCTATTTTCAGAAACCGAAGCTCTTCCCTACTGTTGTCACTGTAACTCCGTCATAAAAACGTGGCGTGGCTTCGAGTATCACGTGCTGAAAATTCATCTGAAATACCGCCCGTATCGATGCTTTCACTGCCAAAAAGAGAGTTTCTACACCGAAGAAGAAGGACGATTTCATTCGAGTACGGTGCATCCCAGTGAAGATGTAGAGCTTGTCAAGCAGTATACTGTGGCGAAAGAGACAGCTGCAAAGGAGGCATTCCAGAACATTTTTATGATGTGTAGAGATGGGGTTAGCTTATTTCTTTTCTTTTTTTGAGATTTTGATCAGTTTCCAAACCTCTTTTTTTTCAGCCAAAAGTCACGAGAGAAGTCGTCTTTCAGTGGGAACAAGAGGCTTTCCAGCAAGTCATGAAATTCCATTACTTGCGATTCAAGCGTCCGATTATTCTGACAAAGAAATTGTAAATTTTTCATTTTTGAAATTACCAATTTTTCATATTCAGACCCGTCCGCTCTCGTGAGCAACAAACTGAAGTGAGTGCTTTGCGCCTCATGATCCAACCGATTCTTCCTCATGACCAACAGACCGAACCCATCTTCCCTCCGAATATCTCGTTGAATGATCATCGTCTTGTTACAGTAAGCTTCCAAAAGAATGGCGATTCCCTTCATGAAATTCCAAGATTCCAGGCGTACAACCGGGTGCCTCGTCCGCAGCAGAATCCAGCTCCGGTATCGATCCGACCGAAATCCACCGCTACACTTCCTGATGAGGATCCCAGGGATAGGCAAAAGAGAGTCTCCGCACTAATGCGAGCTGTCGCCTCATCTCAAAATTCACTTTCGTGATTTTGTTTTTATTTCAATAAGCATGTTTTCACTTTTTTAGAACTTCTCTCAGGGTATTTTTCTGTGCATTCTTGCTCCTCTTGTCATCATTCTAGATTTTTCAATACGGAATAAACGGTTCATTTTTTTTCTGAATTCTTTGAACATTGGATTTTTCATTCCATTCCATTTTATTTCTTTCTTATAAATCTTCGAAAAAAACGTCCGCCTTTAAAAGATTCCAATCTAATTGCGTCCGAAAGACAGTTTTATGAATTTATTGGGTGTAGGGAAAGACAAGGTCGAACATCTTCCGCCACGTTTGGTATTAGTTTCAATGAAGGTCACTTCCGAAGCGCCGAAGGCGCGTCTGGTATCCATTCCCCGAATTTTTAAAAACTAACAATTTTCCAATCAAAACCTCACTCTGCTCCAATTTCTGCAAGAGATCCACGTGTATCCATGTATTTCCACACATATCCATCTGCAATATACCATCGCCTGTGCAAACAGCTCTGTCACTCTCTCTTCCTTCTCTCTTAATACAGCCTCCTTCCGTTTTGCGCCAAATATTCCCACACACACAAAACGGTTGGGTGAGGCGACGTGTGTCGGTCGTCCACATCTAGCATGTACAGTTGTTCTAATATCTTTCCCCCATTTCTCTTGTCCTTCCCTTTCGACACCTGCGTCTCCGGACCGGTACGTACACACTAGGTGAATTGTTCCCATAATGTACGTGTGGTCGAGACCAGGTCATTTCGGTCGTTGTTATGTTTGCTTATCATTGATTAGGTGGTGATGGGAGAAGCTGTTGAAATTTATGAGTAACAAGGTGCTGGTTTTGAAATTTTAGTTTTGATTAGTGAGGTTCTTTATGTCGTGTTTCATATTCTTCTCAACTGCTATGTATCTCTACTGCTATTCCTCAACTGCTATATTTGGCTCATCTGCTATGTATCAGCTGCTATAGCCATAGCAGTTGAGACATCAAAAATGGCGAAAATAGCAGTTGATCCATATCAGAAGAGCCAAATATAGCAGTTACACGGTATCCCAGACGAGAAAAGCGCCCTCAATTTTCGCTCCTCCCCTTTTTGAAGTGCGCAAACCTGCCGGCTGGCGCACTTTCAGTGAAAATTAAATTTTTGAATGGAAAAAAATAAATTTTGCATAAAAATGAAACTTTCGCGATTTTTAGTAGGTTTTTTGATAATTTCAGTTAGAATAGTGTATCAGTTATTGAATGCGCGATAGAACATGAAGTTTGATGCATTTTAAAAAAAGTTACGTCGACTTTTAGAATTACACCTGAATTTTGATATAACTTTCTTTAAAATGCATCGATTTCAACCTTTTGTGGCTCATTC
>GL379793.1:268924-302088 GCA_000143925.2 Caenorhabditis brenneri
CGATACATGTTGCGCACAAAAACGAAACAATTTTTTTCCACCCAAAAACAAGATCATAGTGGAATTCTCGTACTGGTGTATACTGGGAAAGAAGTGTTTCGTTTTTATGTATCGCATACTTCATTAAAACAGTGCTTTAGCTGCCGAATGAGCCACAAAAGGTTGAAATCGATGCATTTTAAAGAAAGTTATATCAAAATTCAGGTGGAATTCTAAAAGTCGACGTAACTTTTCTTAAAATGCATCAAACTTCATGTTCTACCGCGCATGCAATAACTGGAACGCTATTCTGACCGAAACTCTCAAAAAAACCACTAAAAATCGCGAAAGTTTCATTTTTATGCAAAATTTATTTTTTTCCATTTGAAAATTGAATTTTCACTGAAAGTGCGCCAGCCAGCATTGCGCCAGCAACGGTATGTGCGCTTTTCTCGTCTGGGATACCGTGAGTTACAACATAGCAGTTGAGTATCTACCTCAAATGTCGAACCGTCATTCCTTTCATTCCCCTCTTTTTTTATACATCATCCATCTGTCATCTATACCTGCCCTCACCACACGTGGAAACAATAGACAGATGTATTGAATATGCATTGTGTCATTCTATTGTCACCACATCGTTATGACACACGTGAAGAAAGATTTCAAACTTTTGCGATGATGAACTCTGCGACCTTTGTTCTTCTGATGTGCACATCACAATTGAGCAACCATCCTTCCGTGTCGGCTCCCGAGAAAAGTGTCAAACAAGGTGCTTGTTTGCCCGTCCACCTTTCAATATATACGATGAACTCAGCAGGAATTGTTTTTCAAGAGTATCGAAACGTTTTTGATGTTGTTGGTGTCTGTCTTCTTCTTCCTTCTTTTTCTTAATCCCCAACCACCATTACCACTTGATTCCTCTCCTCCACACTTTCATCATCATCTTCGTATTCTTCCACCTTCTCAAATTACCACCCTCCCCCTCTCCAGTTCCTCTTTACTCATCTTAATGCATAGCTTACTTTGTTTTCTTTTCCAGAAACCTATGTTATAAATTCTAATTCCAGATGACAGACGGCACGTCTTCATCGTCGGCCGCCAAGTTCATGTCGTCGGTGAACGGTCTGGTGCCGTCGACGATTTTCGATCGAAGTGAGTTTTCTGAAATGAAAATTCAAACCAGTTATAGTATGATCCCTGTTGTTTTTCACAGTCAAATGTCACCTGAATTTTCTTTTCAAACAAAAAAAAACAACCATTTTTCCCTCTGAAAATCCTGGTTTTTGCAGTCCACTCCGACATGGACGTCTCCGAAGAAATGGAGGAAATCCGTGAGGTTCTCTACGAAATGATCAAGAAAAACTTTCCGATGGGCGTGGCGGCCACACACTTAGCTGAAAAGTATCATGAAGAGTAAGTGGACATCTGGATAAACCAGTAGACATCTGGACAAACCAGTATTATTTCAGATTCGTGTCAAAAGGTCTGGGTCGAGAGCTTCCCGAAGATTGGATTCAACAGGTCACTGCGGCAGAGGAGTTTGAAGCCCAAGTAAGTTCAGATAACTGATTAATTTTCAGTAACCAAGATTTTCAGACACGCGGCCCAATCACCATCCTGTTTGTCCGGCTGTCCAACACCTCGTCATTTAAACGACCACCGATAAATTCGGTGAATGTCAGAGGTACTTTCTCTCTTTCTGAGAAGAAAAAGAACAATTATGAACATGCTGTTCTTCTAACTGTCCTTTCCCTGCATCTCTCGCTTTTTAACAATCTCTAACACAGAAAAGGGAAAATTAACAAAACATTTATAACTTCTTGTCCTTTTTCAAAGTTTTCGAACGACGGAATCGTGTCAAAAAGTTGTGCTTTCTCCGCTTCCTCATGTATTTTCTCTCCTCTTTTTCCTTCCTTTTCAACTCCTCCAGCTTTGCTTGCACCTCCGTGTCCGGTGGGTCAAACGATTCTCGGCGATATCCAGACATCTAAAATTTCTCTTAGACCTTTACCAAACTTCCAATCTTACCTGCCAAACTCTCATTTCATACCAACAACCAGCCATCACTGCGAATAGCAGGAGAACGAGTACGAATGCGATACTCAGCTTCTCGAGCATTATTGGTTCCAATCTTTTGATAATAATTTGATTAGTTAGAGGATGAACAAAACTTACAACTCGCGAAACAATCGATTGTAGTTCATATTCAAATATCGAAAGTTTTGATGGATAGTTGATACTTTCTGCACTGCACTCTGGAGTCAACGCAAGTTTGAAATCCACGTTTATAATTTACGCGTGAAGGTCACGTGTTTAATTTATTTTGCTTTATAAATTCTGATGATCAGAATTCTGAAGACTGTTCAAACATGACCTCCAAATAGTTTATTTGTTTGTTTATTCATTACCCGTTTCCCACTTCATTATCATACACTTAATAACATTAATAACGCCTTCTCACCATCATATTTGCCTAGCTTTATGCATGAATCTCTCTCCTGCTGGTTCTTCATCTCTCTAATCCATACATTTCAGCCGCCCTTCTTCTTCTCACCAAATCCGCATTAACATCACCACCACCAACCACCGTCTTCGCTTTCTTTCCCTCTGTTTTTTGTATAACCGAGCTTTTTTTTTAACAATACAGTGAGTTTTTTGGATATTAACCGTTGTGTTGTTTCGTGCATGGTTTTTTTTCTGGAATTTTGTGAAAACTAGTTCATTACAGTAATCTCAACGGATAGAGAACCCACAGCGGATGAGTTGAAGAAGATCAAGCAGAGAAAAGAGAACGAACCGGTTGAGCATGCGAAAACTGTAAGACAGAAAAAGAACGAGACCCCTAATTTTCATAAATTTCCAGCTCTCCCGTCCATCTGCTGCTCTAAAAGAGGGATGCACTGTATCCATTGTTTTCGCCGAATCGCCCCTCCGATTCTTCATCCGTGCTCTTTCCGATGACGATCAATACGAGAAGATCGGCACCACCCTCGCTGAAATATACGCTCAAGAAACACCACCATCCCCTCTTGATAGCAGAGTCGCCATCTATGAAATTGTGGCAGAAGGCGCTTACGCTCTTCAAGATTCTAATGGAACGTGGTTCCGTGTGATCGCAAAGCAGCCACCACAATCCGGACAAGTTCTTTGCCATTTTGTGGATGTTGGAGTGTGTGAAAAGTTCCCTGTGGCGGCGTTAAGATTGTTACCGCCGGCGGTGCATCCTGTTATGTCAAGTGAGTTTAGAAAAGAAAAGTTTTATTCACTTTAAGAAAACTTTCTCGAGTACTCACTATAACTGATGAGTCCGTCAAAGTTACTGTCGATGTCACTGAAAATTCAAATAAACCTGTTGGCTAAAAATCTGTACAAACCCTAGAACTTGATCAACTTGAACTTCGATACTCTCCACATCCAATCCTCCTTTTCCCTCATCTTCACTATGCTCGGTAATCAATTTGAACAGCTCCACCCCATCCAAATAGTGATCCTTGTTCGTGTCACCGACCTTAAAATAGAAGAATTGACGGTCGGAGGATGAGGTGTGCTTCTCGATGTCTATCTTGTTTCCGTAGTGCTCTTTTAAGTGTCTGAAGTAATTTTATTAGGTACAATAACCCAAAAAAAAGTACTCGATACTTAAATCCTCACTCGACGCGAAACTACGGATATGCGAGTTCTTGAAACCGTTTACACACTGAAAACTGGTGGTTTTTTGAATAGAAAAGCTGGGGATCTAATAAAAATACATACCAAAATCACCGCAAGTAGAACGTGTGAGAAGACGAAAACGCCGGCCATTTTTACGGATAATAACTAGAAGAATTTTGAAGTTTCGGAAAATTAGGGGAAAAATGCCACGTAGCATTACAAAAAAATAGAAAGGGCATAAAATACACGTCACAACGAGACGTTCAAAATTTTTTTTTATTGAAAGAGTGCTCTATCTAAACGAGCAAATGATCAGTAGAGCAAACTTGAATCACACCAAAATATGGAATAGTTTTTCAGTCGGCTCAATGGCTCGAGAAGTTCGCCTGGATATCACTGAACACGAGGCGCTGAAACTCAACAATAAATTCGTGGATTTGACGTTTGAGACCAAAGAAGACGGTGTACAAGTGCCAGTTAATCTAACTCTCTCCAAATTCGATGCCTCCACAGATGCCTCGCTTCCCATTGTGGATCTGCTCACTTCTGATGGCTCCTCTGTCACAGAATCTCTCAAGAAACCAGTCGGTGTTGTCCGTCTAAGCACACCAACAAAAACAACATCTCCAGTGACTCCTGTTACGTCTTCAGCCAGCAGCTTGACGTGTCTTTTTGATAAACCGGCTACGGTATGTACAGTAACTTCGGACTCTTTTTCAGATTTTGAAAAGATTGTTATCTTTGCAGATCCAACCAATGACCGTATCCCAAATGCCAATGTCCGCTTTCCCAGCCAATGCGATTTTCGCCGCAGGACCCACTGACATCTCATTAAGGCAGCTATCTCTGGATCCCATGCCAGATTATATGTATGCGAAGCTCAAGGAGGAATGCACCCTTCCGGATTCCCAACTCGAAAGTGCACCCGAATTCGGAGCATTCTACGCCGCCTTTATCGATGAACGATGGGAACGAGTACAATGTATTCGTGCTAGCAAAATAGGTATTGGACATCTGGACATACTCAAACATCTGAATAATTATTCCAGACAAACAAGCCTACTGTGTCTACCTTCTCGACGTTGGCGCCTTCCAATACGTTCGAAAAGAGGCGATGCGTCGTCTAAACTCTACCTCTCCATTCAAAAAGATGCTGATGTTCAAGTGTAAGATTGGTGGGATTAAGCCAGTGACAGGCGGAGAAGTTTGGAGTCGAGAGTCCCATGAAGCAGTCAGAGAGTTCTTTGAAGCAGCCTGCGGAGAACCTGTAGTGGTAAGATCAATTGGAGCGCAGTTTCAATAATGAGGAATTATGTTTAGGTGGAGCCTACACCTCCAGGATGGTCGCAGTGGAAACAGCTCAACGCTCCTGGAGTGCCAACTTGTGAGGCTCGTTTGTCCTGTTGTGGAAGAGATATTGGGGATTGGCTGATCGCATGCGGACTTGCTCTTCCTATCAATGCTCCCATCCCAAGTCCGAATTCCCAGTCGTTGCTGACTTTTGTGCCTCCACCGATTAATATTGTTGGCGGGAGAATTTAATTTTTGAATTTTTTGTTTTGTTTTTTCATTATCAAATCAACGCTTTATATCGATTTCCTGTAGATCCGTTCGAGTAGTTTTTTGTTCTTTCATAGTCTTTCCTTTTTCCACGTTTTTGCTCATTTTGAATTCAGTTCCCACACCTAATAATTGTTCAGTTTCTCTCTGTGATAATTCCACGTTTATTTGCTCTACTTAACATGGTGCTTCATTTCTTTCTCTCTCTTTCAATGGGCTTGCTTTTTTTGAATTTTATTGCAAAAAAAAAAGATTTTCAATATTTGTTGACCTTGTTGTGAAAACTAAACGTGTTCATTAAATTGCCACGTGTCAAATATTTTTTTCTGTGGTTTTTTTTTTCACTTCTGCCTTTTTTTCGTTGGTTTTTCGAAGCTTTTTCCAGATTTGGAGTTAGTTTTCAGCAATCTTTAACAGAAAATTAACTGAAAAACAGGAAAAAAAAATTGATTTTCTAAAAAACTAAACGAGTTCGAAAATTTTCAGTTCATAAAACGCTTCATTTCTCTTTTCCAGCTCCCCAACGCCCGCTTGAATGCTGAGCGTGGGCGGTGGTCGTTCGGCGGTATGTCGTGCCGTCATTGCCACTTCCATCGTCTGGCTGCTCATCGACGTGGTGATCCTCTTCTACTATCTGGATCCATCGTCCTCACAACAGCTGGCAGAGGACAATAGGTATCGATCCTTGATTCTTTTGAATTATTCTTTTTGGAGAAGGTGGTGGTGTAACCCATATTTTAAGAATAACCTCAAAACAAACTACGATGAGCTGGGCAATTGGAGGTGTTGATGAGTTGGTTGTTGTCGCTGACAGCCAATCAGTTTTCAGTTTATTCCTTGTTTTTGATGGGAAACAGTGTTATTATCGGTTAGAACGAATTTGAGAATCCCCCGCTTTATGTTAATTTTTGGTTAATATTTCAAAAAGCAAGCCAAAAAAAATCAATAATTGTTTCCAGAATACTGACACGTGGCCAGCGGCGGATAGAACCTGAACCACCGGCTCCACCACAACATCATGACAATTCAGACGACGTTCACCATGAGAATCCACAAAAACAAGTACAACAAGTGTATCCGGTGGATAAGGAGACGGCTAGCCAGTTGAGGAAACTCATGGAAAGTGAGTCTAGAAGCTTAAAGTGATTTTGAACCGATAAATCCTTTCAGCGCAAGCCTTCGGACCCGGTTTCCATGGACAAGGTGGTACTGGAGTCACTGTACCAGAAGAAAAGAAATCGATCAAGGAGAAACGATTCCTTGAAAACCAATTCAACGTAGTGGCCTCTGAAATGATCTCTGTGAACAGAACCCTTCCGGATTATCGATCAGAAGCATGTAGAACCGCTGGAAACTCGATCAAAACCACTGGAATGCCCACAACTTCCATCATTATTGTATTCCACAACGAGGCATGGACAACCCTTCTCAGAACTCTTCATTCAGTTATCAACAGGTCTCCAAGGCATTTGTTGGAGGAGATTATTATGATTGATGATAAATCGGATAGGGATTATTTGGTGAAACCGCTGGATGCTTATATCAAAGCACTTCCAGTTCCAGTACACCTTGTTCATCTGGAAGAACGATCTGGTCTCATTCGTGCTCGTCTCACTGGTTCCGGAATGGCTAAAGGAAAGATTCTTCTCTTCCTGGATGCTCACGTTGAAGTCACCGAAGGATGGCTCGAACCTTTGATCTCTCGAGTCGCAGAAGACCGAAAACGAGTGGTCGCCCCGATTATCGATGTGATTTCTGATGACACTTTTGAATATGTGACCGCTTCGGAAACCACGTGGGGTGGATTCAATTGGCATTTGAATTTCCGATGGTATTCAGTTCCCAAGAGAGAGTTGAATAGACGGGGTTCGGACAGATCAATGCCTATTCAGTGAGTGCAATAGAGCGAGGTTTCTTTTGAAATTTGAAATTTTTAGAACTCCAACAATCGCCGGTGGATTGTTCGCCATTGACAAACAATTCTTCTACGATATCGGAAGTTACGACGAAGGAATGCAAGTGTGGGGTGGAGAGAATTTGGAGATCTCATTCAGAGTCTGGATGTGTGGAGGCTCTTTGGAAATCCATCCATGCTCCCGTGTCGGGCACGTATTCCGTAAACAGACACCGTACACATTCCCCGGTGGAACCGCCAAAGTCATTCATCACAACGCCGCTCGTACCGCCGAAGTTTGGATGGACGAGTACAAGGCGTTCTTCTACAAAATGGTCCCAGCCGCTAGGAATGTTGAAGCGGGAGATGTAACAGAACGAAAGAAGTTGAGAGAGACTCTCCAGTGTAAATCATTCAAATGGTATCTGGAGAACATTTATCCAGAAGCACCACTGCCAGCAGATTTCCGTTCTCTGGGAGCAATTGTTAATAGGTTTACGGAGAAATGTGTGGATACGAATGGAAAGAAGGATGGACAACCACCAGGAATGCAGGCGTGTCATGGTGCTGGTGGAAATCAGGTAATGATTGCATAGGTTACTGTAACTAATCAATCAATTCACTAATGACGGCAAATACTCACGTAGATCTTTTTTTTTCTCAGTTGCTAGAATATGCTCTTTTGCCATAGCGGATCTTTTGCTATTTGACTTTGCTATACCCGAAACATTGGGTGGCTCAGTTGCTTGTTGCATGAATCATTTGCCAATCCAAGCAATAGTAACTGAGCAAAGCAAAAAATCCACTATAGCAGAAGAGCGAATTCTAGCAACTGAGAAATAGCAAAAGATCTATTTAATAGCAAGTGAGTATTTGCCACTAATAACATTAACCGCCCTACTAACAGACATACACCTTTAACGACGGCCACAAACTAATCGTCCCGGGCCAAATGGATCGATACGAACGGGTTCCGTTCCTGGTTAACACACAGGTTGCTGAGTGTGATATCTATGGGTTCTTCTCCGGGCTTTTTTTCGGGATTTATTTTTGGTTCTTCCCCTTATTCTTTATCCTCCTCTTTCTTACCGTTCCACAACACTGAAAAAGTTCCAGGCATGGTCGCTCACCGGCAAAGGCGAGATTCGATCCGACGACTTGTGCTTATCATCCGGACACGTCTATCAAATTGGATCGGAGCTGAAGTTGGAGAGATGCTCAGTGAGCAAGATCAATCCGAAACACGTGTTTACGTTTGATCCGCAGGTACAGTAATTTTAGAATTCGGGAGTTTGAATTCAAGAGGCAAATACTCAACTGCTATCTATCTCTACTGCTATTTCTCAACTGCTATGGGTGTGATCAACTGCTATAACCATAGAAGTTGAGACATCAAAAGTAGCGAAAAAAGCAGTCGATCCATAGCAGAAGAGCCAAAAATAGCAGTTGAGTATCTACCAATTCAAACGGCTAGAAAACGGTATTCCAGGCTGGCACTCTCCTCCACCGAAAAACCGGAAAATGTGTTACGGGAGCCGATCAACGGGTGACACTTGACGAGTGTGGAGTCGGCAGGAAAGATCAAATGTGGCAGTTGGAAGGATTCCAGAGCTCATAATCTTGTTTTTTGTATGAAGTTAAAAAAATCCCCGTCCCCAAACAAAGTCACACCCCACTTTTCAGTATTGATTTCAGTCTTTTTCTCTCTCGGTGTTCAATTCTTTCTTTTTTTTTTCGATTTCTCTCTCCCCATCAAAAATGTCCATACCACCAGTGCCTTCCTTTTTCTTTTGAAAATGTGCAACCCTATAATAATTGTAATTTAAAAAATATGTGATGTTTCGAAGCATAATTTATTGATTTTTTATTGCATTTCTTGACTCCTCCCCCTCTCCAATTATTCACTTCTTTTTGCATTTCACTTCTCTTCCCCTTCCCATCCATTCCAAATCTTCATATTTGGTTGTGAACTTGAAATTTCCCTTCGCTTTTTTTGTGTCAGCTCTTGACTTTTACGAGTGATTCTTTTGTGTTTTTTAGAGATAAAAAATACATTTTATTTCGATGAATCCAAATCTTTTCGCAGTTTTTCTTTCTCTATGCCCCTCCTTCAACTTGCTCTCATCAGAATCGTCACTTCCCCTTGTCGAGCACCGGCTTTGAATGGAGCCTGTGGCTCAATCTCATCGGCTGGCACCTCGGCCCACTGTATTATGAGTTTGTCGTCTTTCACAGGTCCTTCTAGACGAAGAATTTCAATTTTGGCTCTTCCTTTCGTCTCGACGAAACCGTACACCGGGCGGACGCGGTAGTTATCGTTGTTCGATGATTTTACCTGGATACGTTTTTTTTTTTGAAATTATTGATTAGTAACTACAAACCTTGAAAGCAACTCTGGAATCGACGGTGGAGACGATAAAATGAACTGATGTTCCGCCTGTCGCCGGAAAAGTCGCCATCGCTGGCTCGACGGTGAGATTCATTTTGTGGAAATGAACAAAATAAAATTTACCGCTTTTCAAATATTCAAATTAGGGCGCCCCCAAAAATCTTCACGTATCCATGACACGTGGAATTTGGAAAATCAAAAACCCAGCACTAAAAATGTATTCCTTGAAAAACAAAATCGTCAACGTTTCCGAAAAGTTTCCGAGAGAGAAAAGATGCTTCCGCGTCCGATGAGACCAATCAATGGGGATGTGGAGAGCAAGCATTTCGAATTGAAACTTGGAAGTCCAATTGTGGGTTTTTTTCTCAATTTCAGATTATACAGATTTGACCTACTACCGTAAGACCTGTAATTTATGCTCGCCCAGTACTGTACTTTCTGAGCAGCGTATCTCGGCTGTCTTTAAAGCTATCAAAAAGGTTTTAACTAGAAAAATGTTTAAAATGATTTGCTTAACATATTTTCAGTTGACCACTTCTTGATAGCTTCAAAGGCAACCGAGATATACTGCTTTGAACTTACAGTACTAGGGAAATCACTTGTATAAGTTACACTGTATGTTTAGAGCAGTATATCTCGGCTGTCTTCAAAGCTATCAAAAAACTTTCAACTAGTAAAATGTTTAAAATGCTCTGATTAACATTTCTTTAGTTGACCACTTTTTGATATTATGAAAAGCAACTGAATTATGCCGCTCTGAAGTACTGTGTGCCTCTTTTGACCTACCTTCCTATTTTCCAGCTCTACTTTGAGAATCCCCGTTGCGGATGGTACTACACTCCAGCAAAGGTGTTCATCAAAAATCCCACAAAGGATCGTTACACTTACAAAGTGAAGTGTACAAACAACCAGATGTTCGATATTCAGGCGCCAGTTGGGTTCATTGAACCAGAAGAGTCTGTGGATGTCGAGGTGTTCCATTGTCCCGGTTTCTTTATTCCGGAAAACGATTCTCATCATTTGTCCGTTTATTATATCAAGTGTGATAAGGAGGCAAAGGTTTGTTGGGGTTTTTTAGGTTGGGGAATTCAAAATTCGAAGCTGTAAACCTGTAATTTAGGCCCGTGTAGTACTGTATGTTCAGAGCAGCATATCTCGGTTGCGGTTATAGGTATCAAAAAGTAATCAACTAAAGAAATATCAAGCAAAAAATTTCAAACATTTTACTAGTTGAAAACTTTTTGATAGCTTCAAAGACAACCGAGATATACTGCTCTGAACATATAGTACTATTTCTGAAAGCTCTTGACAACCTGCGCCCAGAAATCATCCCATTTTCCAGGACTACAGTCCAATTTGGAGATCGAAAAAAGCGGAAGGATGCAAGCACGTGCACATTCGATTCCCCAAACAAATCATCATGACGGTACAGCAGAAAAAAGATTGGGATGCGAAAATAAAGGAGGAGAGAAGAGTCGAAAGAGCACGGAAGATGATAGCTCGTAGGGAAGAGGATGAAGTTGAGAAGGAAAGAAGAGCTCTGGTACTTAAAGAAAAGGAAGAAGCTGCTGAACAGAAGAAGAGGGAAGCGGAAGAACGGAAGAAGGAAAGGGAAAAGAAGAAGAAGGAAGAAGAGAATAAGAATAAGAAAGAAGAGAAGAAAGAGGAGAAGAAAGAAGAGAAGAAGGAGGAAAAGAAGGAAGAAAAGAAAGCTGAAGAGCCAGTAAAGAAGGAAACAACTAAGACAGAAGAGAAGAAGGAAGAAGATGAAAAAGCGGGAGAAAAGAAGGAATAATAGAACTCGAATTCCAGAAATGAATTTATTTTTATTTGGATTTACAACACCTTGAAATTTAAAAAAACCCCTGAAGTCCTAAACAACCCTGTACTTTGTGTTCAGAGCAGCATATCTCGGTTGTCGTCGAAGCTACCAAAAAATTTCAACTAGTGAAATGTTCAAAATGTTTTGCCTAACATTTTTTCAGTTGAAAACTTTTTGATTGCTCCAAAGGCAACTGAGTTATACTGCTCTGAACATACAACGCGCCTAAAGTGTGGCTTTTGACAAAGTGAGCCCGAAAACTTTTAAATCTAATCAAGAACACTTTCCTATTTCACAGGACTACAGTCCGATTTGAAGATCAAAGTGCTTCGAAATGATAGGATTCACCGTAGAACAAAATTAGAAAATTGTAAAAAATGAAAAAAAAAAAGAATGTTTCACTTTTCTTTTTGCGAAAACTTTCTAAACTGATCAGAGCACATGAATATTCTCGAGAAAAAAACTCTGAGTGTTGCAGTCCAAGTCTGATTTTTGAGAAAACGGTTTATCTAAAAAAGCAAAAGGGGTGGGCGGCATGCACATGCAAGGGGGCGGGACTAACCTGAACTGATCCGAAGTTGTCGATGAAGTTGCTGGAAATACGTTATTGGCTACTTCCCTTAGTACTACGTGGCCGGGCCAGGATCATCGTGTACTGTGCGGGTGTTATGACCAGTAGGGCACCCCCGTTATATACCCCCTATGTACACTGCAGCAGACACCTCACGGGTTCCGCCATCCACCATCTATTGTGTGTAGGGGGCGGGGGCGTTTATAGATTGGATAATTTGAACATGCGCCACACAGTCAAAATTATTTCTACGGCTCTAAAAATTTTTGGACGTATCCAACATAGCTCGAACTTCATTTTCGTAGTTGACAACTTTTTTGTGCAACCACTCTCCCGGAAGATAGAGCTCGATTCATGAAGGACCTTTGAAATCATCTGACGCGATTTTTGAGGCTGTTGTTTTCGACGAGCTCTACCTGCCGGGAGAGTGGTTGCGCAAAAAAGTTGTCAACTACAAAAATGGAGTTCTAGCTAAGCTTGATACGCTCAAAAAACTTTTAAGCTGTAGAAAAATTTCTGACCGTGTGACGCATGCTCTAAGTCAGCAAAAATAAACTGAAAAGTGGAGATGTTCGTATAAATATGGCCGGTACTATATGTGCTCTGATCAGTTTAGATAGATTTCGCCATTACTGTAATATCGGAGCATCGTTGCCACCCTCTGTCCCACACCAGACTCCGCCCACCTACACACATTAGATGGTAGATGGCGGAACCCGTGAGGTGTCTGCTGCAGTGTATATAGGGGGTATATAATGGGGGTGCCCTACTGGTCATAACACCCACACAGTACACGATGGTCCTGGCCCGGCCACGTACACAGGTTTTTCGCGTCCGATCCGTTACGGATGCACCGGAGCCGCGCACGGCCCGGATTGGTATCAAAAACGAGCCTCGTTACGGATCCGTAACTCACCCGTTTGCGAAAATGAAGTCTAAAATTTTGATCAGTTGCTACCATTTTATTTTTTTCCTGTTCTTTGGTAATCTGGTGCTTTAAAAAAATGAAATTGATAAAGTTACGAACTTCTAGGAACGAAAAGAATTGGTAGAAGCACAGAGCCGTATACGGTCAGTTTGCGACTGAAATTTACGGTCCGTTTGCGAACGCTCGTTCGCAAACAGAGTTGTTATGGATGCGTAATGACTAGAAAAACAAACTCAACGTCGTAACGGATCTACCCACGAATGACCTGTGTAGTACTAGGGGAGTAGCTAATAACATATTTCTAGCAACTTCATCGACAAATTCGGATCAGTTCAGGTTAGTCCCGCCCATTTGCATGTGCATGCCGCCCACCCCTTTTGCTTTTTTAGGGTCTGTAATTACCGTATCCTCACCGTATCAAAATTGCAGATTCTGCAAAACCTTCCATCCTCCTCCTCAATAGTTTATACAAAATCAAGTATCAATATCAAGTTTCCTCTCTCTCCTGGTAATTCAATACATTCATTATAAACACTAATTGTTTATGACCCCGCCCCCTGATTCCCTCTGGGCCCCCTCTATTCCATTCATTCACTCCGCATTCCGTCCATCAGAAATGCGGCTTCTGATATTTCTCTGCTTCATTTTCGTTTTCTACTTACCTATTCTGAATAAAAAGGCGGATGCACAGTCTTTTGGAGGCATCGATTCAGAGGATGGAGAAGCTGAAAGTTAGTCCTGTGGTAACTTTCATTCATTCTTTTTTTATTTTTTAGTGTTCTACAACAAAACCTACTCTCAACACCAAACCACCCTGGAGGAGACTATCTTCCGTGGGTACTCCCCGAAAATCCGTCCGGTCAAAAATGGATCGGTGCCAACTGTGGTGGATGTTCACTGGCATATCATACACATTTCGATTAATCAAGTGGAACAAACAATGACTGTTCATGGACATATTTATATGGTGGGTCTGGAATCACTTGACTAGAGTTAATCAAAAAAATTCAGAGATGGTTCGACGAATTCCTAGTCTGGGACCCGAAAGACTTCAACGGTATTCATTACGCCAGAGTCAAAAAGTGGCAAGTGTGGCAGCCGAAAATCAAGGTTTCTAACAGGTGGGCTAGAAGAAAAATTCAGGATCCTAACCCATTTTCTTCAGTGCCTCCGGTCTCGGATCCGCTTTTGACTTCTCCACCAGCGCTCATGTGATCATCCAAATGATGGAGAAAGATCGTGCGAAGATCGAAATGTATCCAACATTCTCTATCAAAGTTGGGTGCGCCTTTGACTTTGCTGATTATCCATACGATGAAAATAAGTGTTCATTGAACCTTTTCTCCACTTCGACAATGGCTGAGGTGCAACTTCAGAATTTGTTTTCGATTCCGCCAACTTTGAGTTTTGGTGGGTCATGTTTATTGTAGATTTTTTGAGTATGGTCAGATAGAAAATCGTACGCTGATCATTTTTGCCTCTTGAAGTTTTTCTCTAGCTTCTCTGCGTCTCGAGTTATTGACGCTTGAAGTTTTGGAGAGAGAGTGCAGACAACCAGACACTCTAGCCTCTGCGTCTCTCGTTTCTCTTCCAAACTTCGAGCGCCAATAACTCGGGACGCAGAGAAGATAGAGAAAAACTTCAAGAGACAAAAATAATCAGCATGGAATTCTCTATCGATTGGTATAAGAAAATCACAGGCTGGGAAGAGCAAAGAATGAAGCGAATCATCTCCCACTTCAAAATCAACAACGTCTCCTGCTCATCCTTCTACTATTCCGGTGGAAACATCTCCAGAACTGCACCAGTTACCGGATTCGATCTAAGCTCCACCTGGTCCATGTTGGCTGTGGATGTCAAGTTCGAAAGACACGCTCCACTCTACATTGCGGCTATCATCTTCCCATGTGTGGTGGGTTACAGTACTCCCCTACCAAAATGATTTTCTTGATATTTTAGCTCAGTGCAGTCCTCTGCCAAACGTCATTCTGTCTTCCGAAGAAGCTTGCTCCAATCGTCATCCTTGTCTTACTGTACATCCAAGTGATTTTCCTTCAAGACCTCACTAAACCGCTTCCATTGGCTGTTACCAACATGCCACCATGCATTAATTTGTACATGTGGTTGATGGTTTCCAATGGAGTTTTCGGAATGATTACTGTAGTTTTGTTGGGATTGACTTTCACCAAGTTGCCGGTTCCCAAGATTTTCACCACGATTTATGTGCTGCATGAGTATTTGCCAGAGGTTTTGCAAGGGGAGGGAAGAGATAAGAAGAAAGTTTTTGACGTTGGTAAGTTCTTCTACCTGACAAGGGAATGTTTTTCTCACATGGGTTAGAAATTTTCTATAGATTGGTGAATGCTCCTGTGGGTGGATTCTGAAATTTCCAGCCCTCACTGAAGCCTGACAGTCTGGAAAACTTCATCTGAGTACCCCGTCCCCTTATGCATTGGCGATTCCAGAAGAAAATTTCCAGACTCTCAGGCTCCAGTGTTAGCTGAAAATTTCAGAATCCACTCACAGAAGCATCTACTTTCAGACCACCAAATTATGTGAAAAAAATTCCCTTGAGAGATTCAAAAATCCATTTTTTCAGATCACCCAACCTCCTGGGACGAGTTCAACACCATTTTCAGAGATATCCTGGGAATCTTCATCTTCTTTTATTACATAACCTGCTTTATTTTCTTCGTGATTTTGGGATTGTGATTATTTACTCGGTGACTTTTCAAAAAAAAAAAATTATATTCGAATTTATATTTTATTCTCCGTTTCGTTCCAGTAATAAAATCCATTTTCAACCAATTAACCCATTTGGAAAAAAAATTAGCCTTCGATTAAACACACCAACAACAACAATAACAGCATTCTCAAAATGTTTGTGTAGTTTTCTCTGCGTCTCTAGGCTAGACTAGAAAGTTTCAGAAGGCGATAGAAGGCTTCAAAATACAGACCAGATTGCTTCCTTGTCAATTACACGTGTTTCTAAAATGATTGGGGCCAAGGTTGATCTCCCCTAGAGGAGGAAGTAGGCACAGAAGATCAGATCATCCTGGTTGATTATTCGAGTGTTTTGTGATCTTGTTTTGTAAAGATTTCCTTGATAGCAAAGTTTTTTTTTGTCTTATGTCCAACTCCAACCCAAAATGGCTTTTTTTCTCGAAAATCAAAATCAGTGAAGCGATCAAATCATCAGCAAAACAAAACGCATCGAACAACAATCAGCAAACACCATCAAAATCCAAAAATTACAAGAACATCATCATCATCATCAGAGATTAGAACTGGTTTTTTGAAATTAGTGTTTCCGCGAATCAACAAGTCACTTGCTTTCGAAACATTGAAATGAACTGAATTGAAGATTGGGTTGTGGGTCTTACTGGAACAATTTTTGATGAAGTAGACAGAATTTTATATACCGTAAGCTCAATAAGCACAGTACTGTATGTTCAGAGAAGCATATCGCGGTTGCTTTCCAAGCTATCAAAAAACTGTCAACTAGTAAAATGTTCAAAATGCTTTGCTTAACATTTTTCTAGTTAATTACTTTTTGATAGCTTTGGAGGCAAACGAGATATGCTGCTTCGAACATACAGTACTAGGGAAACCACTGTTACAAGATGCACTGTAAGTTCAAAGCAGCATATCTCGGTTGCATTCACAGCTAGCAAAAAGTGGACAACTAAAGAAATAATCAGCAAAACATTTTATACATTTCACTAGTTTAATAATTTTTGATAGCTTTGAAGACAACCGAGATATGTTGCCTTGAATATGCACTAGGTGTGCCTACATACTGCGCTGCAGCAAGCACGCTCCACAGCATGAATTTTGAATAAAAGTCTACTTTTTGCTTCAAAATTGGCAAAATCTGAAAAAAATAACTAAAAATCAACTTCTAAAAATTCCTCATGATTCACTTCACCATGGAGCGTGATAGAAGTAGCCACGACAAAGAAGAAAAAGGTCAAACTTGACCAAAAAAAAGTCGCTAACATCATCAGTACCTGCCCGTATCTCTGTGTCATTCAGCTTTTGACCAATCACTTCAATGCCACCCACACATATTTTTATAGTGTGTAACCCCCTCTAGAAAGTATATCAAGTTCGTGAACCCGTACTATCAATCAAACAACTACTAGTAGTACTAACACATACTACACAAGTAGAAGAAGAAGAAGATGGTATAACTAGAATTGTCGAAAATTGGGCTTAGAAAAACATTCAAAAAACGAAAAAAAAATCAAAATGGAAAAACAAAACAGAATGGCGAAGAATGTTACAAAAAACGTAATACAAATACAGCATTACACATGGGGGACTGAAAATAAATTGCGACCAATTTCAGCCTATTTATTTGACTGGCACCTCGGGTATTTGGTCATTTTTTGAAGCTTTTTGTTGTTGTTTTTTTTTTGAGATTTTTTTGAGATAAAGTTGTTTGGGATTTCAGAAACAGGTAAGTTGTCACTAGGTTTTGATTTTATTTTCCAAAAAAAAATTCGAAAAAAAAAGTTTGGCGCGAATTCGAATTTGTCAGTGTTTATGGTATAAATCAGTGTAAAAGTAAGTGCTGGCCTAAGATCCGACAATCTGACGGCCCCGATATCTCACCACGAAAATTACCGTATAAATTTAATTGCTACCGTAAGAAATTTCAAAAACTTATATCTATTTACAAGTTTCATCAATTTCAATCAATTTTCAACGAATATTTATTTATTTTTTCTGTGAAAGAAATGAAAAAAATCGCTGAAAATCGATCGCTGAAATTCGATAAAACTTACGGTAACAAAAAATTTATACGGTAGTTTTCGTGGTGAGATATCGAGGCCGTCGAGTTGTCGGATCTTCGGCCAGCATTTTCTTAGCACGGATGATGAGAGTTTTGAAAACCTCGAAAAAAAATCTTTGCTAAAAAAATTATTTTTCAAGAATCTGAATCTTTCAGTTTTTAGAAACGTGTCAATCAAAAAAAAATTTCTACCGAAAACCTCATGCGCCTTTAATAAAACAACCAAACTACCAAAACAACAACACTATCACCAGAATAATCTCTGTCAGATAAAATCTCGAAAATTCCTTCCCCGTAATTTCTTACTTCTCTCCATGTGACAATATAGTCTAAAAGTGCACTAGACGAGAGGGGGTTTCTTCATTTTATTACACTATAAGAGAAACACAAGGGGGAGAGAGAGAGACTCCGCCCATATATACAAACCCCAATTTTTCGAAATTGACCGCCGTCATGAAAGTCAGAGGTCATCAAATCAAACCGACATACTTTTTTTTGACTGATTGAGGCTTTTTTCGTTTATGTTTTAGAATTTTTAGAATTTTTAGAATTAGTTTTTTCCTAAAAAGAGGAATCCTGTAAGAATCAAACACCGACTTCCAAAATCGTCTTCCTGCAAGATTCGACAAAAAAAATTCCGGAAATATAAAGAAAGTAGGTGAAGGTTGCCTGTGATATCACTAGACATATATCCTCCAGTTTTTCTTGGAGATAAGGTATTCCCCCTTTCAGTTTTGGATGACAAATAGTTTTGTGAAATTCGCTCTAATGACAAAATTATCTGTGATTAGAGTCTTGTCGTTTTTTGAAGCGTCGTAACTTGGTTGGCAGTGAAGATAGAAAAAAGTTGTCAACTAAAAATATTTTTGAAATTTTATGAGCAACATTTCTTCAGTTGACAACTTTTTGATAGCTCTGATGGGAGCTAAGTTATCAGGCTCCAAAGGTTCGTCGAGATTTTTCGGCCGCGGCTTTTTTTATACCTTGCTTCCTAGCGGTGGGGTCTTTTGTGTGGTCTTTTCGATGCAAGAGGCGGCCTTGTAGAGCATAAAAATGGTGCATTTCGGTGGAAAAACGGCCCGATTTTTGTTATCCGCTGCCGATTTATAGCAAAAAGCCGTGAGCCGCGGTCGGCTGACAGCATTGGCCGTGATTGAACAGCTCCACTGCTCGAAAATTTTTCCGAGCTTCTTCAGTTAGTCATAGTTTTTTTTTCTAATTCTCCCTTCATAAAAAGCCTCCCAGGAAAAAATTTCCGAACAAAAATTCCATCATCCCTCACTTCCCTCCTTCCACTCCCCGGAAGAGAGACTTCATACCGGTTTACCTGTACTGTTCTCACTCTATCTATGGAGATAATTTGAACCCCTTCTTTTTCATAAACATATAACAAAAGTTTTTGTCCCCCCTCCCCCACTCTCTTCCTGCCAACTGTCACGACCGGTTCAAAACCGCCCAATCTACTGGACACCTCATTCCGATATAGGGGAAAAAACCCGAGAATTTTTCATTTTCACTTCTTCCGAAAAATGCTAATTTTGGGTAGGAAAACTAGTGGTCATTTAGGTTTGTCACCTTGAACTTTGAATTTTATTTGTTTTTTAAATCGCGGGGAGGAGACGGAATTTTTCTTGTTTTTCGTGACTTTTAGAGATTGATACCTTAGCATTTCGGCTACAAGGCCGGGAGGTCTCGCCACGATTCAGAAAGTTACTGTAATTATATAAAATTTTGTTATACTTCCTTTCCATCCTTCCCTTGTCTCTTCACCTCTGCGCACATCTACCCCCCTTTCCTCGGTGTTCGCAGTGCACCGTTTGTCCTAGCTGGTTAAGCTTTTGCCTTTGAAACTCTCGGCGGGGGTTCGACTCCCACTGGTGGCAAAACTTTTTTTTTTCCTTTTTTTTTCTTTTTTTTTAACTTCCCCTTGTGGCCCAGGGACTCTTAACACCCATTTTCCATAGCTAGACATGTAATTGCGTGACTCAACTAACAGTTTCTAGGCCGTGTAGCCGTAATCAACGACGTCAATTTCTATCCTATCCGTTTTTCCGATCTTATCATTTCTCTCGAATTCTTCTTTTCCTTCTTTCTAAACGTCATGTGTTCGTTCGCCAAACAACAAAAACAGATCAAGCTCCGCCTTCTCCTTGAGGTTCCGAATCAATTAGCATTTCCGAAAAAAAAAATTAGGAAGGTGGGAAAAATACCACAAGGAATTATGAGATCGCCAGAGAAAAGAGCTATTTTTGTTGAGGTGTAAATAAATAGAAAATCGAAAAAAAAAACGAAGACGTAACCCCCCTTCGAAGGTCAATGCGTGGAAGAATTTGGGTGTCTCTTGATTTACAGTTCTCTCTAGTTTTTCACTTTTAGCTAGTCGAAAGGGGAGGAAAAATGAATGAATTGGTCAAGAGGGTTGAGGAGGAATATGAACAGAAAATTCTGATTTTTTATATTTCGGTGATTTTTTTTGTCATTTTTTTCGTTGAGGAGTTGAAGGTCATTCATGTGAACCTTGAACTAAAAAAAGGTTATCAAATGTAAAGATCTCTGGCGGGAGGAGTGAAGAATGTCCTAAAGTTTTTGGAAAAAATCTTTTCGGAAACTTTTTTTTCGGAATTTTTGGAATTTTCATTTGGCGGATAGTTTGGTTTACTATTCGGACTTTCTTACTGAACTGTGTAATCTGAGATCAGTTGGCTCCAGTTTCTTCGGACGAATTCTGAAAATTTTAAGCTTTTTGCACTTTTCTTCAATTATAAACATCCTTCCATCTGCCTTTCTAAGCTTCTCCTTGCTTTTGGGTTCTTCTATGCCCTCCCTTCCACATCTCGCAGTACGGTAGGTGGTCTATGTGGTTACGCTTTTGCCTCCCACCCACTCGACGAGGGTTCAATCCCCCTTGTGGTCAAACCTTTTTTTCTTTTTTCTAAGAGTGATATTCTAGGTTTTGACAAAGTTCACGTAGAAAAAGATGTCCTTGGTTCAAAAAGAAGACACAAAATTCTCTAGTTTGATGGTGTTATCCTTTCGTATCTTTGATCTATCATGATGATTTTTCTTTTTTTGCCTAAAATTCTTGGGATTCTTCTTCTTTTTTTTCATTTTCCTCCGTGCTTACAGTGAATTTCATCTCAAAATTTACCATTTTTCCAGACACAAACAACTAAAAATGGGTAGGCGGCTTGGCGCCTTCCTCTTCTTCTCCGGCACATTGGCCTTGGTCATCGGTACGGCCAGTGCTGATTTCAACTGTTCACAGGCTCCTGATTCAGGTTTCCCAGATACGGGAAAATGCGCTCTATGGATAATTTGGTTTCAGATATGAAACAAACGTGTCACATGCTACAAGAATGGGATAGTGCTGCACGAAAAGCCATCAGAAAGCGGCAGGCATTCCAAGCAGGAGCACCCGGAGTACAGGGAGGATTCCAGCCGGCTAACCCGCCACGATTCGCACCATCGGCTCAGGGATGCATGAATATCGCATGTATTTGTCCGTACATGGGGGTGAGTTGGAGTTCTAGGCCACCAGATTTCTAGGCCATCAATCTTAATCACCGAGGTTTCAGGGCCGAATGGCAAACGGATGTATTCTACCCAATGGTCAGCCGTATCTGATGTCATATAGAAAGGAATACAGGTAGGTTTAGCTTCTGTGAGCTTCTGGGAGAAGCCAAAATTCAAATTCCTTTTCCAGAATGATGTCCGACAACGAACGTACCCGATGGCACAACGCCATCATCCAACTGAAACGCTCTGGAGAATACGATCGTCTCTCAGTAATGCATCGTCAAGTAGGCTCCGCCTCCGGAGCACACTCCGGTCCAGGATTCCTGGTTTGGCATAGAGAATACATGAAACGGATGGAAATCGCACTCAGAATGATTGACCCAGGAATCTCTATGCCTTATTGGGACAGTGTTTTGGAGTCTTACCTCCCAGATCCAAGAGATTCTATCATGTTTGGACCGTTGTTCATGGGAATGACTGATGCATCTGGTCAACTGGTTAGTGGACCGTTTGCTGGGTTTAGGACGTTGGAAGGACGGCCGAATATTATTAGGAGAATGGCAACTGAAGGAAAGATGTTCACGGAGCAGAATATCAATAATTTGATGGCACAGAATGATTTGGTCAGTGTGATGGCCTTCACAGCACCGCAAGGAGGTTAGTTAAGGTTTTTTGGCTGAAAAAATTGTCTAAAAAGGGAATTTTTTTACACATGGGTTAGGCGTTTGGTGGTCTAAATGTATGCGCTTCTGTGAGTGGATTTTGAAATTTCCAGCTCTCACTGAAGCCTGTGCGTCTGGAAATCTTCATCTGGCCCCGCCCCCTTGGCGATTTCAGATGAAAATTTCCAGAATCCCAGGATCCAGAAAAGGCTGGAAATTTCAGAATCTAGTCACAGCACGTGTTCAGAAAGTGTCCCCTACGATTGAATTTTTTCAAACGCCCACGAAAGTTAAGCTCCGCCCACAGGGCGTGGCTTGTCGATTTACGGAGGCTTCTCACTTGTTTTTTACGATTTTGAGCATAGTTGTGATTTTGAAGCCCGGCCCGGAGTAGCCCGGAAGCCCGGCCCGGCCCGGTGAGCCCGGATAATTTTTTTTTTCGAATTTTTCCCAATTTTTTTCAAAAAAAAATTTTTTTTTTCAATAGTTTTCGTAATGAAAGCATTAAAGTGTTTTGCTATCAAGGAATTATTGTAAAACAAACTCATGAAGCTCAAAAACTATACTAACTATTGTTATTCAACGGGTTTTGAAAAAAATTCAAAATTCGCGCCTCTTGTCCGGGCCTGCCGGGCTAGCCGGGCCGGGCTTGCCGGGCTCACCGGGCCGGGCCGTCACAACTATGATTTTGAGGGAATTTTGCTCGGTTTCCTGCCAATTTTCAAGTCAAATTTGAATTTTTCTATCCTTTTTCGCATTTTTACACTACAATCGACTTGAAAAACACAAAAAAATGACTTTTCGAAAGAATTTGGAAAAATGTACGGCGGAGCGCACTTTCTGTAATTTCAGTCAGGCTTTTTCCGAAGGGACACTTCGCGAGCCCGTGTCACAGGAGCATTTACTTTCCGGCCAGCAATTAATAGACAATTTCTAACCTTTGACGAGAAAAACATTCCCTTGTTAAATCACAAAATATCAAATTTCGGTGTAGACCAACTGCCAGGTTCCACCTAAATTCAGCTTTCCGTCATTCCAGGTTGCCCATTCCGTCCCTATTTCGGAGCCCTCGAATACACCCACGCCTCCATTCACTTGTGGATGGGAGGTGACATGAAGCCACCATCGACCTCTGCCAACGACCCGATCTTCTTTCTCCATCACACATTCGTCGACTTCATTTGGGAGATGTGGAGACAAAATCATCAGAATCGGTTTGCACGCGAAAATGTACGTTATTTAGGAAGGAAAATACAATTTTTACTGATTTCAGCAATACCCACCAGACATCGGAGCATGCGCCAACTCTCAGCATTTCAGTTACGCTCAAATGAGACCGTGGGATAAGATTAACCGGGATGGTAAGCTTTTTTTTGTCTCAAAATCCATCCAATCCCCAAGTTTCCAGGACTCTCCAACGCCTACACTGACAACCTTTATCACTATGCTCCTCGACCAACTTGCAATAGAAACAACGCCAATTGCGGATCGCAATACTTGTTCTGTGATACACGTGGAAACCCACATTGCGTGGCAAAAGTGAAGCCAGGTGGTTTGTGTCGTGGATTCGAAGGGTTGGATGCTTGTTTCATGGGAACCTGTGTGGCAGGATGGTGTAGAGGAGGACAACAGTTCCAGCAGGTTAGTGAGGGTTGAAAGAGAGAGAGAGAGAGAGAGAGAGAGAGAGAGAGAGAGAGAGAGAGGAGAGAGAGGGAGAGAGAGAGAGGAGAGAGAGGGAGAGAGAGAGAGAGAGAGGAGAGAGAGGGAGAGAGAGAGAGCTAGACACTCTTTTTGTCTGCGTATCTTACTTCCAAACTTGAAACTCATCACCATTGATGACGCTGTCCGGAATGTTGAAAAAGCTAGGCCATGACGGTCGGGTAGATGCTCATACAGGGCTCAACTACTATGATGAGCCATCTGCCATAGCGCATGAGTCTCAAAATGGCGAAAATAGCAGTTGATGGCATATAGCAGAAGATCACTCCATAGCAGTTGAGTAATTACGATGTTGCCTAGCTTCTTCAACGTGGCGGGCGGGCATTATCAATGGGGCGCCTAATAACTTGCTGTAAGAATCGAATGTATCTCGTGAACCATCAAAAAAATCAAACCAAACAAAAATTGCAGCCAGCTCAAACTACCGCCGTCGCCAATGTTCAACAACCACAACAGCAGCAACAACAACAAACCACACCACGACCTGCGGCCACTCCACAATCTGTATGCATTTTTCGTTCTGATTCCGGCTCTGAAAATGCTGAAAATAAACTTTTCAGAACTGCTATAACGAGGATCCATGCTGCAACCAATGGTCCCGTCAAAACGAGTGCCGATCAAACACAGTCTACATGAACAGATACTGTAGGAAGGCGTGCGGTCTCTGTCAGTCCAATGATAATAATCGAGGTGAGATTTTGAATTTTGCGAGACTGTCAAAATGAAGGCCGCGGCCGAAAAAAATTATTTTTGTTATTCCGCTGCTCGGAAGGTACGGCGGCCTAGCGGCCCTGGTATAGGGGTCACGGCCTTCCACGGCCTTCTACGGCCTTCCACGGATTTCTAAGGCCTTCCAAGGCTGTCTAAGGCCTTCCACGGCCGTCTAGAGCCTTCCATTGCCTTCCACGGCCGCGGCCGCTATTTTGACAGCCTAGAATTTTTCTGATACTTTTCTAAGACACGTTTTCATCTTTCCAGGTTGCCATGACCGTCACATCTCCTGTGCCTACTGGCGTGGCCAGCAATTCTGCACCCGACGTCGTCAATGGATGGCAGAGAATTGTCAAGCCTCTTGTGGATGGTGTAACATGAATGAGGCTCAATTGTGTGCTTCAGTGGCACGACAATCCAGAAGAGTTAGAAGAGATGCAAAGTTCTGGCTGACGGAGCCAGAAGAGGATGATGGAAATGTCGATGAGTTTATGTTGGATTATGGAAGATAATCATTTTCGTTTTTTTTCTCCCCTAATTTTCACTTTTCCCTCCTTTTCTTCAAAAACCATGATTCCTCATGTTTTACATTCACTGTCATTTTTTTGAATTTTTGAATTTCCCTCCAAACCACTCACACTTTCTCCACTCCCTTACGTGTCCCTTTAAAACTGTCACTTTCACTTTCATCCCCCTTCATACCACCTGCCGAAATCATAATTGATCCGGGTTTTTGTACAAAATGATTTCCTCTTTTCTTTTGATTTCCAAGAAATTCATAAACATTTCATATAAAACGAACGAAAGCACTGAAAATCCATAACAAGTGAAAAATTGGTTCAAATCAATAGAGTTTGGTGATATGTTCGACCGGTTTTCTTTTGAGATCTGGTACGAGGACGTCTTCAGAGGCATAGCCGAGTGGGAGGAGAAGTAGAATCTGGAAAAAATGAATTTATAAAAAAGAAAAAAAGAATTTGCCACAGGTGGGAGTCGAACCCCCGTCGGGTGAATAAGAAGCAAAAGCGTAAACTGTTGCGCCATACGTGTCAAACGCGCAAGACGACGAGAGGCGGTAGAGAAGAGCGGTGTTCTTGAGAAAAGGATGACGCGGAAAAGCTATTAGCCTCTCATAGCAGATGACTACGCGCTCTATTGATGACGCCGTCCGCCACGTTGAAAAAGCTAGGCGGGAGCGCTTACTGGTCGATTTTTTTCAACGTGGCGGACTGCGTCATCAATAGAGCGCGTAGTCATCCGCTATTCTTTCCTAATAAAAAACTCACACTCTCATTTTCAGGCCTCCTCAATATTCTAGAAATATCAGGCCCAGCATTCAACGGCGACGTCACCACCGTACTCAACCCGACGTTTTGAATTGCCGCCAGCAAGATCCCAACGGCTATCGAAGTGGATATTTGATTGTAGTGAAATACCCGCTCGGTTTTGTCACGGACGTCTCGGAATATCTGAAAATTTTTGAAAACTAAAAATGAGCTTCCAAGAAGTTAACTTACTTCATGACAAACAATAAGAAGATATGGTGCATCAGTGATATAGGGTCTCCTCCAGGTATCTTGTAGTTGGGAGACGTCTACCACCCAGGAGGCTCCTTTTCTGAAAATCATATTGGTTTCACTTATCAGATCACAGGGAAGGAATTTACTCACTTTCTGGATACATAATTATCCCTTTCATCAGCTTCTAGAATTTTCCTTATCATTGTTTTGATGGAGTCACTTGAGACAACACAAAACGTCCAAGGTTGGAGGTTTCCGACGCTTGGGGAGGTTCCTGGAAAATTGAAAACAGTCCACAGCTGTCAAAATGGCAGCCGAGGTCGAAATCGAGTTTCTGGATTTCGTTATTCCGCTGCTCGGAAGTTACGGCGGCCTAGCGGCCCTGGTAGAGAGTCCAAAGCTCTCACGGCCTCAGGCCGCGTAGGCCGCTCCGCCATTTCGACAGCCTTGACTTGAAGTAACTCACCTGCAGTCTTCAACAAATTCTGAATAACTTTCAACGGGACATCCCGCGAACTAAACTGCCGACAACTCCTCCTCATCTTCATCTCTTCGTAGAAAATCTGAGAGTTTCGAAGAGTGATATCGTCGTTGATGACTGGCATTCGATATGGAATCTGAAAAAATTCGTCAGCTTTTTTAGTTTTTTTTTCAAAGAATAATACCATCCTCTCCCTGATGACATTCTCGTGAAGATCGGTGAAGACCATCTCATCCCCGGTTTGTTTGTCGGCTACTTCTACCTACAATTTGAATTGGTAAGAGACGCAGAGAAGGTAGAGTGTCTTGCTCTCTGGGTCTCTCCTCTCGAATACTTGAGAATTTCTTACCTTCCTCAGCTTCGTCCTACTCTCCAACTGCTTCTCCACTCGCTTATTCATCCGATGCAACAAAGAAGCCACTTGGTAGATCACAAACAATATCACCTGAAAATTTATTTTCTTATTTCTCAATAGAGCGCATATACCTACCCCTAACGTGAACAATACATTTAACACGGCTTCCGATGAGTGTCCCTGATTTCCGAATGAATTCAGCCATTTCTTTATGGATTGTAGATCGATTAAAGGCTCTTTTCCCGTTGAATCTCCATAAGCCTAGAGAAGATTAAAATTTAAAAAGGGGAGTTCAATGGAGCGCATTTACCTTATGATGCGTGTGCTTCTTCATGCTCTTCTATTCCTGACCATCGCTTTTTGGTTTTTTTGTTTTTTCTGGGAATGAGGTGGAAAATTCTGAAACAAAAACAAGGGAATGCTTTTTTTTCGAATGGGTCTGGAATTTTCTGGAAATTTGGTTGTCTGAAAGTAGCTGTCCCTGTGAGTGTATTCTGAAATTTCCAGCTCTCAATGGAGCCTGAGAGTTTGGAAATTTTCATCTGAATATCTGGCCCACCCCTTTTCAAGATTTCTAGACTCTCAGGCTCCAGTGAGGTCTGGAAATTTTAGAATTCACTCACAGGGGCAGCTACTTCCAGACCACCAACTTATAGAAAATTCCTAGCTCACGAAAATCGATTTAGAAAAAAGAAAAGAGCTCGCGAAAAAAAATCTACATATCCCCAGGAACACAAGTCTCAAAAACCTGCTCCTTCTGACAAGAGATAGACGAAAAGCGAGAACAATTAGAAAATGGGATGTCATTTGTCACTCTATCCCACGTTCCGGCTATATAGTGAGGCGGGGGGGAGTCAAGGAACAAAAATTGCAAAAAAGAAAAAAGTTGGCGGCGAATATAATCGGTGCCAGATGTTTTGTGAGCTTTGGAAAATGTTGATTGAAACATGTGTAATTCCGGAAAGATAGGTTCCTTAATGTTTGGGGAAATTTGTGGAGGGCTTGAAAATTCTGTATAAATTATGTCAAATTTTTGGACCTACTCGATTGTGGGCTACAAATTTTGGTCGAACAAGCAAAATCCGACCGACGAGATGTCGTGGAACCTCTTATCAGAATTTGACATCCCCCTAGCTTCCGACCAAAAGTTGCTCAAGTTCTGACAATAATCTTTGAGCAGCTCCAATTTCTGACCTAAAATTGGATCAGAAGCTGCGGGCACCGAGGTTCAGACCTTCAGAATCTCACGACCTCCTAACTTTTTACCAGAGCTTGCAGGCGAAAGGAGGTTTTCCACCTACTTGTCATCAGGGCTGAAACTGCTATTACAGTACAGGTCAGGATCCAATCCATAGTTAATCCAATACTTTTTTTCAAATTCATTTTTCCCCCTCCATCATCCCAACCTAGATTCTAACAATATGAAGTGATAAGTGATAAGAATTCACAAAATACGAAAAGC
Organism: Caenorhabditis brenneri; assembly: GCA_000143925.2. Lineage (NCBI taxonomy): Eukaryota > Metazoa > Nematoda > Chromadorea > Rhabditida > Rhabditidae > Caenorhabditis > Caenorhabditis brenneri. The sequence goes on from GL379793.1 coordinate 296,946, forward strand.
TTTCCCGAACAATAAAACATTTTATGACAGGGAGGGCGATGGAGAAAAGCTTTTGATCTTCACACTTTTCGTTTTTATAGTGCTTTTAAAGAGGTGAAAAAAAGAGGGAGAACTCTGGAGTTTTGCAGCTGCAAAGCAAAAAAAGATGGGAAATTTTTCAGAGCGAGGCTTGTAATAATTAGAGCTTTACATTAGGGTTTCAGGATGAACAAGGTTTTGTCTAATAAAAAATGCCCGATATTGCACGGCGGGGCAAAAGCAACGTTGGCCGAAGAATTTATTGCATTTGATACGCAGTTTGAGGGATTGCGTACTTCTGCGGACTTTCCGAACTACAGTAGTCCACGCGGATGAAAACAAGAGATTTTGACGCTAATCTTGAAATTGCGGGCTAATAGAAGGTTTTTATCAAAATTTTGAAACTATCAAAATGTTCAGCACGCTTTGACGTCACTATAAACAAATTTTTAGAAATTTTGTAGGTTTAGTTCTTGAGTTATAATATTTTGAAAACATGTGAACTGAAATATCGTTGTCTTAACAATGAACCGAATTTTCTTTACTAAAATTTTAATAAATCTAATCGATTTTTTTTCTCAACTTGCTATTTTCAGGAAAATTGTGTTTTCGTGTTCAAAAACAGCAGAAAAGCAAGTTTTACTGATTCGGAAAAAATATGTTTGAATTTCGCGCCGGCACTTCCCTGCGGACTAGAAATTTCGCTGCGCCGGCCGCACGTTGCTTTTGCCCCGCCGTGTATTGTTTGGCACTCGGAGCAGTTGAAAACTATGTTGGGGCGTGGCCATGTAAATCGACATTTTGCAAACACTAGTGTCCTTTGAACTGAAAATAAGTAAATGCCAAAAGAACCTAGAGCTACAAAGATTTCCGGGCCCCTTTCACAGGACCCTTATTCCAAAAATTTGTTTTGCGGGGGACCTCCTCTGTTAAGAATCATTGGTTTAAAGCCAATGCCAGTGAGACTGACACTAAAATAGCCTACCCATCCGCACAAAAACTGGAAACGCTTATTAAATGGGAGAGAAGCAGCGGACATCTCCCGGGTTCCGCCGTTCACCGTAGTTAACGTGGGAAAGGGGCGGAGCTTCCCTTTCTCTTCAAGAAAGCGCGCGGTAGCTATATTTTTCTCTGAATTTTAGCTAGTTTTTATTCGATTCAATGGATTTTTTTCCTTTTCTTTGGCAATTGAAACTAAAACTTCCTCAGCTGAGAAAGTGCTCAGGAAGACACCCACGAAAATGAAACGAACATTGCGAAATTTTAGAAAAATTTAAAGTTCGAAATGACGTTAAAACGAAACCAGATCTTCCGGGTCAAACCCATCCCAAAAACCCGAAACCAACGGGAAAAAGAAGAAGAAAAGCAAGTCAAATCAAAAACTCATGGATCTTTTCTCAGCGAGGGAGGAGTGCATCCTTCAAGCAGAGAGAGATAGACAACAACTTCTCTCTCATTGTAAACTTCTAACCGAAATCAAGCACACGACGACGATGGAGCAACAAAAAAAGAGGGAAGGAGACAGGTGTGATGGAATAAGTTGCATCACACGCAGCAGCAAATGGCACGATGGAAATGAAGAAGAAAGACAAAAGAAGAAACAACATGTAGAAAGAAAAGAAGAGTTGGAAATTTGAGTGGGATCCAGAGAGGAGAGAAGAGTTTCATGTTGGTGGAAGGGATACATGCAAAAAAACATATGCTCTTTTGTTTGGGAGGAGGAGGGGAGAAGAAGATGAGACAATGGGGGTGATAAACGGCCTATGCGTTTTTGTGACAAAACCACGGAAGGAGGGGAAAGACTGGTTTTTTAGAGGGAAGCAATTTCTATAAACGCAATCTGAAAGTTTGAGTTTATACAGTCCTTTGAATTATTAGAGAAGGGTGAAATGGAGTACGGTAGTTTCAGTTTTCTGCAATAAGACGTGGTGGTGTGCACGGCGGTGCGCTTGCAGGTCATGCATTTTGATTGACGACACACGCTTTTTTAGAGGAATTTTAATGAAAAACTAAGTGCAGAACACACTTACATGGTTTCAAAAGTGATACAATTTATCGGAGAAAGCCAAAACCAAAACCTCAGCGTGGTTCGAACTCTTAAGGGTCAAAACCTTAACCGCCTACGCCATTGTACGCGCCGTCAGTTTGCTTGAACAGTCCCACCCGTTCAGAGCAGTATATCTCGGCTGTTTTAAAAATTTTCAAAATGTGATCAACTAAAGAAATGTTGATCAATGAATTTCGAACATTTTATTAGTTGAAAACTTTTTGATAGCTCTAAAAACAACTGAGATATGCTGCTCCGAACATACAGTACTCGATGGACCGCTACGCCATATCGGCTGCTGCCTGAAAAGTTTGATGCTATTTTCTTTTTCTTTCACTAGTTTCTTGCTTCACTTGTCACATTTTCTGATTTCCAAGCACCAAAATCCCCAAAAAAAACCTTATTTTCTCTCACACCAACCCTCCAACAAGCCCCGCCCCTTTCCCACGCTAACTACGGTGACCGGCGGAACCCGTGAGGTGTCGGCCGCATAACTCCTATGAAAACGCGTGGTTTCAATGATCAAATTAGCTGTGATATATGTACATAACTTAATTATTTGTGTATTTTCGATGACACGGAAGGGGTAAAACTCACGCCGTGAGCCTCAAAATACATATTTTTTTTAGTTTAGTATATTGATTGCTTCAAGTATTGCACACCCCCCGTTGCAGTAAATTTTGGAAAAAGGGTCCTGTCAAAGGGGCCCGATAAGCTTTATTTGTATTGATTTTTAGGTAGGAATCTGGGATTTTCAGTATTTCAGGTCCGAATTTATCAGATTTTTGATGATCGTGTAGACAAAGCCATGTAGCCTTTTGGACCTGTTTTCGTCGATGATTTTCACAAAAATAGGATTTTTTTGCAAAAATAAGTGCTAGATATCGTTTTCTGAGCAAAATTAATACTGAGCAATGGTGCCGTCACCAATTTTTCCCAGGTAAACAACCTGCATGCCCAGGTCTTGCCGAACAAGACAACATAAATTTCCCCCATATTTCTCCTTTCCAAAAATCTGCAGAACGCCAATAATTACATGAAGAACAACATACATCGGTCTTCTCTCCACTATCCATCAACCGATCACACACACAGTTCACGAGGAAAAAAGAGAGAACATCACTAAATCAAGAGACTTAGAGAAGAAAAACAGAGAGAGACCAGATGGTCACACACTCTCTCATACATACACAATACTCCTTTTTCTCATTCTTATTTTGTTCTTCCTTATAGATATTTTTATGGAGTAATTGGTTTTTTTCCAGAATTTTCAATAGGAGAAGATGTCGTCAGATGTCATTCCAGCAACACAAGCAACTGTGAGTTTTTATTTGAGGTTTGGAATAGAAAAATAGAATGTGACCTCTAATAGAAGAGTGTAATATATTGATTTGGAGATTTGTTACGAAAGTTTTGAGAATTCCGTCTTATTCCTTCATGGGGAAGATTCTGAAAATGGAAACCAACTGTTTTCTGAAATTTTTGAATTAAAATTTTTTCAAGTAGTCAAAAAGGTTCACTAAAAACTAGGGTCTAATTCAGAGCTAAGGTGATTTTCCACATACACCGGCGGATTATTTTTTTTGGACCAGGCCAAATTTTTGTCCCTGGGAAAACTATTCTCACAGGGCAACCCCATTTTTTCTTCTCAAACTTCTCATTTTCAGTCCTCCAGCTGGCTAGCTTCAGTTGGAACAGCAGCAGGATGGGCATGGGATGGCTTGAAGGTAACCGGAAGTGTCATCAATGACATCGGTGCGAACACAACAAGAAATACAGTATGCACGACGGCAACTGTAGCCGGAGGAGTTATGGGAGGATGGAGTGGATCGGCAATTGGTAGGTGTTTTTCAAATTCCTAGAACAGAATCTGAACCTTGAATTCGCTTCATCTAGCACATTAAAAATTTCCAGGCGGTGCTGTTGGAACACTCATCTGCCCAGGCATCGGAACTGCCGTAGGATCTTTTCTAGGCGGTGCCTCTGCAGCAGTGGTGGCTGGAAAAGCCACAATCGTCGTCACAGATCGAATCCTTGACGACATGAACTACGACATTGAGACGGTGTCCTGTGAGAAATGTGGGCGGGGCTTCCGTCTGAAGATGTATAAGGAGGGACGGGAGAAGCTTTGTTATCGTTGTAAATAATTGTTATCAAATTGTTGACTGATGAATAAATTATGGTTTTATTGATATATACAAGCTACAAATAATATTAAGCTGACAAACAGGAGATCTCCTCGACTTTGTAATAAGTGTGTCCGGTTACATACACCCAATTGCCTTTTCGACACTCTAGCATGAACTGATTCGATGTTATAATTCTTTGGAATTTATCAGAAACTTTGAATTTTCTGGCGTCATCTCCACATTTTATCTCGATAGCTTTGCAGGCATAGTACTCGAATGGAGGGGATACGGTGACAGGGGAACAGGTGTCACAGGAGTCAAGGATGGGTGGTTGGGATGGGCAGGATAGGCAATCTGAAATTTTTTTTTCTTATGGGTTCGTAATTTTTTATAAATTGGTGGAGTGAAAGTACCGTAAATACTCTAAGAGAGTTGCCCCCGGTGTTGTTTGTTTGAGGCATCATATCTTGGTTCCCAGATGAGATAACGAAAAGTTGTCAACTGACGAATTATGTGAAAATACTTCAAGAACAAGTTTTCAGTTGACAACTTTTTTGTACCTCGACTAGGAACTGAGATATGACGTTTCAAACACGTGGCACCAAGAGCACCTCTATTAGAGTATTTGCGGTAGATGCTCCTGTGAGTGGATGAAAAATCTAGAAAAAATACGATATACTTCTGAAATAATACATTTAAGTTTAACTTGATTTGAACGGACCCAACATTGGGTATGCCCAAGAATTCCAATGAACTGCCATGACACATTGAGGAATCGTTTTTTCTTCCAAAAGTGTGATTTTATGAATTCCAAGCTCAATGAAATACAAGGCAAAAAATATAAGAACATTTTCTGAAAGGAGAGCACGTTCTCAGTATGTCATCATAATTAATTCGGCATTTTTTAAATTCCATCCATTGCTTGGGCCCATTGGGGTTTTCGGCCCCC
>GL379793.1:302098-321671 GCA_000143925.2 Caenorhabditis brenneri
GTTGTTTGTTGAGGATCATATCTTGGTTCCAGATGAGAAACGAAAAGTTGTCAACTGACGAATTATGTGAAAATACTTCAAGAACAAGTTTTCAGTTGACAACTTTTTTGTACCTCGACTAGGAACTGAGATATGACGTTTCAAACACGTGGGACCCAGAACACCTCTATTAGAAGATTTGCGGGAGAAGGTCCTGGGAGTGGGATTCGAAAATTTCAGGCCTCACTGGAGCCTGAGAGTCTGGAAATCTTCATCTGAATGCATTGTAAATAAGGGGGCGGGGTAAGATAAAGATTTCCAGACTCTCAGGCTCCAGTGAGAGCTGGAAATTTCAGAATCCACTCGATTTACAGAAAATTGCTAACCCATGTGAGAAAAACGGTCCTTTGTAAAATCGTAACTAACCTTTACCGTTATCTGTCTTCTCTAGGATCTCTTCTTTTTTCGGTTTTTCTTCTGGCTTTTCCTCTGGCTTCTCCTCTGGCTTCTCCGGTTCCTCTACCGGTGGTTGCTTCGGTGGTTTTTCAGGTTCCAAAGGCTTTTGGATATTCCCCATCTCTTCGATTTTATCGATACGCTTTTCGATCTCCACAATCTTGTTGTAGATCGTTCGGTTGTCTGAAAACAAAAATAACTACAAACTACAAAAAAGCCACGAACCTAAATAAAAGTTCTCGACAACATGATGATGATGATGGTTATTCACATTTGAAGTCTGCGTCCATGGCTTGGATGCAGAATGCGGTGCACACTGTAGGGTTACTGTAGGCAGAACCACAGTAAGGAAATATAAGAATAGCATTTTCTTCGAAAGTTCTGGAGGGTGAATGAAAAAAACTAAATTGACCAAAAACTTTTTTTTCACTTTTCCCCCCTAAAAAAGGCGGGGGTAAAAAGTGAAGTGTCAAATAATTTGCATAATTAATTTCCGATGAAATCCAGTTCGATGACGTCATCCTCAGAAACTTTTCGTCGTCTCCGTTTTCTTTTTTCCGTTTTTTCCGTTTCCACAATTGAATTCAGGGATGGCGAGGGGGTGGACAGAGGGGCGCCGAACCAGATCTCCTGAAATTAGAGGGTTTGGATTACGTGACATTTTGGTGGTGAAAGTTTTGGGGGAGGGAGATCAAGTGGTGTAACGGTTTTTCTGGATGGGGGGGGGGGGGTCTGAATTTGAGTTTTGTTGGTGAATCTCATGAGCTTTTGGAAAGTAACCAAACACAAAAAACTCAAAAATGGTGTTCCAGACATTTTGGAAAACGAAATTGCTTGTTGAACCGGAATTTTTTTTTCTCATGGGTTTGAAACACTCTATAAACAGGTGTTCTGGAAGTAGCTGCCCTTGTGAGTGGGTTCTGAAATTTCTAACCCTCACTGGAGCCTAGGAGTCTAGAAATCTTAATCTGACATCACATGCATTTTAAATAAGGGGGCGGGGTCAGATGAAGATTTCCAGAGGGGGCTAGAAAGTGAGGGCTAGAAATTTCAGAATCCACTCACAGAAGCATCTTATTTCAGACCACCAATTTATAGAAAATTTCAAACCTTCGTTTCCCACCCAGATGAACACTCACCTTAGTAATGTAAATCACCATCACTAGCCAAGAGAATAATAGGATCCATCCGAGATAGCAGATCTCCTTGTCTCGGCGTTGACAAACTGCTTCAGAGGCGCATTCCATGGTATTGAACTTCTGAGTTTATGCATTGGGAAATAAAAATTGTTCTTTTGAAAAATTGAGAGAAAATTAACATGGAGGTTTGGAATTTCCTATAATTTGGTAGTTTGAAAGTAGATGCTCCTGTGTGTGGATTCTGAAATTTCCAGCTCTCACTGGAGCCTGAGAGCCTGGAAATCTTCATCTGGAATCGCTAGTGCATTTGAAATCAAGGGGGTGGGTCAGATTTTCAGAGCTAGATTTTCAGACTTTCAGGCTCTAGTGGTGACTGAAAATTTCAGATTTCACTCACAGGGACAACTACTTTCTGGTCACCAATTTATAGAAAATTCCTAACCCATGTGAGAAAAACAGTACCTTGTCAAACCCTTAAAGTTTCAGCCATCATAACTCAGCTGTCATCAAAGCTATCAAAAAGTTGTCAACTACAATTTTGTTTACTATTCAATTTTGAACAAATTTCTAGTTGACAACCTTCTTCTAGCTAGCTTCCGAACCGAGATATTATTGTTCAAACTCAGCAACGACAAAAAAATTTGTTGTACACATCGCAATTTCTAGTTTTTTTTGTTGTCTATGATTCCAAAAAAAAAACCTGAAAACACCAAAGAAACCAAAAAAAAAAAAGAGGAAAAGGTGTGAAATTGCATATGAGCCTCCGGAAGTGGACGATTTCTTAGAGGGGAGGAGTAGCGAAAAAAGAGAATAATAATCTATGGAAAATGGTTGAGATGAAAGATATTCTTTTTTTTTTTTGGTTTTTTTTTGGAAGGAGATCAGAAGTGCAAGATCGAATTTCGTTTTTGTCACGCATTTTCAGAACGCTCCTGCCATTTTTTAAAATCTCAAATTCAAATTTCCTCTGAAACTGAGAACAGTGAAAAGTCAGCATCCAACAAAAACGAGAAAATAACAAAAACTGCATCTCCTTTTGCCCAATCTCACCGGAAAATACTCATACTTCACATCCCAATGGGCTCCATTCCATGTGACTCTCTGTAAACAATTTTCAGTTTTATACAAGTCACCTATGCAATATTATACACGAAATAGAAATTCAAAACAAAAAAAAACAGAAAAATTATTTCACTAAAAACTTCGAGCTCAATTTATCCGTAAGCCCGAACTCAATGACATCTCCACTATTGATCTTCGTGACGCCAGCCGGTGTTCCCGTCAACAAAACATCTCCGACTTCCAGTGTGAAAAATTGTGTGGTGTACTCCAAAAGTGTCGGAATATCGAAGATCATCACGTCGGTTCGACACCGTTGCTGATCTTTTCCGTTGATTTTGCAGTAGAGTTCCACGTCATGTGGATTTGGGATGGAGGAGGCCGGGAGGAAACCGCCAATGGGACAAGAACCGTCGAAGGATTTGGCGAGGAACCAAGGAGCGCCGGCTTTCTTCGCCTCGTCCTGGAAGTCACGGGCGGTCATGTCGAGAGCGACGGTGTATCCGCCAATGTAGTCCATCGCGTTGGATTTGGAGATTTTCTGGAAGTTTCAATTTGAATGTCGTCGTCGAAAAAAAAAGACAGTTTCTAGTTGAAAATCGCCACGTCAATGTGTGTTTTCGACAAGTTTTCTTTCGAGAATTCCGTAGCTTACCGACGCCCGCTTTCCAATGACAACACCCAATTCCACTTCTTGATGAAGGTTTTGACATCCGGGCGGCGCGACGATCGGCTCTCCCTCCACGATGAACGAGTTGACTGTCTGGAAAAACGGAATTTCCGTTTGTTGAATTAGTTATCAACACTGAAAATCTGTCTTTCGCATCGAATTGAGTGCTCGAAAATCAATTTGTTCAGCTCTTTTAATCAATAAAACTTTATCCGAACCTTAACAAAAAGCATTGGCTTCTTGGGAATCGCATTTCCCAACTCCAACGCGTGATCCTTGTAGTTTCGACCGACGCACACGATTTTTGTGGCCAAATTACGGAATCCAGAGAGCGATGATGACATTTCTGTAAATTTTCTGTAGATTTATGGCCAAAAAAGAAGGAAATCATTTTTTTTTCATGAGAAACGCTCGAAAATCAACTAAAAACAAGTAAAATAACTGCGAAATAGTCACTGAGCGTGTGGTGAAAAAAAGAGACGCAGAGAGTTCAATGGAGCGTGCTTGCATTAATTTGGGTTTCTGTCATTTTTTGATGGATTTTTTTATGGAATTTCAACAATTCAATACAATTTTGGAAGGTTTTTCTGAAAAATAAAGCTCCATATTGCAATATATCAACAAATATTGATTTTTCAGTTTCAAAAAGGTAAATAAAAGTTTGAAAATCCATTAAATCGATTTTCCGATTTCAATATACAAATGATGAATCTAAATTGGAAAATTGCTATTTTCATCGAAAAACTTTTCACTTTTCTCCTCCGAAAAGGTTTTTCGATGTTCATTTGCTTTGATTTGATGTATTATTACTGAAAACCATTGCAAATCCAGTTGGATATCCAGAAAAATCAGGATTATCCTGATGACGGTGGCTCATCCACCTTCAAAAGAAAATCCTTAATGCATTATTGAATATTGGAGATTGATCTTGAGTTTAACATTCTGGATTTCCATGGATTTCTCCTTTTCTTACTGTAGGGATACATGAACCTGAACTATCCTAAACTCTCAATAGAGCGAAGTTCGTCAAATTCTAGAACATTCCAAATACTAATAAATTCTGTCCCCAAACACACATAAATTTGCATCGTAACTCGTTTTTTGTGATCATCCTCTCCCCCAAATGTTCGAGGCCGACCGAATCGACCGACGGTTTATGTCACCTTCTCGCCCCCGGTTATACACATATTTCCAACCAAGTTTTTTTTTGTTGTGTAGCATGTTATACAACACATAAACGCTCAGTAATACAGTGTGTATGTGTATGGTGCCACAAAGTCGGGGCGCTTACCTGACATACCGCCTCTATTTGTCAATATTGAAAGTTTGATAGAAGGAAGGAATTGAAACTAAATGTTTTAGTTTTTCACTCTGTTTTTATCATTTCTAAACTCCGCCCATTAATCAATTTTTGGATCGTAATGGTTTTCTGAGTAAGTGATCTATGTTGTCGAGGACATACCTAGCAGTCAAGAAAAAGTCCTAAGCTCCTCCCACATTTGAGCCAATCAACCTATCCCGGATATCCTATGTCTTAGAAGTCGTGCGTGTTAGGCTCCGCCCCTTGTGTTCCCCAGAAGCACTTTCGAGATGCAGACGGAAGGAGGGCTCAACTTCCTTTTCGGATGTTTACGTAATTTTGTTAGAGCGTATGCTCAGTGGTAGCAAAAGAACGGCAAATCAACTGCTATGACATCAACTGCTATTTCTCAACTGCTATGTATCTCTATTGCTATTTTTCAACTGCTACCAGGGTGATCAACTGCTATATTCGGCTCTTCTGCTATGAGGGAGGAGTTGAGACACTAGCAGTTGCAACATAGCAGATGATCACCTTCATAGCAGCTGAGTATTTACCCAAAAAAGACATACTTGTCAAATTTCGGCCCAGTGGCCCATGCCGGGCCAAACCGAGAATTTCCAATTCCCGGCTCGGCCCGGAGCCCCGGATGCAAAAAAAATCAAACACTTGCGGGCCTCCGGGCTGAGCCGAGCCGGACCAGGGGCCCGCAAACCAAGCTTTACCCAATAAAAGTTCAGATGTACCTTCTTCACCCCCTGCTATCTGTTCTCCCTGCTTTTCCCCTGCTGAAGACTGCAACATTCTTCTATTTGTTTTCCAAAAAACTACCAGCTTCTCTCCCTCTTTCTCTCTTCCCGATCATCAATACAGTATTGATTCCGTTCACATTTTTCTTTCCATCCTATCTCTTCTTCCTAAAAACTCCCTCCTCTCTCCTCCGCTCTCTCTCCGCTAGGGGGGCCACCGCCCCAACCAACTAACAACACACACACATTGATCGTCCTCCAATTCGGCTAGAAAAAAGGGACGCCGCACTTGATGGAAACTCTCTGCGTCCTCTTCACCAATTTGTTTCTGTATGCTGTTCTCCTATCTCTCGACGTTGGCCGCCTCTCTCCGCAACGAGCCATCAGGGGTTGTCCTCCTGGTGTGGACGGGGCGCCCGCCGGCCGGCACCACCACTCTTCTCTCTTTCTCTGTTCATCCATCTCCTCCACGGATTGCATCTCTCTCGTTTATACATATATATTCGGAGAGGGGTGTCCTCCCTTCTCTCGTACCGCATCGCGCTCTCACTTTCCGCTCTCTTCTTCCCCCTCTCTTCTTCATCTTCTACTTCTTCACCCGCAGCCGCATAGCAGAGGGGCAGCAGCAGCAATGCGCGCACCGGTGCTGATTTTTTGAATGAATGAATGAATGAATGCAATGAGAAATGAGAGAAAGAAGGGAAGTGGAGAGAGAGGAGAAGGGGCGAGATTGAATCATTTGACCGCCCACACTCTTTTAAGAAGGAGAGTGATGCTTCCAGAACTGCGCTCCCCCCTCCATGCTCCTTGTTTCTTTTTTTTTCAGTTTCCGGTGCCTTGTGATGAAACTTCTGAAATTTCTAGAAAATGTTCATCTGTGAAACTTTGATAAAAAATTTTTCGAAGAATCTTTTTTCGTTTCCGTTTCCTTTTTGTCATCTTTTCATTTTTCCTGAAACATCGTCATCTTTGTTATTGTCTGAGTCACATTTTTTCATTTTTTCTAGCAAAAAATCATTTGCCTGCTCCCCTTCTCGTGATGTGTTCGTGACTCAGTTTGAGTAAACTTCGTTCCCTCCTCTTGCTAACTTTTCAACAAAAAAAAACTCCATTTTTGACTTCACAGAAATCGAAAAAAGTGATGATAATGATCTAATCGAATTTTTTTGATGATTTTTCAGCGTTCTCAGGGGCGCACACATGATTTGAAAATAGGGAATCATGTGATTCCCTTCCCTTGATTCCCTGATCCAGTCCAGTTTCGAAATTTGTAGTTAGGTGTGGCAGGGTAAAAGTAATTGGTTTTCTCTTTCCCATTTTCTCACATTTTATACCTTCTGACTCTAGAAGTTTTGCTCACTCCGTTTCCCACGTCTTATCACCACCCTCCACTTCGTAACCTCGTTTTCTTCCAGAAAACCACCTTCCTTCTCACACACAAAAACTTATCAAAAAGTTCGAGAAAAGTGCGAATTTCTCTCTCCCTCATCCTGAACTATGTCGGAGCCATCCTCATCATCAGCACCACCACTGGCACCAGACCAGGCACCGGGCGCCTCCACGTCGACGCCTGGAGGAGCAACTGTCGAGGTTACATGCAAGACACTGGATGATCGAGAGGCCAAAGTAAAGGTCTATAATAATGTGAGTCGAAGGAAGAGGGGTTCAAAAGGTCATATCTTCTTTCAGCAACGCGTCCAAACCATCGTTGACAATGCACGTTCCGCGTTGGGAATACAGCCTGCCACAAACATGAAAGTGATATTTGGGGGAAGAGTTCTGGACTCAAAATCTACAGTTCAAAATGCAGGAATCAAAAATGGAAATACAGTACATTTGGTTGAAAGAGGACATAGTGTGTAAGTACCGCTCGAAAAAAGCGTACTTGTCGCCGGGCGATTTCGATACCTTAAAATGAGAGTTATGACCATATCGACCACGCAAATTGAAGATCTTGGCGAGTACTATAATCCTATGTCAAATAAGTTTTGACTTATTATGTCATGCCTGCGTACAGTGGCTAAATAAGTCAGAACTTATCTGACATAAGATTGTTGTACTCGCCGAGATCTTTAATTTGCGTGGTCGATGTAGTCATATCTCTCATTTTAAGATATTGAAATCGCCCGGCTCGGCGACAAGAATAGAAAAAAGGTTCTAAAACATCTAAATTCTGATTTTCCAGTCACAATGAACGCCCAAACGTTGCACGTCCAGTACCTCCAAACCCCATGATGATTCAACGATTACTCCAGAATTATGAGGGAATTACTCCAGGAGTTCCACATACGAATCAGCCAAGCTACACAATGGTCCCGCCAATTCGAGTGCCTCCAGCTGTTGGTGGAGTTCCTGTTATCATGGCAAGATATGCAGATGATGTGATTACTCAGAGGACATATCCAATGAGAACGCGTCCGGGAAGAACTCAGAACATTGACACCCAGACAGCCCCCACACACTTTTTGCCTGAGCCAAACTTCATTTCGTGGACTGTCAGAATTGCTGATAATCAAACGTTCACACTGCCAAGAGAGGTGTGCAGGGAAATCATCAAAGAAGTGATAAGAGATTGTCTCTACATCCCTGAAAACTATCGGGCTGCTATTGTGGACACTTGGGATCCCTCGATGAATTCTGTGTCCATCGCTATCCCTGAGCTGCCACCACACATTCCATCGCCGGCTCTGGAGAAGCTGGATTTCTTGGCACTGTGGACTGAAAACATCACAAAGGTCATCGATAAATTAGTAGAGCAGGATGGCCTTGTTGACGCTGTTCGTCGAGTCCTTGAGATGGTTCAGAATCGGGAGACTTTTGAAAACTTGACTGAACCTGGTGTAAATCAAAGGTTCACCGCGCTCGACAACATAATTAGGGACCTGGAGATGATGTGGGCGGAGCTTAGCCATCAGAAGGATTTCGGTGAGTTTTGACAGTATTTGAAGAGTTCATTGTTTTATGAAATGCGTTTTTCAGAACGAGAACGATTCAGCAAACCGCAAAACCGAAATCGTGTATACCAATCAGCAAAGATTGAAGAGCACCTGCGAACGCCAAGGAATCCACGATTCTTCATGCGTCACGCCCTTGACATTGACTTCCTGGAAGTGAACAGAGCGTTCCGACAGCAGAGGCTTCGGTTTGCTGCTCTCGAGGACCTTCTAGATGATATCACGGAGGCCGGTGCTCTGAAATTCATCAGGGACACAATGACACATCAAATCGACTATCGATATAGAGCCCTCTCAATGTACTACTGTTATATGCAACGAATGAGGCATCAAATTGGACATATGACTCATATTTGTGCAGACTTTGACATTTCCCTGATGGTCCCCAGCAATCCACAACGTCTACTACCGAATCACGCGACAAATGTACTTCAAGTACCGTACCCCCATGCTGGAACATTGATATTCCGGTTTGTTGCCATACCAGATGATGATCAGATGTTTGATGCACCTATCACTCATGTCATAGAACCACCACGACTACTATCAGATATTACTAAAAGAGACGAAGGAGACTATCCATATCTACCGTATCATCCGCCAAGTGTTCACATGGAATCCGTGCTGCAACCGGCAAGGCGAATCGTAACTCCGATGGAACCGGCACGACGACCTGCAGGGTTGGCATTCCTTCAGGGACCTTTCCCAGTGGGCAACTTTCCACCACAACTGGGACCATACGCTGGACAAAATCCGGTGACCGGTCAGTTCGATTGGTTTGCCCCTCCGCCGAATGATCCAGCATCGAACCTGATGGCTTATTACGCTCAACTTGCTGAAGATCCGAACGCAGATGACCCAAGAGTACGGGCTGCAAGAATGAGGAGATTCGTGACCACAACTAATGGAGATGTTCCCAGTGTTCCCATAGAAACACAGCCGCCACCTGCGTTCCCACCAAACGAACAACACGAAGCACCTCCACCTGCTCGCAGATGGACCAACTATCGATTCAATGTCCCTGAAACTGGTCGTGGTCCTGCAACGGCGACACTCAATGAGTTACCGATGCTAATCGAGCCAACTGAGCTGCAACGAATTGCTAAGAACATTGCAGCTAGGTATCGCGGTGAAGCCTTGATGAGGATAGCCACCAACTTGACCAACCGCTTCAACGATGAGTCATGGGACACGCGAATCAAGAATATGCCACTTTGTACTCTCCGAGATTGTATTGCACTCGCCCTGGAGCTCCTTACTTCTTCTGGAAACAGTGTTGCCGAATCAAGAGAGCTCATGTTGGCACTGGTTAGAGATGAGGATGTACTTGTGAGAGCCATTTCCGAATGCGTGAAGTCCTTGTTCGGACGAGGAGAATTCCCAACACATGTTGCCCGTCTTATCATGCCACGTTCTGAAGCAGCTTCCTCTAGAAATGATTACGAGTCTGTGGATCATGTGGATGATGCACAAAGTGACGAGTTTGATGGGATGATTGTGAGAGTGCCATCAGATATTTCACAGCCGCAGAGTGGAGATTTGAGAGCGATTCGGGAAAGGAGACAGTCTCGACGACAGTTCCTTGAGAATCGCGGAAGGATCCCATCAACCTCTTCTGCACCTTCCACATCATCCTCCTCTGCTCCTCCAGGACCATCCTTCAATGAACAAGACCAAGCTGAAATCCGTGCTGGAAGGCTTCCACTGGGTAACCGTCCTCCTAACAGAAGACCTGACCGTAATCCAACTCCAAACGCACGGCCAGAGAGTCCAAGCCAGCATATTGTGATTACTAGTACAGCACCTCATCCCTTCCAAGCATTGCTTTCTCAACACCTAGTCATGCCGGGACCATCTACCTCTCAAGTTGTTCCACCACCATGGGAAGCGCCAATCATGCCAATTCGTCAAGTGGTATCACCGACACCTACTACTCGAGCTCTTCATGACTTTGATATATCGGATACCTCTGAACACAATGCTCCATCCACCGCAACTCCAAGTCCACCGGCACCAACTCCAAGATCTGCACCGGCTACTGTCACTTCGTCCCCTACACCAGATAATGGTATGGATACAGATTCCGGGTCGTCTGGAGATCCAAGAGATCCAAGAGAAGCCGCTCGATTGGCACGTGCTAGAATTGATCATCTGGCTGCGACCTTCAATGGAAATCTCGCGGATTCTAGAAGACAGAGCCCATTCCCCAATGGACCAACTGCTCCGCTAGATGATCCAAGACGGAATGCCACGCGACCCACTCAATTTGCCATAAAGCCATTGGTTGCTATCGATCCATTCATGCATTGTACTAACAGACATTGTGAGATCAACAGGCTCTCTCATCCATCTCAACTAGCCGATATGGAGCGGTACACTCTTCAATCCATTCGTCCAGATGACGAGTTTGCGATTCATTTGCAAAGATTCCTCCCGCTAGGTGACCGTCGACCACGTCAAGTATCTCAGCACGATGTGGACTACAACTACGACGTCAAACGGAATACAAATGGAGAGATTGCATTCGAGAACTTGGAGATCTTCAGAAAGTTCGTCCAGACAATGATCCGAAGCTTGCTAGCCAACTGCGTGGATGCTGACAGTCTTCATACAATGAACATGAACCCAATCAGTGGATACCCAGCAGCCAATCATGCCGAACTTGTCAGAACAGTCAAGGATCACTTGAACAGCGCCGCCGATCGCCGAGGCCTTGTGCACCCTCCTCGTCCCGTTGAGCGTAACCCGGCCACTGATCAGAATCGTGAACGAGTCGAGTCATGGACCAGAAATGCGCGAGCCGATATGGAGTTCGTTGCCCAGCAAGCTGCAAGGCTGAGAGAGCAAATCGATCAACAAGCGCAGAGAGGACCACCAGAAGAAGGAGAGTCCGGAGAATCTACTCCAGAGTTTCCAGATTATCCACCAGGGATTGATATGGAACAGGATGTATTGATTCCCGGAAGAATCGCTTCTTTGCTGGTTGGCGTTTCGGACTACATGGATGTTCCAGAGAATCCAAGACCATCTGGATTGTTTATGTTCCTTCTGGATGTTCTTCATGGAAGGCTGACCCGCCACGACTTTGCACAATTAGCAAGAAGACCCACTGCCATCAACGTCCTTTCGGAGTACCAGGCGTCCATTCGAGCTTACATTAGGGAGCATTATATGGATAATCGTAGGAATCACTCTACAAAAGAGCTTCACGATCTGGCCATAAAACACTCAAACACTGAAGACTTCTACCAGAGATTCATGACTCGTAATAGGCGGTACAAGCCAAGACTGCAATTCGGTTCTGATGGAGCCAGAGTGACCTGGATATTCCGTCAGTGTGAGATAACATTCCTCAAAGCCATGTTCACTTTGTCACAACTTGAACTGGACACCAGTGTCGTTGTTCAACAAGTGCTTCAATGCGTCGATCATTATCTGTATAGAGTTCTCTGGGTTTTCTATGAACTGGAAGGAAAGAACTTGAGAAGATTCAAGCAGAATTGTAATAATATCAGCGAGTTCTTCTGTCAAGTTCGATTCAGAGGAGCTGCGAATCATAACGGATGGCAAGAGTTCATGGGTGAATTCAATCATGTGCTCGATTATTGGATCGATAAGTATGAAAGTGAGTTCTGAAAAAAATTCTGAAAAAATCTCATAAAACCATGAATCCTTTTTCAGACATCCCTGAAGCCGACGTCATCAACTTCCTGCTCAATGTCGGTAGTGGACAGTGGAATGACGGAGCCCAAAGGGATCCATCTCAGCCAACCGCCTTCAGTTCGGATGCTGCACCTGGTCCATCGACAAGTAGTAGACCAAGTGAGTCCCAATAACTCACATTCCGCGTTTTGAGTGAGTTTGAATAGTTCAGTTACCTGAATTTGATGAGTGACAGGAAACCTAAATTGATTTTTTTCCAGGAAAACGAAACCACGCCGGCACTCCACAGGCAGCCGAAGACGACGTTGACATGGTCGCTCCACTGATGACATCACTATCCACTTCATCACCTCCAGAGGCTCCAAAAGATATCCCTGGGTCATCATCTTCCAATTAAATAATTTTTTTTCACTACTTCCCCGGTTACAAACCCTGTTTTTATTTCCTTTTCGCATTCGTCATCATTTTTCTCCAAGAATTTATTTCCCCGTCAAAAAACCGGTAATTCAGGCTCCCCATCCATTTCCTATTCACACAGATTTTTGAAAATCATACCGGTATCCAATCCCGCTCATTTAGGATCCAAAGCTAGTTTTCTTTCTGTAAATATACGCTCAAAAACCACGATTTATCCACGATTTATCAATAGAGCACACTTGCTTCGTGCAACAGATTTCTATTTTTTTTTCGCCTTCCCGTTCATCCCTTTCTTCAAAAATCAAATCTCCGGTACTTTGAAACGTCATCAATTCCTTTTTTCTTTTTTTTTAAATTTTATTAAATAGCTTTGTAAATATTAATTTAAAAAATAAATTATTAAAAAAATTATCCGCGTTGTCAGCCAATCTTGTTAATTTCAGGTTTCTTATTTCTTCTTTTCCCAGCTTCTTCTATTTTAATTACTGAAAAAAAAATTACAGCGCAGTCAGCAATGCCGGTTGAGAATAAACAGGATTTAGATAGACTCTCCATATTCGACAAGGTAAATTTTCGGAAAAAATCAATATTTTCTTTTTTTTTTTCATCGAAAAAAAACTCCATTTCCCAGTATATAAATCAAGGCATTTTTCTTATTCATTTTTCTTCCACCGCGCCTTCTCATTTCCCTTCCCGTGTCCTTCATCTCATTTCCCCTCGTCAACTTCTTCTATTTTGAGAGCACCAAGATTTATGACCTTCTTTTCATCTTGTGGCTTTGACTTTGGCTTTTCAACGCCCGTCTTCTTTCCCATTTAATTTACGACTTGGTGCTTTTCGTGAGAAGAAGAGGATTGAGAAAATGGAATGGATAAATGGGGAGTTGGAAAGTGGGAAAAGATTCGTAAATTATACACTTTCTGGGGGCTTGAGGAAAAAGATGAATGGAGGAAAATGGAAAAGAAAGAAGGGACTCAAGTAATTTTTTTTCCAGAAAACCCGAGATGTGATCATCCGAGACATGATTAAAATGCTAAACGCACCGGAGAAGACTCAAGCAGCTCCTAGACTTCAGCAAGCTGATAAAAAGCTTGAGGGAATCGAGAAAAAGGTTTTTTCGCATCTAAATTAGCACTGAAATTTGCCACTTTAGGTAGTCGAAATGTTATCGAAAGAAGATGAGCTGTTCCAACGAGTCTACCGTCAAATAATGCAAAAAGCCGCCGCAAACGGGCAACACGAGCCGGATAATTTAGTAGATTTGATGACGAATTTAGATGGAGAAGGACATGATGAAACTGGAGAAGAGGATGAAGAAGAATCAGATGATAGAACACCAGATGAAGAATATGTAATAAGGTGAACAACATTTATAAGTTTCCGCTGAGAATAAACAATTGATCTTTAGAGGCGACGCTGATCTCTGCTCGCGCATCCGGCAATCTACAAGATTCAGGCCGAATGGGACAGTATTCAAGCCAGATGAAGCTCATCCAGCCGTCATTCCTGATGACAATGTCGGAATTCGCACGATTGCCATCGCAGTCGCTTTGGTTCTTTTGAGCATTCTCATGTTCCATTTCTTCGAATTTTCCACCGCGAGCCCATTTATTAAATACAAAAGTGCACTCTAGAAAAATGTAATCTTTTTCACTTTCCCAGTTTCTTCGATTTTTCATCGAAATTTATTTTTCTACTTGCATCTCTCCCCTGATTGTTGTAATATTTTTGAGAAAATTTAAAACGATGCTCCGAAATTCCGCATAATTTATTTCATTTTCTTCAAGCTTTACCCCTGTTTTTCCATCGTTTACTCCCATTTTAACCGACTTCCCACCTTTTTCCCAATTCTCCGACAAAAAAAACCTCGAAATCGATAGTTTAGAACCGGTCTCTCTACTAGTCCGATTGCGCAACTTTTCCTCCACCCTTGAAAATCTCCCCTCTGAAAATCATTCAATTTCTTGTCATCATTTTTCGCCTTTCCTGTAAATTATCGCTTGATTTCTTTACCATTCCAACCCCTCCACCTTGCACTTTCAATATTTCATAAAAAGACAATAAATTTTTTTCAAAAAATGCGATTGCTTTTTCCGTATGTTCTTGTCGCTTTTCAGATTAATATATTTTTTTAATTGATAGTTTTGGAAACAAACAAAAAATGAACAAATTTTCGAATCGATAATTTTCAGAATGACGTCGTTCACCACAAGAATGGATCGACGAAACATCGATCAAGTGATGATGAGAGCGGCGGCTCATGCGCGGAAAGAGGAAAAGTTCCAGCAAGGAAATTTCGAATTCGTTTCACTAGCTGGACATATTCTGGAAAGCTCCTGTAAACATGAAGAAGGGATTCAAGTGGAGGGGTGTTTGGTGAGTAAGAAGCACGCGAAAAATCTGGGCTTTGAACTGTTCCGATCGATAAAATAATCATTTTCATCGCAAAACCTTCCAGAAATGCAAATACAATCGCGAGCTTCAACTAGAAGAACTGCCGGAAATGGTGTTCGCCCGGAATTCTCTAAAAATCAGTTTTGCCAACGGCTTCATCGAATTCAACACACTTGACGCACTCAAAATGGTGTGTGCCGATCGACTTCCGGACGTGAAAGTGGGCGCCTCTTCTGTATGGCAATCGGCACGTCAGGATCGAATTCAGCAGATTTCCGAGCATCAGAAACCTTTCGATTGGACATTCACGACGCATTACAAGGGAACTGTGGAGGGATTAAAGGTATTTTAGTTTAATTTGATCAAAATTTAAAACTTTTGATTTACAGGTTGAGCCCACCACCGAACGCATCGACATGGAGCGTCTGAAACGGCGTGATCAAATAGTTTTCATGTCCAGTGTCACACTGTTTGAAGACGAACTGGCTGATCATGGAATAGCGCAGCTCTCCGCTCGGATTCGTGTGATGAAGGAGGGATATTTCTTTGTACTTCTCCGATTCTACATGCGTGTCGATGATGTTTTGATAAGGTAATTTGAATTCAAAAGCGCAGCGCTATTCCACGTGTCCTATTTTCAGAGTGTGCGATACCCGTATCGTCGGCGACCACACCGACAACCACGTCATCCGTGAGTGGCAACTACGCGAGGCGAAATACGAGGATCTGCATCAAGCGGACTCAGAAGCCCTTCTCGACGTGGATCGTGCGTGGATGCACTTGCCGATTGTTGAGGAGCATGTGGATCGAATTTCGGGAGATGTGGAAAAAGTTATTGATTGATTTTTGAAAATTTTGTTTTATTGCGATCTCTTTTATGTATTTTGTTTGAGAAATATTCGGTTATTATGTGATTGCTTGAGTGATGAACTTATTAATGTCAATGGAATTTGTACTGAAAACTTTTTTGTTGATCTTTTTGAATAGTAACACCATCGAAGTAGATCAAATATTTTTTTTCTAAAATAATTATTTTTTTATGCACGCGTCTTCATCGACATATTCTCTATTTCCAATTCTTCTATTCTAAATGCCTATACCTATACTAGATCTTCGAATTATTGTTTTTCGACGTTTTGTCAGTCTATTGGATTTGGATGTATTGTAAGTTTTAGTTTTCGAAGACTGCCGGAGCACGATAGAAACATTTTTCTAGAATAAAACTCTCCCTATGCTCTACAAGATGCCGAAACAGGCTCAGATTGTGTCGCGACACATCGATATTCTATCAGATCGAGGTGACACATGAAAACGCATTTTCTGTGATAGTCGCCAACGACAGAAACCAGGAATTTTTTTTCCACGTGAATAACGGCGGCCCACAGGCAGCCAGGACTTTGGCGGATACTTTGAGATTTTCGAATATCGCCATGGGTGAAAACACTTTTGTCACTTTTTGGCAGGATCAATGTGTTGGAGTGAGAGATATCGTCGAATACTGCCATGATTTTTTCAACTACTTTTTATATCGACTAGTTCTGATCAATTGTGATGCGCGAGACGTGACAAAAATTTTGCGATACCTCCCAGACCCTACACGTCGTTTGAGCATAGCCTATTATGGGAGGTTCGTTAGTCAATATATGAGGATTTCTTTGCAACGTTTGAGATCCTTCGATATCCCTTCAATACATTTAACACATTCTGGAATAACTTGTTTCGATTTGAATGCATTCTTGAGGTATTGGCAGCAAGGCGGAAGTCGCAGAACAAAATGTTTGGATATTATGTTGAGTAGAGTGAATTTTGATATACTATTTCATGAAACAAGGGCCGTGGAAAGAGGTCAGGATGTGACAAGAAAATATAAAGAGTGAGTTTTCTAAAGATGGTGGAACAGGAAAGCTGCCGGGTCTTTTTCGAGAACTTTTCATGCATTTTTTGCTTGAGCTTGCTGCACCACTCGGAGTCCGCAAACACAGCGGACGGCAACACGCTCACGCAAAAATGCACGAAAAGTTCCCACATTTTTTCTGTTCTTTTCTGTGAACTTTATTATTTTTTTCAGTGATGATATAGACATCACAATTACTGGCGGATACGACATCAGACGGAACGGAGACGGACGACTTGCCACTTGCGGCTACTGGGCTGATAACTCTTTCAAAATGTTTGTTTGGAGACGCAACCAAAATAGATAATTTAGTTTTTAATAGTTTATTCTGTTCAGCAGTCTTCCTATCTACTATTTGTTCGTATTTTGATTTTGTCACGTGTAATTTCTCCCATTCTTTGTAAAATAATAATAAAATCATTTCTCATTTCAATTTTCAAAAATCAAAAATGCTTCAAACTGTTCATAACTTCACCAATCCAATTTTCGCATCAGTTCTTCACATGAAAACCACTGATCAATGCTATTGCTACCGGTATCATGAAAATCCGACAACTTGACGGCGCCGATATCTCCCCACGAAAACTACCGTATAAATTTAATTGCTACCGTAAGAATTTACGAGTTTGATCAATGTTAATCGATTTTCAACGAATATTGGTTTTTTTTCACAGGAGGAGCTAGAAAAATCGCTGAAAACCGATAAAAATTGATGAAACTCAATAAATGTTACGGTAGTTTTCGTGGTGAGATATCGGGGCCGTCAAGTTGTCGGATCTTCAGCCAGCAGTTGCTTTCACACTGATTGCCAATAAGAAATGGTGTAAGAAATGATTTTGCTTTGAAAAATTATTCCAGAACAATTCACAGCGTACAAAATTTCTACATTTTCACTGCCATCACTATCGCTGTTACCTGGGCAATTTTAATCATCTTTTTCGTCTTTGGCGACAGATTTTTCCACGAGAAATATCGTCATGGTAAGTGTGCTCTACTGATAACTCTCAGTTTTGAATTCTTATTGTTTTTAGAATATGCGATGGGATCGGGATCCAAGGAAACTGATCGTGATCGAACTGTTGATGGATAGAGAATAAAGTTTATTACCGTAATCCTAGTTCAAAGTTTCGGATGTGATCGTTGAGAAGTCTTCTCATTTTCAATCCTTTTGATTTGAGAGTAGCCAGGTGGTGGGGTACAAACTGATGTGGGACGGTGGAAGAGGCTCTGAAAATTTTCAAATGAACGGCATCTCAATGCTTTCGAAACTAACCGTATAACTCTGCGGAGCATCTGAATTCACCGACGACACCACCTCATCCCTTTCAATCAATCCCTCTTCCTCCTCTTGACGCCTTCCCTTCAAATTTTCAAAAATTGCAAATACGCTCCAACGAACTCACTCTTTTCTCCCCGAAATATGTAGTCAAATTAATCACACAGCCCAGACAAAGGGAGTTGTAGACGAAGAAAATAAGACAGAACCAGAAAAAATCGAAGCAAAAAACTCCGTTGATTCTTGAAGGGTAAAGAGTGAAGATTATTAAGATGATAATGTATGCAAAGAAGAGAGTAGTATTTGCTACATAAACCATTGCCTAAAAATCAAAAGTTAAGATATGCAGGTTCAACACATGACAGCCAACAGTTAGGTATGCAAAATCGCTCTGCTGAGAAGAAAAACGTCCTAACCAGCAGTTTGAAATTCAGGCTAAAGGAATTTGGGTTTCTCAGTAAAGCGCATTTGCATACCCTACTGTTGGGGTCTTTGTGACATATCACTTGCCAAAACGAGAGCATACGGTATGAACATCATCTCATGTTCAATGATAACTGCTATGAAACCGAATAGTTGAGAGACCAAATAGACGCAGATGACTGTGTTACCGATTACAAAGTCGGAATGGGCTGGAATTATATCGTAATCCATAGGTCAAGGTTCGAATGGCAATCAGCGTAAAAGCAAGTGCTGGCCTAAGATCCGACAACTTGACGGCCCCGATATCTCACCACGAAAACTACCGTAAGAAATTTCGAATATTTTTTATTTTTTTACCGATTTCAGCAGATATTTTTTTTTTCTGAGGAAGAGCTAGAAAAATCGATGAAATTCGATAAATCTTACGGTAGCAATTAAATTTATACGGTAATTTTCGTGGTGAGATATCGGGGCCGTCGGATCTTCGGCCAGCACTTGCTTTTACACTGATTGCCCTAATAATCTCACCAATGTCTTCGCTGCCATACTGTAGAAAGAGTATTGACGCTGTGCCAATGAACCATCCCATCAAAAGATAACATTTGAAGGCGAAGACTCCGAGGAAAACATGTCTGAGGCACCTCCAACAGTACACGTGGAATCCATGTGGTTCACGTGGCGAACGGGGTGGGCTCTGGTCGCAATGGGAAGACTGAAATGAATAAAAAGTCTGACTACGCTGAATCAAAACTGCTCCATATCTCAAAAGTGGGCTGATGAAAAGTGCTCAGTGACTAATTTTTCTGTGAGTAATCTGGGAATTGTCATGACCAAACTAGGTTCTGATGATCGAGGGAATTGGCTAGGGATTGACCAAAAATGTCTGCAAGTTTTCATAATGAACCTTATAGATCATTTGAAAGCTTTTTTTGCAGATGGCTTCTTTAAACATAAATATCCAGATCAGCAAGTAAATTTTCACCGTTTTTACTGTTAGAAATTGCGATTTTCAGTACTAAATTTGGCACTAAAAATGGTTAATTTTCTGAATATTTACGGAACAAAAAGCGACTTCAAAACAGACTTCATTCAGTTTTAGAGAACCTTACACACATGTCCGGGTCAGCCTCAAGTGAGCTCATTTCGTATGTGCTTCTGTAACAACCCAAGTTCTAGATACTGTAGAAGAGAGGCTATTTT
>GL379793.1:321820-360785 GCA_000143925.2 Caenorhabditis brenneri
GATAGCAGCAGCCAGATCGAAATGAAATCCGTCACATCAGGGATCTCGTCAGTCAGAGTTCGTCTCAGAAAACAATCAAATCGAACAGGATGCAAATCACGACGCGGGTGACCGAAATCGAGACGTGAGATGTCGGAACACATATCGTGTTATTGGGTTCAAAAAGAAATTGGGGGAATGTATCTCAAAACCAGAATTCGTTCTGGGACTTACTGGAAGCAAAAACCGTCCAGTTAATGCTAAAAGTCATTCAGGGCAGTAAAATTTTGTTTTTTTTTTTTTGTAAAACCACTAATCCTGAAATCATGCAAAGAATAAGAGCCTACTCCGATGACAAGTAATAGAAAATGTATCCCGAAAGATGAAACATTCCGGTTAAAGATTGAGTTTGAAAAAGTAAGTTTAGTAAAATTGATTAGTGCCATAAAATTTCAGTTGGTGGAGCAGATCAAAACGCAGTTGCGCAAGTGTACAACAGACAACTTTTGTCTAGCTCCGCCCACTTTTGAGATATGGGACAGTTCTGATTCAGCGACCACCGTCTGACTCTGATGGATAGGCTTACATCAGAATCCGTCATTTTATTTGATATACAACGAGTAGTTTGAAAATGCTGGTTAGAAATGAAAATTACATTTTTGAGAGCTTCGAGAAATTGTTATAATATTTCACGTTTGTTTTTTTTTAATTGAAAAAAAAAAATTTTTTCGAGACAAAAAATTTTTCACTTCAATTTTCCCTCCACGTGTATCCAACCCACTAACCCACTGCCCTAGATCACCTTATCTTGATCAAAAAGCTATAAAAGTATCGATTGACGTGCAAAAAATCAATATTTTCTACTCGAAACTCACCGAGCAAAAGAAGAAGAAAGAAGAAAGAAGAAGACGTCAAAAGATGCCCAACTCTTATCGATCCACCGATGAAGTTGTCGCTCAGTGTTTGAGCGATAATAAGAACGTGAGTTGCCCCAAAAACTATTTTTTTCTCCAAATTCCTTTTCTTCCAGGTGCATCTCAATTTCTCCCAAATGAAGCTCTTCGCATCGGGAGCCTTCAGCAACGTCTACAGTGGCTTGGCAAGAACCGACTCCTCCCACGAGATGCCCATCGTCATCAAGAAGACGTGGCCTCGCAACAAGGATAGCCTCCTGGAGGTGGAGATTCTGAGACGACTGGGGACGTTGAAGCACAAAAATGTGGTACGACTACTGTATAGTTATACCCGGAAGCATGAAGGTGAGGAATGAATTTTTTAGTTTGTAGTTTGTAGTTTGTACCTTTCAGCACGGGTCTGCCTGTCGCTCATCTTCGAATACGTGCCACTCAATCTCCACCAGTTCCTGAAGGACAACAATCGTCGCCTCGACATTCTGGAAGTGAAGATGATCACATGGCAATTGTTCCGAGGACAGTCCCACCTCCAGAAGTCCAGAATCTGCCATCGTGACATCAAGCCGCAGAATCTGTTGTTCAACGCTGACACGGGACTCCTGAAGATCTCAGACTTCGGATCCTCCTGTATTCAAAGTTCCAGCACTCCACTAGCCAGTTACCACGTCACAAGATACTACAGACCGCCCGAGTTGCTTCTCGGTGCCAAGTTTTACAGCTGTGAAGTTGGTAAGTGAATTTTTGAAATATGAAAATTGTTCATTTGATAAATTTTACTTTTTTCAGATGTCTGGAGTTGTGGCTGTGTGTTCGGAGAGTTGCTGAAAGGAGGAATCTTCCTCGCCGGAAAGTCGGCCACCAACCAAGCCGAAATCGTGTTCGATGCATTGGGATGTCCGACGAAGGAGGATCTGACGGCGATGCAAGCTAGCAGCTCGAAACATCAGGAGATCAAGACGGGATACGAACCGGATCCGGCACGAAAAACTCTGAATTTTTCATTCATGTACGACCATGCAGTCAACACTCAGAGGGACCGGAGAACGTTTGTATACAATAACGTGAGTTTGCTTCCCTGTATTAGAAGGGCACTAGATGGTTGTTTCTTTCAGAAGATCAACCAGCGAGATATGAGAGAGTCGGTCGATTTGATCCGTCAAATTTTGGTGTACCACCCGGAGAGACGGTTATCGGGAATCGATTTTTTGACACACGTATTTTTCAACGAACTCTTCGCTCCAAATGCAATTCGGTCGAATGGCAGAAGAATCCTATGCCTGTCTCAAGCGGATCTTCAAGCCGTGCGGTCTGGCGATGGAACCGTTTCTCTGGATTCGACTGATGGAGAGGGACTATGAATTGATCTACTAACCATGTATTGACTTTCAATAAATAGTTTTTATTGAATCACTTTTTTTGTTTTCTATCAGGAATTTATTAGACGAAAATGCTCTGCTCCTTCCCACTCCGTTTTTGCATACCTCCCCCTCTCTCTCCAACATCTACGCCTTGAGGACGCGCCTCGAAACGTGGCCGCGTGGCCTAATGGATAAGGCACCAGACTTCGGATCTGGGGATTGTAGGTTCGAGTCCTGCCGTGGTCGAAATCGTTTTTTCTTTTTTTTTCAGGCGTGGAAGCATTTCAAAAGAGTTCACGAGAATCATATCAATCAAAAAAATTTGAATTTCAATCAATAAATCGTTTCCCAACTTCATTTCTCGAATTCATCTCGACAAACTACTCGTTTATTTCACTTCCCAACTCACCGGATTTCGCTTCGAAAAAGAGGTTAAATGATAATGGCGGATTTCAATTTTAATGTAAAGACCCAGCAAAAAGTAAGCCTATTCAAAAAATTGAGAACATTCAGCACCCCTACCGTCAACAAGCGCTGATTCGAAATCCACAACTTCCACCACCTATCAATCGTCATCACCAATACCAGCATTTGCCACATGAGCCACATGGATGCCACTTGTTCTGTGGAGAATGTTTCAAACGGATCTTTCTCGGCTCCACCGCTTTCAAATTCTATCTTCTGGTGGCATGGTGTGTCGGATTGACCGGGCTGATGTTTCTGCAGACACCGGCGGGATCGAGGAATTTTCTGCGTTTAGATTCTGAAAAGCAAAGTGAGTTGGAACTTTTTGACGAGGGAAAAAAAAAGAGAGAGAGAGTGAGAGAAAGAGAGAGAGAGAGAGAGAGAGAGAGAGAGAGAGATAGATAGAGATAGAGATAGAGATAGAGATAGAGATAGAGAGAGAGAGAGAGAGAGAGAGAGAGAGAGAGAGAGAGAGAGCGAGAGAGAGAGAGCGACAGACGCAGAGTGACAGACAGTCTGCCGTCGGCGTCTCTCCTGGTAAGTACTCAACTGCTATGAAATCTACTGCTATAGCTCAACTGCTATGGGGGTGTTCAACTGCTATAGCCTCTGCTATGGATCAACTGCTATAGTTGAGACATCGAAAGGTGGCGAAAATAGCAGTTGATCCATAGCAGAAGTGCCAAATATAGCAGTTGAGCCACTAGCAGTTACAACATAGTAGTTGATCACCCCCCATAGCAGTTGAGTATCCACTGTCTCTCGTTCATTGACAGTTTCATTTACTAGAGAAAAAAAGGAGAGACGCAGAGCGACAGACAGCCTGCCGTCTGCGTCTCACCTTCACTGACAGTTTCAGCGGACAGCCTAACCAGCACAATGGTTGCCGTTCTCCTCGTCTATCTTCTATCCCAAGTGTTTGGTCTTCTGGCAGTTGTGATGGAAATGGAAAGAATCTTCATCCCATACGTGGTTATTCTGGTTGGGTTACTGTAGATTTCTGGAAGTACCATTATGAATTTCAGGTTTTTGTCACCATCACCAATATTGTCATGTTGAGCATAGAAATTGCGAAAGCGATTGGAACAGTTCCAAAATCATACCTTCAACCTCCGAATGACAAACTGACAGTTCTCAAAAACCACTGCCTAATGTCGTTGGCCTATGCCGGATGCCTTCTGTACAATACGCTTTGCCTGGCCACAGTAGTCCATTTGTGTGCACATTTTGATAAGAAACGAGTACGATGGAGCAGTTTTGCATTTTTACAATTCATTTATTTTACAGCTAATGAATCAAAGAAGACGCCGAGAGGAGATTGCTCAGAACGCGCGGATCTACAATAGGTTGGTTGAGTTGAATAATCGGGATGCGCCGGTGTCGGTGAATGTGGATAGTCCGCCAAAGTATTCTGTGAGTTTCTGAATGTCTTTCTGGCTTTATCACATTTTTCAGAGCCTAGCCCATCATCCTCTATCCATCTGTACTCCACCTCCCGGTTATTCTCAACTCAAAAACTATGAAAATGTGAAAGACGAGTTGGCTGGTGGAGAGAAGACTTCTCATCGATCACTTTTCAAGTAAAACGTCTGGAATATTCTGGGAAGAAGCTGTACTATCTGGGAAATTGAACTGGGTGCTCTCCACATTAAAAAAAAGAAAAAAAAAAGATTTCGACCACGGCAGGACTCGAACCTACAATCCCCAGATCCGAAGTCTGGTGCCTTATCCATTAGGCCACGCGGCCACGTTTCAAGGCGCATCCTTATGTGATGAAAGATGTGTCCAATTTTATACAGAAAATGCACAAAAAAACAAAATCAATCAAAAACGAAATTGAGCATTGCATGTCACACTTGATGGGTGGGGGTCGCTACAAAATAAACTTTTTGTTGTTGTCTCTCTCTCTCTCTCTCGGGATGAAATTCCAGTACAAAGGATGGGGGTCAAATGGGGGGTAAAGCTATTGTTGTATTACTGTATGATATGAAATTGGTAAACTAGATCTCAGGTGTAGTATAAGTGAATAAAAAAAACTAGATTATTCAAATTTGGTCGGCGGTCGAGTGTGTGGATGACCCTGGTCTTCGGATTCGGAGCGGACGACACCGATGAAGAATGGACGGGTTGTTCGGGAGGGTCGGCTGAAAAATCGATAATTGTGTTTGGGAATTTTTGCAGATGAATACGCGCTCTATTGATGACAATGTCCGCAACTCGGCTAGCAAGAGCTCACAGCCGAAATGGCCTAGCTTTTCCAACGTGGAGTGTTTTTTCCGTCATCTTCGTCAATTTTTTCTTTTTTTCGTCAGATTTTCGCGTCTGGCGACGGCCGTCGCCAAACGATTGAACCTGACGAAAAAATGAAAAAAAATCTTCTGATATAATAGAAGACTAAACACTCTGAATTCTCACCTGACTGTCTCCGTCTTCTCCTCTTCCTCCTTCTCCTCTTCTTTCTTTTCCTCCTCCTCATTCTTCTTCGCTTGCTCAGCAACCTGTGCCATCTCTTCCTCCAAATTTTTCACCTCAACCTCCCCGGTCATCTCATTAAACCTCTCCACCAACGTAATCGCCGGTTCTAGAACCGAAGTCTTCTTCCGAATCGTTAGCTGATTCTCATCTGATTCATCGTCTTCAATGACGTCGTCTAGCACGTGATGTTGGAATGGATGCTCGCTTCCCCGTTTCCCGGACAGTTGAGGTTGACTGGAAGATGTGTCGATTCTCTTCGCAGAGATGTCTTCTCCAGAATTTACAAAAGCAGAATTGGTGAAGGAGTTGTTGTTTGCTGGGGAGCCATCTTGGCTTTTACCATTATCGAATTCCATGTTCTCCAGCATACCATGGGAGAAGGTCTTACGACCCAGGTCGTCGTGTAGGTGCGGTTTCGAGAATGATCTAGAAGTTTTTAGTTAAGGATTACTGTAGTAATTTTGTGGACCTACCTCTCGATTTTATTCTTGAAACTTCTAAACATTTCAATGTTACCCAACGAGGTACGTGTCCGATGGCCGTGGTGATGGTGTTGCTGGTCGGATGGTCTGGAATATTGAAGTTAGATGGGATTATCCAGGTAAATACTCAACTGCTATGGGGGTAATCAACTGCTATATTTGGCTCTTATGCTATGGATCATATGCTATAGCCATAGCAGTTGAGACATCAAAAGTGGCGAAACTAGATCCATAGCAGTAGAGCAAAAGACAGCAGTTGAGTATCTACCTACTATCCAACGAAAAAACTCACTTAACAGGCACTACTGAGACCCGTCTTCTTCGAATATCATCTCCAGGAACTAGTGGTAAAGTGTCATCACAATGTGGAACCATCTTGATTTCATGGACGTATTCGGGTAGTCTGAAAACCCAAAAATCAATAATTTCTCTATCAAAAAATCACCCTTACTTCACATCTGACACCGATCCCTTCAATGGATTATTTGGAATCTTCGCCGTTGCCTCCGAATACAATGGCTCCACCTCCTCATCCCAGAAGTCGTCACGCTTCAAGTCTGGAGCACGGTCGTATCCTTGATCCACCATCATCAGAACCATTGTGATGTTTCGATCGATGAGTGCATTACATTCAAAATCGTCGTCGTCTTCTCCGAATGGATTCAACATCGCCTCGGCGACTTTCATCCATCCCATGTAGAAGATAAATTGGAGAGTTGACATTATGGGGAAGTAAAGGTCAATCTGGAAGGAAGCAAGGGTGATTAGGGTGTCTAGAAAAAAAAAAAGAAAACTCACCTCAGTTTTATTATCAGCATGCTCGGACACCACATACTGTCTTGCCAACAAACACACCAAGAAATAAGTGTGGACAGCCAAACAGACCAGTTGAGGGTACATAATCGGAATGGGAACCCAATCATAATTACAAATCCATGCGAGACCCGTACGGAACTTCTTAATCTCATCCTGCACCACAACTTGATAATAATCCGATTCAATCAATCCCTTCTTCCTGGCCTCATAGGTCAGACTAAACGCCCATTGGAATGGCACCCAGTACTTCGAGTACTTATATTGGATCTCATCATATCTATCTTTCTCATGTGGCATCATGAAACCAGCGGCCACTACCGTATCCAGTGTGGGGAATCTTCGTCGGGTACGCATGGAGATGTCACGGAAGACGAGGACCTGAGCGAGTTCGCAGTAGCGGACAATATTGCGGCGGTACATTCTGGCTTGTTCGGTCCGTCCACGGACATACTCAGCGGCCATTAGACCGATGCTGAAAATTGGTTTTTGGGGTTACAGTCAGGGCTCACGGTGATTTTTTTCTACGTTAATTAAAGGATCATAGTCCCCGGTGTTTGAGAAAAGTTTGATGCGCAATTAGCTGCGTAGCGACTCAATACATAAGATTACGATACGCAGCCAAGTTTTGCATTAGGTTGTCGTCAGATTCGGTGCAATTTCTGCATAACACAGTAATAGAAAATTGCGTATTTTCTTAAAAACTACAGTACTTGCTCGTGTGCGCTAGAGCGAACATTCCGCCGTTCGAAATTGTCGTAGAAAAAAATCACCGTGAGGGCTGTGCGAAAAAAAATTCCGAAGAAAAAAAAATCGAAAAATTTTTTTTTCGAAAACTTTGGTCCGAAAAAAATCAAAAAAATTTTTTTCCGGAATTTTTCGGGGTTTTTCGAATTTTTAAGGTATTTTTTCGTTTTTCTCTTTTTTTTCAGTTTCAAATAGCGAAAAATGACCGAAAAAACCAAAAAAAAAATTTCGAAATTTTTTCGCACAGCCCTGATTACGGTATTGTGAATACGGCGGTGTTTGGGGTCTAGGTGGCCGTGGCCGTCTGCTGGAGGTGGCCGCCTAAACGCAAACGCTGACGGCCACGGCAACCTAGTCCCAACCCCAAACACGTCACAAATTTTCATAAACTATTTGAACTTTGAATGGTTTTCCAACCACTTACTTATCAATAAAACCAATAATCTGATACAAATATGTCCATCTGTTGACCACCGCCGTCACAAAGAAACCCAACATGAAATTCAATGGAATATAGGATAACCTGCTGTCACAGTACTGCACTATCCGCTCGAATGTCCTGAAATTTCCGTTTATAGGGTTACTATACTCATAACGACTAACCTCTGCTGCCCTGGATTCAGTGCTGTTCTGTATATGACACTGAGTATCCCATATAGGACTAGCCAAACGGCAAGCTCGAGTATCACAGCCTTCCAAATACTTCCACGCCATTTTAGGAGCAACTTGAACAGTGTCCACGGCTTTGAAGTGGACACTGCCAGGTTGTAGTTTATCGTCATTACTGGAAGAATGGAGGGAATTTGGAAAAATTAGAGAAACGAGAATCCGGGTGAAGATAGAGACGCATACAGTACCGGCCATATACCCCCGATTTTGAGTTGATGTTAGCCGACTTTGACCATGCGTCATACTGTCAAAAATTTTTCTACGGCTTAAAAATTTTTTTGAGCATGTTAAGCATAGCTAGAACTTCATTTTTGTAGTTGACAACTTTTTTGTGCAACCACTCTCTCGGGAGATAGAGCCCGTCCAAAACACATGCCTCAGAAATCGCGTCAGATGATTTCAATGGTCCTTCATGAAACGAGCTGTATCTGCCGAGAGAGTGGTTGTACAAAGAAGTCGTCAACTACAAAAATGGAGTTCTAGCTATGCTTAACACGCTCAAAAAATTTTTCAGCCGTAGATAAAATTTTGACCGTGCGGCTCATGCTCAAAGTCGGCTAAAATCAACTGTATGGCCGGTACTGTGAAAAAAATAATCAAGAGAAGAGATTTTATAAATCTTGTCTGTATATAAACTTTTTTTCTGTATTTGAAAATTGAAAAATTCGTATTCAAACAACAAAAAAATTCCAAATGTCAAGATAAAAAATGCGGCGAAGAACAGATAGAAACGTATCAGAATACACTCAAAAGATGAAGATGATGTTGATGTGATCGAGTGAGAGATAGAGGATTAGAGAAACAGAAATTGATAGTCTTTTGAAGTTGACTGAAGGGAGTGAGGACAGGAAAGTTCAAGAAAAAATGTGATGAAAGTTGGTTGTAATAAAGTGGGTACAAGAAGGACTAGTTATGAGTCATTATTCGCAAAAATGATCGAATTACAGTAGAGAAAAAAGTTGGGTCAAGACAGACTGATAATGAAAAAAATTCGAATTCTGGAAGATCGGGCCAAAAAAAAAATAAACAAAATCTTGCCCATCCCTTTCGTCGAACGTACATATCATATCTCCAATGATGTCACTTTTTGACCACGTGAGGCATCCCTTATACGAAGTTTTATTGGCCATAAAACGTCTTACCTACAGTACATAAAAATCTAAAAATGGTTTTCCAGGGAAACCCCTTCCAATGAAAAAAGGCGGAGCTTTGGGCGGAAAGGATCACTGCGGTCACTTTTCGGTTTCTATTTATGTTGACTAAGAGAGAGACTTTTGATGGTTTGATACTTCAAAGAATCGGAATCAGAAGATAATGAAGGGGATGGTGGACATGTGATTCCTTTTTTTGCAAAATTCATGATAGCAGTGAAGAACGAATTTGCATGTCCCACCCCTTGGCAGGGAGGGAGAGCCTACATCTACGCCTTGAGGATGCGCGTCGAAACGTGGCCGCGTGGCCTAATGGATAAGGCACCAGACTTCGGATCTGGGGATTGTAGGTTCGAGTCCTGCCGTGGTCGAAAGCTTTTTTTTCTTTTTTTTTTCCGACTACTAGGCAATCAAAATAGGGACACAGAACTGCCGAAAAATCGAAATGAAAATTAACAAAATGAAATGTCGACAAAAGTCAACCCCCTTCCCAATTTAAATCTGTGTTTCAACTCTAACAAATTACGGTAATCCAATTTTCGTTGGTCAACTAAGTGATCTTCGTCTTTTCCCCCATTTATAAATCCAATTAGTTTGTTTCGCGTTCGAAAAGTTGAAGGAAAATTGATAACAACGTTGATTTTAGAACAAATCGTGTCAAAATTTTTCTACGGGGTACTGTACCTGGTCTAGACCGGCTGAAAAGGCTGAAAAGGCCAGGGAGACAGAAAAAAAATAGCCAAAATGGCTCAAAACTCCTAGACCGAAACGTGACTCTGTGCTCCTCCCATTTTGTAGTTTGAAATTTTGATCTCCTTGACTTTCGATACCAAATCATTCCATATTTTCTGGCATACACAAACATCACCACACTTTTAGAAGTTTATTATTTGCCACCGTGCAAATATAGGTTAGAGACACCCCCTAATTGGACGCCAAATAGAGAGAGAGGGGAGCACACATAAGACCTAAAATGGTGAGTTTGAATGGCAACACAATGTGTATTTGGACATACGGTGGTGAATCATGTGGGCACGGGATGAGGTCTTGGGTAGGTCAGGAGAAGAGGGAAGGATCCGAAATTTTTTTTGGGATCTGGTCAGGGCTGTCGGTTTTCTCGGCCGGCCGAGACTCGGTGTTTTGAAAAATGCCGAGGCCACAGGTTTTTCTTCCGCGGCCTCAGTTTTTTTTGGCAGGCCGCGGCCGGCCGTACGACCGCTCCGACCCAGGTAAAGGCTGTCAGAATTCAAGCCGCCGCGCTCGGTTTGTTCTATAAGTCAGCGTCGGATCGTTCAACCAGGCCGTTTTTTGCCGAATTGCACAGCTCCATCTTCTTTACTAGGTCACTCCAGACACCGCCAGGAAGGCCTCGGCCCTGATTTGACAGTCTTGGAACAGGTCTCCAAGTTGGACTTGACATTTTGTAGCAGTTTTGGTTTTTGCGACCCTACCGTTTCTAGAGACCCCGCGATCCTTTGAAACTTGCGTCTTCATCGGGTATATGTCAAATTTCTATTATTCCAGTCCATTTCAACACGGAAGCAAGAGAATTCGCCAAAGAACTGTCTGCTGCCGTAGACCATTTGCAAGACGGAGAACCAATAAAGACACCCTCCCTCCCACCTGGCAAACACGCGATACGTTCGAAATGATGTGAATATGGGGTTTCTCAACTGATCTATGAATATTCTGATTTGTCATTAGAGCGAATTCGCCTTGAAAAATATTTTCTCTCCAAGAAAAAACCATGTGATCACCACATCTTGTACGGTATCAATAGGCGTTTTTGGGTACACAAAAACACCCTTTGAAACTGGTTTCTTTTTCTTTTTCTTCTAATTCAAAGATCATCAGAATCATTTCCTAATGATAGGATCATTAAGAAAAGACGACGGAAGACGTCGAAGAACAATCATTCGGCGGGCACGATCGGGCACATCAGATGATAGAATTAACAAGAAAAGAGAATGAGATGATAGTATGGTTAGTTAGGGAGAAGGAATGTGGTGGTGACTGAAGGTTTTTTTTGTAAAGTAGGTACTTTATTTGCCAATTAGCAGAATGATTCTTTGAACTAGTTCGAACATTTTCCCTCGCTTTCTAGAATTTATTAACTAAAAATTCAAATTTCAGCCTCAGAAACCTTGAAACCCTTCGAGTTCATCAGAGCGCATTTGCCTACCCTACCCAAAAAAATTTCCAAAGTACTACTTTATACTTTGAGTAAACAAGAAGGTCACTCGCCCTATCGACCCTTAGCGCCGGCTGCTGTACGCCAAGTGAGTGGCGTTTGAAACGTGGCCGCGTGGCCTAATGGATAAGGCACCAGACTTCGAATCTGGGGATTGCAGGTTCGAGTCCTGCCGTGGTCGAAATCTTTTTGTTTTTTTTTTGTTAATTATTTTTCGGAATCGGGGATTGAAAATAGTGACAAAAACACAAAAAAAACTCATGAAAACGAAGAATAAACTGGCATGCTTCTCCAATCCAATAAACCACAAAAAATATGATTTGTTTGATTTTCTCATGACAAATCAAGGCAGGAAAAAAGGAAAAACGGAGAAAAATGGTGATAGAAAAGGTAGCCAAAAATCGAAAATCGAACTTGTTTCAGGGAAAATTCGGAAATTCTCTCTTTGACAAAAATTAGCATAATCTGTCCCCTATCAAAAATTTCGACAGTTATTTGCATTTTCAGATGTCATCGAGAAACGAGAAATGATTCTTTTTTTTTTCAATTTTTCAGAGAACAGGAAGAAGGGGTTTTGTATATATTTTTATTTGGTTGAGTGGGACGACCGAAGATGTTTGTATACGTGTTTTTATTCCACATTTCTGAAGCATTGGTCATCTCAAAATATACCTTTTTAGATAGAAAATTGGTTTTTTGGTGTTGTCAATTCAAGGAGTCAGGTTGGACTTAAGAAGATCAGCATAACGAATATTTTGAATTTGAAATTTTTTTGCCTTCATTTTATCGAATTTCAGATTTCTTATAGGTATCTTCCGGTATGTTCGCATCCTGCCTGCTTTTTGGTCTTTTTCCAGTCATAGTGTTTTTCGTTTCGACTCGATTTGATAGCTCTCCTGGGAGCTGGGATAGAGCAAGAGAGACGCAGACAAGGCTAGACTGTCTACCTGTCTGCGCCTTCTCTGCCACTCTCTCGCTCTAACAACTGATCTTCAGGCAGTTTGTTTTGAAACTTTGTTATGGCAATCAGTGTAAAAGCAAATGCTGGCCGAAGATCCGACAATTTGACGGCCCCGATATCTCACCACGACAACTAGGGTATAAATTTAATTGCTACCGTAAGGAAATTAATATTATTCGATTTTCAACGAATATTTTTTTCCGAGGAAAATATAGAAAAATCCCTGAAAATGACCGAAAATCGATGGAAAATCGATGAATCTTACGGTAGCAATTGAATTTATACGGTAGTTCTCGTGGTGAGATATCGGGGCCGTCAAGTTGTCGGATCTTCGGCCAGCACTTGCTTTTACACTGGTTGCCATAAGTTTCAGAACTAACTGCCTGATAATCAGTTGTTAGAGCGAGAGAGAGGGCGCAGACAGGTAGACAGTCTAGCCTTGTCTGCGTCTCTCTTGCTCTATCCTAGCTTGGACTTGTGAAGAAACAGTTATTGTTTTGTCAAGATTCTGGAAAATTCGCTCTATTCCTCATTTCAGCGTGTTTTCAGATCGATTTTTCCAAGAGTTTCAGAAACTCAACTACGTTCTGTCTAACGTTATCTTGTCTGGTTTTCTGTCATTCGAATAAAAAATCCTTTCAGAATTTTAAAGATCAAGACACAAATCACATACAATCTAGTTGGGAGCATTCACACCGCTACATGCTTGCTTATGATTTCTGATGCTTCCACAGCGGTTCACAGTTCACAGTTCTCTGATAAGACCGTTGACTTTATTGATAAATGGACGGTTTCGGAAGATCACTTCCAAGGATGCAAAGCACTTGAGTTTCAGATTTCTGGGGGCGTGGCTTGTCTGAAATTCATGTGTAGATCAAAACGAAATTGTTCAATCGATTGATATGATTTTCAGAAATTCGAAATTTCAGAAAAATTAAAAAAAAAAAATGTTCTGACATCACTCTCTATTCAAATTGATGTCTGTTATCAGCCTGGCATCGCAGCAGAATGAATGATAAATTAATTCCAAACTCACTACGCAGAATACAAATAATAATTTACGAAGCGAGAACGAAAAATGTGAGAAAAAAAATTTTTTTTGGTCAGAAAATTTTGTGACGTGCTGAAAGTTTTTTTTTGGCTGAAACTGAAATTTGTTGGCTCAGTTATTCTCCTTGTTGCCTGGTTTATTGAGTTGATTGATCCGAAATAAGGAGCTGGCAAAAAATGACGAAAAAATTTCGTAAGTTTTTTTTATTTTTTATTTTTTTGAAAATTTTTTTTTTGAAATTTCGGATTTCTCAATGGAGCGAATTTTTCAGCATTATTTCATCCGTTTTCCCGACGGCTGCACATCATTTTGCTATGCATGGTGAGCATTAATTAGTGTAAAAAAAAGTGCTGAAAAAAAAAAAAAAAAAAAAAAAAGTGAAAAAAGTGCCGAAGATCCGACAACTTAACAGCCCCGATGTCTCACCACGAAAACTACCGTATAAATTTAATTGCTACCGTAAGATTTATCGATTTTCATCGATTTTTCTAACTTTTCCTCAAAAAAAATTAATATTCGTTGAAAATCAATAAAGTCTACGGTAGCAATTAATTTTATACGGTAGCTTTCGTGGTGAGATATCGGGGGTCGTCAAGTTGTCGGATCTTCGGCCAGCACTTGCTTTGACCAAAAAATTTCCAGGTCGGATTTTTCTGCACCACTTTCATGCGAATACACTTTGCTCTTACCATGACTTGTATGGTTAATTCGACAGCGTTGGCAGTGAAAAATGATCAGAATATTTCGTTGATAGAAGAGGTCAGACGAATGGGCGGAGCTTCAAATCTCAATTTCTATTTTCAGATTGACCTAGTTTCCAATGGTCAATGTGGTGCGGCCAGTGAAGATGGCCATCAAAAAATCGTAGTGGATTACGGGGTACTGTAGGCTGAGCAATTGAAGACCCAATTCAAAAAAAAATTCATGATTTTCAGGGTGAACTAATCTGGAATAGCTATGAACAGAACCTGATATTCTCTGGAACATTCTGGGGATCCTTGATTACCGTACTCCCTTCTATGTTCTTTATCGAACGATTTTCGGCGAGGCATGTGCTTCAAATGTCGGTTGCCGTGTACATTTTGATCACTTTGATCACACCCTTTCTGGCGACGAATTTCGGATATTTTGCGGTTTTTGTAGCGAGAGTTGGGATGGGATTAGGGGAGGTTAGTCACTTTGAAAGAGAGGGCAGACACCTAGACAGTCTAGCTTCTCTGCGTCTCTCACATGGGTTAAGAATTTTCTATGAATTGGTAGTCGATGCTCCTGTGACTGGATTCCGAAATTTCCAGCCCTCACTGGAGCCTGAGAGTCTCGAAATCTTCATCTGAAATCGCCAAAGGGGGCGGAGCCAGATGAAGATTTCCTGACTCTCAGGCTCCAGTGAGGGCTGGAAATTTCAGAATCCACTCACACACGAAGTTATGGAAAATTTCTAACCATGCAAAGAGAACGTAGACAGCTAGACAGTCTAGCTTCTCTGCGTCTCTCACTATCGGAATTTCAAGTCTTTTCACCTCTAGAAGAGCCGATTTGGACGGCAGTTTGCCGGTTGCTTGCTAAAGGCTTACGGCAAAGAAAATGCATTTTCTCAGGCAACATGCCTAACTTTCCGGCAACTTGCCGTTTTTGCTGTCATTTTGCCAGCAATTGCCGCTGACAAACGGCACGCTTGCCAAAACATCAACAAGCTGTCAAAAATCAATTTCCAGGGCTTCATCATCCCCACGAACAACGCAATCATTGGAAACTGGTTCCCAAGCTCTGAAAAAAGCACAGCCCTCTCCATTTTTACCCTGGGTAACCAAATCGCTTCTGCCGGTGGGAGCCCAGTGATAGCTGCTCTTTGTGCATCTGATCTCGGATGGCCAGCCACTTTCTACTTTGCCGGTGGGGTTTCTGTCCAGAATCTGGGTATCAGGATGTCCAATTTTCAGGAATCTTTGGCACAATTTGGTCCATCATTTGGTACTTCACCGCTTCCAGTCATCCATCAAAAGTTAAGGTTATGACAAAAAAAGAGCGAGAGTACCTGCTGGCAAATGTAGTGAAAAAAGTTCACAAGTCAAAGGTTTGGTGTAGTTTGTAGCCTCTATAGTTTGTACCTCTTCCAGAAATCTACCTCAATCCCTTACATCAAAATCCTGACGTCTCCAGCTTTCCTAGCTCAACTCCAATGCCAATTCTTCGTTAATTTGATCATGACAATGTTTCAAATTTATCTACCCGCCTACTTCAAAGAGGTTCTTCATTTGGGAGTTATTGCAGTGAGTTCAAAAAGGGGGGGGGCGTGGCCTGTTAGCAGTTTCAATTTCCAGAACGGCACATTCACCTCAATCCCTAACATCTTCAATATGATTTTCAAAATATTCTGGGGAATCGGAATCGATAAATTCAAGGAGAAAAATATTTTGAGCAATACGACTGCGGTGAAGCTTTCCCATGGATTTGGTAGGTCTATCTAGACTACAAACTATAAATATTGATTGTTTCAGCGAGCTACGGCAGTGCTTTTTCGCTTTTTCTACTTGCATTTTTCGTAGACTGCTCAAATCCGACAACAGGTCTTGTTATATTTTGTATGATGTAAGTTTTGAATATCCAGTTTTTAGGCTGATGGTGTACCCTTTCAGGTACTGCTCCATGGGCACATTTGTCAGTGGATTCTACACCTCGTTGCTCAGTTTGGCACCTCAGTACACTGCAACAATGTCAGCAATCTCTATGTTTTGTGCAATGATCGGGAGGTTGTCCACACCGGCGTTTGCCAGTATTTTGAGGAAGGAGGTGAGAATTTTCGAAGATATAGAGAGACGCAGAGAAGGCTAGAGTGTCTATTTGTCTGCGTCTCTGTTTTAGCTTCTTATCTCCTTCAGGTTCTGTGTCTTTTCAAGTTTTGTAGGTGAGAGAGAGAGGACGCAGAGAGCTCGACTGTCTGCTTGCCTGCTGCCTCTTCTGCCCCTGCGTTGCTTGAGACGCAGAGAAAGCTGGAGTGCCTATTTGTATGCGTCTCTGTTTTAGCTTGATCTCTCCTTCCTTTTCAAAGTGTAAAGAAGCCTTTGAACTATCTGGAAAGCTTGACTAATGCCTGAGATAAAAGCGATTGTAGTTTGAAGATAGTGAGAGACGCAGAGAAAGCTAGAGTGTCTCTTTGTCTGCGTTTCTTTCTTAGATTTATCTCTCCTCCCTTTTTGAAGTGTAATGAAACTTTGAACTATTTTGAAAGCTAGAGAGAGGAGCGATTGAAGTTTGAAGATAGTGGGAGACGCAGAGAAAGCTAGAGTGTCTCTTTATCTGCGTCTCTTTAGTTAGCTTCATATCTCCTTCATTTTCTGTATCTTTTCAAGTTTTGTAGGTGAGAGAGAGAGAGGACGCAGAGAAAGCTAGATTGTCTGCCTGTCTGATGTCTCTTCTGCTTCTGCGTTATTTAGCTAGCCACCAGAACTTGAATTGTTCGAATAAGCCGATCTTGTTCGATGAAAAAGGCGAAGTCATGAGGGACGAATTATTTTACTTGAAATTTTTTCTCTTGCACCGTTTCGATGGCTCATCTGGATTCAGAGATATATTTGTTTCTAGTTTTGTGGGTCACAGAGATAGAGAGAGAGAGAAGACGCAGAAAGCTAGAGTGTCTATTTGTCTGCGTCTCCGTTTCAGCTTCATCTCTCCTTCAGTGAATCCTTTGAACTATTTGGAAAGCTTGACTAATGCCTGAGATAGAAGCTATCAAAGTTTGAGGACAGAGAGAGACGCAGAGAAAGCTAGAGTGTCTCTTTGTCTGCGTCTCTCTTTTCTTTCTAAAGAAACACTCCCAAAACGCTCCCAAACATTTGATTTTCCAGGGAACCGCTTCAGAATGGCAGAATATTTTCATTGGTCTTGCCCTTGCCCACATCGCTTCTGGCTCCATTTTCTTGATTTTCGGATCAGGAGATCTCCAAGAATGGGCCAAAATTGATGAAAACGTTACCGAATTGAAGTCCGAGAAGGAAAAACTAAAAGAAGCCGAAGAAGGTGTTGTGATGGAGGAGGAAGACGTGAGGAATGAGAGACTGGCGACGTTGGTGAAGGAGGATTCGTTGTGCTTGTAATATTGATGTATTTATTTTTGGTTGATCTGATGATTTTTTGTTGATTTTGATTGATTTGAATGAAGTATTTATGGTTTTTGAGTTGGTCGCTGCTCAACCGATGAAGAGACAGACAGGAGAGACAGCAGACATGCAGACAGTCTAGCTTTCTCTGCGTCTTTTCTCTCACCTACAAAACCTGAAAACATACATGAAATCAAGGAGATATGAAGCTAAAACAGAGACGCAGACAAACAGACACTCTAGCTTTCTTTGCGTCTCTCACTATCTTCAATCTTCAATCGCTCCTAGATAGCGCAGAGACAGAAGAGACAGCAGACAGGCAGACAGTCTAGCTTTCTCTGCGTCTACTCGGTCCCCTCTCTCTCTCTCTTTCTCGCTCTCCCTCTCTCTCTCTCCCCTTTCTCTCTCAGAAGAGACATCAGACGTGCAGACAGTCTAGCTTTCTCTGCGTCTTCTCTCTCTGACCCACAAAACTTGAAACCATTGTATCTCTGGATCCAGAACAGCCATCGAAACAGTTCAAGAGAGAACTATGTTCAGGAACTCATGAAGACTTCAAAAATCACAAATAATATGTTCTTCTGCTCCTCCAATCTACCAATTTCTGCTCATCATGTGCAACCCAAATAATCCATCGGGGTCATCTCTCTTCTTTTTTCTTCTCATCAAAAAAAAGTGACCAGCAGTTGTCATCATCATAAGAATGAATCTGGGTCATCCGGCAGCTGTTGTCATTCCCCCCTCTCATCACCCCATCAGTCTTCCCTCTCCATTCACAATATTTTTGTTTTCTCGTTTTCGATTTTCTCGATTTTTCCAAATTTTTTTCCATTTAGGATGAAAACGTTCCTCCTTGTGGCAATTTTAATTGCCACGTGTCATGGTCTGGTGCGCCTGAGGGATCCGGTAACCCAGAGGGGACCCCAAAAGTTTGAAAATTCCATTGGAAAATATAAATATGAAGTGGGATACCTAAAAGTGCCAATTGATCATTTCTCCTTCACAAATGACATGGAATTTAATCTAAGGTACAAAAAAAGTTTTTGTAGTTTGTAGTGTACTTATATCCTTCTAGGTACTTCCTCAACACGGATAACTATGAATCTGGAGGTCCGATTCTTTTCTACACTGGAAACGAGGGAAGTTTGGAGGCGTTCGCTGAGAACACTGGGTTTATGTGGGATTTGGCACCGGAATTGAAGGCCGCCGTGGTTTTTGTGGAGCATAGATTCTATGGAAAGAGTCAGCCATTTGGGTGAGTTGTCGTTTTTTATGAAATTTAGAGCATTTGACAACAGTTTGGTATAAGGTTCCGGGCCAGACGATGCCGGACCAGATCGGACCAAGCCGGACCGGACCGGACCAGACCAGACCGGACCAGACCAGATCAGGCCGGTCTGGACCAGATCAGGCCGGACTGGACCAGACTAGACCAGGCCGGAACAGACCGAACCAGGCCAGACCGGGCCAGGCCGTATCAGATCAGACCGGACCAGATCAGGCCGGACTGGACCAGACTAGACCAGGCCGGAACAGACCGAACCAGGCCAGACCGGGCCAGGCCGTATCAGATCAGACCGGACCAGATCAGGCCGGACCAGACCAGATCAGATCAGACCGGACCAGGCCGGAACAGATCAGACCGGATTGGACCAGACCGGACCGGACCGAACTAGACTGGACCGCATCGGCCCGGATCGGACCAGGCCGGACTAGATCATGCCGGACCAGATCAGACCGGACCAGGCCGTACCAGGTCAGACAGGACCAGATCAGGCCGGACCAGATCAGGTCCGACCGGACTAGACCAGACCGGACCAGACCAGACCGGATCAGACCAGACCGGACCAGGCCAGAGCGGTCCGGACCGGGTCAGGTTGGACCAGACTAGACCAGCCCGGACCAGACCAGGCCAGACCAGACCGGACCAGATGAGCTCATTGTCATTAGAGCGCGAGAGCCGGGTGACAGAGAGGGCGCAGACAGGTAGACAGTCTAGCCTTGT
The DNA here is from genome assembly GCA_000143925.2 of Caenorhabditis brenneri. Lineage (NCBI taxonomy): Eukaryota > Metazoa > Nematoda > Chromadorea > Rhabditida > Rhabditidae > Caenorhabditis > Caenorhabditis brenneri. The sequence continues at coordinate 341,179 of GL379793.1, forward strand.
CTGCGTCTCTCTATCTTTTCCCCAGCTCCCTGAAGAGCTATTCAGTCGAGTCGAAACGAAAAATGCTCAGTATTTTCAATTCAGAAACCAATCCTACACCGACATCCGTCGCCTCGGTTATCTCTCCTCCCAACAAGCCCTAGCTGATTTCGCTCTCTCTGTGCAATTCTTCAAGAATGAGGTGACGAAGTTTGAAAAGTGCATTTTCAAAGTTTTTGTATTTCAGAAAATCAAAGGAGCCCAAAAATCCGCAGTGATCGCTTTCGGTGGATCCTACGGAGGAATGTTGTCAGCGTGGTTCAGGATCAAGTACCCACATATTGTTGATGGGTTGGTTTTATTCAAAAAAAAAAAGATGAGGCACCTTTGAAATTGTTTCAGAGCAATTGCTGCCTCAGCTCCTGTCTTCTGGTTCACCGACTCCAATATTCCAGAGGATGTTTATGATTTTGTGGGTTTTCTCTTAAAGCTTCCAGGTCACCTATCAATTTCAGATTGTCACCCGAGCTTTCCTTGATGCTGGATGTAACCGAAAAGCTATCGATAAGGCGTGGCTAGCTTTGGATGAGCTTTCGAAAAGTGATAGTGGAAGAAGATACCTGAACATTTTGTACAAGCTCGATCCAAAGTCCAAATTGGAGAATAAGGATGATATTGGGTTTTTGAAAGTGAGTAGAGACCGGGCCACGAATTTCCAAGGCCCGGCCCAGAGGCCCGCAAGGCCCGACCCGCTTGACCCAGAAGTTTACCGCGAGTTTTCAAAAAATCGAAAACATATTCCCAAAATTTTTGCTCCAGGGTTTTTTTGAATCCTCCGGCCCGCTCCGAGATTTTAGAAGAATAAAACCTTCGAAATCTTCTAGCAATACATCCGAGAATCAATGGAAGCAATGGCCATGGTCAACTACCCCTACCCCACCTCCTTCCTCTCATCTCTCCCATCCTGGCCAGTCAAAGAAGCCTGTAAATTCGCCAGTCAACCTGGAAAGTCCCAAGAAGAATCTGCTGAGCAACTCTACAATATTGTCAATTTGTACTATAACTACACTGGAGACAAGTCAACTCATTGTGCCAATGCTGCCAAATGCGATAGTGCCTATGGATCATTGGGAGATCCACTCGGATGGCCATTCCAGACATGCACAGAGATGGTGATGCCGTTGTGTGGAAGTGGATATCCGAATGATTTCTTCTGGAAGGATTGTCCTTTTACGACGGCGAAGTACGCAGAGTACTGTATGCAGACGTGAGTTTCAGAGCGTGAAAAAGGGGGAGAGAGAGACAGAGAAAGAAAAAAAAAGAGAGAGAGAATGCCGTCTGAGCGGATTCTCACCTGCTAGTGCTTTCTCAAGTGCTTTTTTTGGCTCTTGTGCTATTGCTCCTTAGAAATAGCACTTGAGACATTTAAAACTGAATGAATAGCCCTTAATCTATAGCCCTTGAGTAAATAGCAGTAGATTCTACCGTCACAAGCCCCAAAACTCTTCCAGATTCTCCCAAATTTCCTACAACAAAACTCTGCTCCGCCCCCTGGCCGGTGGCCGAGCTTTCGGTGCAACTTCTCTTCCATCCGCATCCAACATCGTCTTCTCCAATGGATACCTCGATCCATGGAGTGGTGGTGGTTACGAGCATTCCGACAAAGTTCAAGGAACAGTCGTCAGTGTGATTCTGAAGCAAGGAGCACATCACTATGATTTGAGAGGTGCTCATCCCCAGGATACGGAGGAGGTGAAGAAGGTTCGAGCAATGGAAACAACGAATATTAAGAAGTGGATCAAGGAGAAGGCAAGAAATGTTAGAAGATTTAATTGAAAAAGCTTTAATTGTTTATTTGAATAAAGTGATGATTTATTGGTTGTAACAAACGCGCTCCACTGAAGGGTAGGTCAAATATTCAAATTTCTAAAAAATGTGATTAACGTTAAACCGTCTCTTGTTGATTGGCTCTCAGTTTGTCGACACTGAAATTGATTATTTTCCTTTGGCTCCGCCCACTTTTCTGACAAACTCACTCAATATATATCTCATCAACTTCAAATACCAGTTTCCCATCAACATATTTTTCCAGATTCTCAAAAACCCAATACTTTCCCGGTTCGATTGAAACGAGATTCCCTAAAAAATTTAATTTGAATTTCGGATTATCAATAGAGCGCACTTACCTTCCAATGTAGTATTTCCGAATGTGAGCTTAGCAGGTCTCCCGATTGGCTTTTGATGAAAATATAGATTTTTATAACCAAGGGTGTATCTATAAGCTTGGCAACTGCTGTGGAGGAGGGTCCCAATGCAAAGAATATACATTGAGTGGTAGAGGTAAGCCTGGAATATTCGAATTGAAAATTTAAGAGCAAATGTGCTCCACTGAACCTACCAATCTTCCTCCGATAACTGCTCCTTGAAGGGCCAGAAATGATAATGAGAAAATGATTGCAGTGATTTTGGAAATTGGCGGGAAAGTACATAAGAATGAGTTTCTCATGACCCCCAAAACGAAGGATAAGACTGCCAACACGTGGAGTGGTATCAGGGCATAGTACATCTGCAAAAATATTTTGTTTATGTTTGAGGAGAAAAAAGGGGTTCTCATCCGTTTCTTGGGTATTCGGGGCTCATAAATCGAACAGGGAACTAGGGAAAGTCCGGACCTCAAAAACTGTTTTCCGTGATTCATCCGACACGATTTTATGCTTTGAATAGCTCATTTCCGCGTTCCCTTAAACCTATTTTTATGGTGACCAAACTAATTTAGAATTCAAACGCGTAAAACAAAAAAATAAGGAATTTTCACAAAAAATTCGACTTTTTTGACTCCAAAAATCACAATTTTTTTTTCGAGCCCGGGCCCAAGTTTAGACATGTATGGTTTTTTTTTCATTTGGGTCAGGAATTTTCAATGAATTTGTGGCCTGAAAGTATATTCTGCGAGTAGATTCTGAAATTTCCAGCCATCGCTGAAGCCTGAAAATCTGGAAATCTTAATCTGAAATTGCAATTGCATTGTAAAAAGAGGGCGCTGCCAGATATTCAGATGAAGATTTCCAGACTCTCAGGCTCCAGTGAGGGCTGAAATTTTCAGAATCCACTCACAGAAGCGTATACATTTAGACCACCAATTCATAGAAATTCCTAACCCGTGTGATGAAAACAAAAGTCGATTCTTCGAGCCCCTGCAATTTTTTCTGTCCCGAAAACGTTTTTTTTTTGGTTCTTGTGTATTTTTTTAGAGTCCTTGTCCGAATTATGAGTCCCAGGTATTCTAAATCAGTATCCGGAAACGTATTCGGGAAACGGATTAGAGCCGAAAAATGTATCCTTACTAATTCATCCTCAATCCAAATCAAAAACAAAATATACTGGCCAATTCCCGAAATACACATGAACAGTAGTCCTAAATACATTCTCCATGCTTTTGCTAAGCGACAAGATTCGATATCCTCATTCCTCCAAACCAAGACTGTTTTGAATAATGCCGACGAAATGAAAGTGAGAATAGTGCAACCCAATAATGCCAGTGCAAATATCCACTGAATAAGGGAGTAGTATTTATTGGAATAGGGGATTTTTGTGAAGAGAGTGATAGTTGGAAGAAGAGTAAGGAGAAAGGAGCACCAGAAGCAGTTGGAGGGCATCCACATGATGAGAGAATAATGAATTTTGTCGGAAAAGTCGCTCGAGAGAGAGAGAGAGAGCCTGTGTCTCTCCCCAGTTGCTATGGTGACTGGAAATGAGTAAGCTTGGGAAATGTATCCGGTGGGAAGTCGGAAGTTGGAATGCACCCAAAAAATAATTGGAAAATACGTAGGACACAATAATCAAAACTCATTTATTGATCTACCAATAGTTTTCAAGCTTGCGCATGTTCCAAACTTGTTGGGCATCTTCCCCAGTACCTCAAGCACCAGAAAAACATAATCCGGGGTTCTAGAAAAGCCAGGTTAGGCTCCGGCAGATGGAAATGCAAAGGAATGTTTTTTTCACATGGGTTAGGAATTTCGTATAAATTGATTGTCTGAAAGTAAATACTTCTGTGAGTGAATTTTGAAATTTTCAGCCCTCACTAGAGCCTGAGAGCCTGGAAATCTTCATCTGCAATCGCCAACGCATTGTAGATAAGGGGGCGGGGCCAGATTAACATTTCCAGACTCTCAGGCTCCAGTGAGGGCTAGAAATTCCAAAATCCAGAACTGGATAGTCTGAAAATCTACTACTAAATGAATGAATGATTTATACAGGGACATATAGTTTGCACATGAGATCATAGGAGGTAGTCTATACACAGCAATTGCTCAAAATTACACGTATTATTGATTATATGACACATAAGGTTCAGATGAATATCGACCTAATTATTAAATCATCAAGAGCCGGAACCTTCCCCTTGATCATAGTCACGACCGCCGCGAAGTTGAGTAAGTGCACGAATGCATTCCACGTTCCTATACAACACTGCAAAGTTCTGTGTCCCATCCAGCGATCGTACATTGAGATAATCAACTTCGAAAGACTCCAAAAAACGTTCCTGGACCTCCGTCACGTTCTTCTGCTTAACCTCCACCCGCAGTCCTATCAGTTCCCTCAGGAAATGAATCTCTTGTGGGTAGAAGCATACTGTGAAAGTGTCAACGACGAGTAGTCCGATGGTCATCGTGTATAGGCAGTGGTATAATGGCGTCTGGAAGTTTCGAGTGTTTTAAGGGAAAGAAATGGGCCAATACTCAACTGCTATGGGGGTGATCAACAGCTATGTTGTAACTGCTCGTGTCTCAACCGCTATATTTGGCTCTTCAGCTATAAGACAATAGCAATAGCAGTTGAGCCACTAGCAGCTACAACATAACAGTTGATCACCCCAAAGCAGTTTAGAAATAGCAGTAGACATGAACAGCAGTTGAGTATCCGCCAAAAAAATTCTTGACATTCCGCAGCTAGTTCAAAACGACGTAGAAGGCAAGGGTCACGCCGGGGGTCGGAGTACAACATGGCAAAGTCAGTTACGAAATGTCAAGTTGCGAAACGTCGTAGTTGCGAAACAACCTTGCATCCCCTCCTTACCGAATCGGTGAACCCATTCACTACGGAAGTGTGCACAGCTCCCACGGTCAATATGAAACAACAGCCAGCGACAACTGGCTTGTAGTCGTTGCTTGAATTCACGCACGCGTACGACGTCTCGAAGATGAACAGCCCGTAGAGCATACACGCGACACAATGCAGGAAGAAGAAGTAGATGTAATCTGTCTGAAATTCTGAACTGAAAATTTCTAGTGCTACTAAGCGATCACTAACTGAAGATAGTTCCAGGATACCATATGCGCTGAGATACTGCACCACTGCACAAAACGTCATCGTAATCATTCCGAATCTCAAACTCTTCAGATTCTCCTGACGTGTTCTAAAGTTTTCTCGATGCTCGATAGCGTTGATCGATGGAAGCAGAAAGAATATGAATAGTGCGAACATGGTAGACAAGTGACCAAGTATAAGAAGGGTCATCAGGCTAAGATCAGGAGAATCAAGGGATGATTTCGGAGTGACCTCCTCGTATTGAAAATATCGTTTCATAAGAACAAAGAGCGGTAGCCAGAGGAGAATGCAGCCGGTTCGATGGAGACGCGGGCAATAGCTGAGTGTTCTCCAGAAAAAATTCCGTAGTTGACTTGTTTCCATTTTTTGTGATCTGAAAATGAAGTAATTAGGATTTTTCCCAGGTTTTGAAAGGAATCGGGAATTGGATTACGAAACGGAAGCATGCAATTTAGATACAGTAAGCTAGAATTAAGGCTAGACATACAGGAAATGGCTGGAATTCTGAAAAATTAACAAGAAATCTGAACTTTGACAATGAAAGTTTTGGAACAAGCCGAGCAGAAAATTTGGAAAGGATATAAATTCTTTTCACCAGCAGAATAAGGGATTCCAAATACCGTAATCTTTGTAATAGAGGCTTACTGTATGTTCAAAGCTGCATATCTCGATTGTCTTTGAAGCTATCAAAAAAGTTCCAATTAGTAAAATGTTCACGACGCTATGCTTAAGATTTCTTTAGTTGACTACTTTTTGATAGCTTCAAAGGAAACCGAGATATGCTGCTCGGAAAACAAAGTTCTGGATGCGCCTCTATTGCAGTTTCACGGTACTCCAAATACTGTTAAAACTGGTGGCTCACTTCGATTTCAAAATTTTGTATTTTCTCAGAAATTTCTGGCGTCACGTCACCAATTTTCAATTTTAGATTTACGTCTTCAATAAATCAATTTTGGTGTTGTCTCATAGAAAAACCACAGACCCTCATAAACCTTCCCATGAACTCCAGCTCAAATCATACTTGTGACAATCCGGGTCCTTGAAAAGTTATGGCCCGGAAAATTACCGCGAAATTTGAAAAATCGAAAAAATATGCCCGGATTCCGTGCTCCAGGGTTATAATGAGCATAAATACAGTGGTTTTGGGTTTTCGAAGCATTTTACACTGTTTTGATGAATTTTTAATCAAAAAATGTAAAATTTCCGAAAAAAAATCTAAATTTTTTGTATCTGGGCGCGCGGGCCGGGCCGAAATTTCACAAGTATGCCTCAAATACTCCTAAGATCCACGGTATACGATCACAAACCCCTTTAGAACTTCCAGCATTTCCCACCCCTTCTTACTGCCCTTATTTGCGATGTTCAACACGTTTTTCAGTCCTCCAAAGTTTCTTATCACTCCCCTCCCCTCCAAAAATTATTCGTCGGTCTCTAAAATAAAGTCATAATTCTCTCTTTGTCTCATCCCTCCTCTCCAAAAACTTCTTATCAGTCCATTTCAAGTCTCTTCATTTTCACTTTTTGTGCTTTTCAACCGTAAAAAATGCGGTTTTTGGCCACACTATTTTTACTGGTATTACTGTTGGCCACGGTGGAAGCTAGCCGAAGGAGTCGATTGTTAAGGGTAATTTTGAGTTTTTTTTAGCACGAGTGTCTAGATAGCTCTCAAATTTTTTAGAAACTCTACAAAAAGTCTACCAACTATGACACCGCTCCAAATAACGTCGAAACTGTGTGGTACAAGGGAATGCGCTTGGATCATTTCACATGGGGAGACACTAGAACTTTTGATCTGAGGTAATGAATTGAATAGTTATGTGATTTTGCGAAAATGAGTCATATCTTGAAAAATAGGAATCATATACAGTACCGGCCATATTTATACCAAAAACACGTGAAAATTCAAGCCATTTTGTACTGAAAATTTTGGTGAACCAACTTTGAGAGGCCATAACTTTAGAGCCAGATGAGATATGGAAAAGTGGTCAACTAATAAAATGTGTAAAAAATAATAATCTTGAGGTCACTAGTTGATTGTTTTTTGATATCTTTTACGACTCAAGAGTTACACGGTGTGAAATCTAAAGTTAACATTTGGAAATAGGGAAGCCCAATTTTACACCATTCTTGCTTAGAATACATGTTCTATGGGACCATAGTTATTGCTCCAATAACTCCAAATGACAAAATTAGCTCAAAAAAGTAACCAAACCCATTTCCAGAGTGATGTGGAACAACACCTTCTACAAAGAGGGCGGTCCAATCTTCTTCTACACTGGAAACGAAGGAGGTCTAGAGTCCTTCGAGAAAGCCACCGGAATGATGTTTGACTTGGCGCCAATGTTCAACGCAGCCATCATTTTTGCCGAACATCGCTTCTACGGACAAACCCAACCATTCGGAAAGGACTCTTACAAGAACTTGGCTAACATTGGTTACTTGACCAGTGAACAAGCATTGGCTGACTATGCAGAGTTGTTGACTGAATTGAAACGGGATAATAATCGAATGGGAAAGACGTTCTCTCAGGATACCCCAGTGATTTCATTCGGAGGATCTTACGGAGGAATGTTGTCTGCTTGGTTTAGACAGAAGTATCCACATCTCGTCAAGGGGTAAGTTTTGGTGGAGTCTATAGGAAAAAATTCTGGTAGATACTCAACTGCTATGGGGGGAAAACTGCTTGGTTGTAACTGCTAGTGTTTCAACTGCTATAATTGGCTCTTCTGCTATAGATCAACTGCTATTTTCACCACTTTTGATGTCTATTCTCAATCGATCGACCAGAAAATAGATCTCAAAAATGTTGATCTTCACAATTTTCCGTGTCCTGGTTCAGGACATTCTCTCTTATCAAAATTTAGTAATCGTCATCAAAATTTTCATTCCTGAATCACCTTAATGACCAGTCACTGATAACCAAAACCTTCGTAAGAAGTATGTAATAACTTATCATTTTGAGAGTGAATCATTTCTTTTAAGCCGATTAATATTTTGAAATTTTGATGTCTAAAAATGTTTCTGTAAACCAAAAATGGAAAACAAGAAAAAATCATTTGTAGATGATGACTAATTTTTATGATCAGTAGCTGCTGTGTCAACAATTACAAATAGGTTACACGGAACAAAAAGTAATTACGAAAATTGGTGATAAGGAGTGACTGGGAATCGTAATGGGGTGAAAGTTTTAGGACTTTTTTTTGAAGAAGGGTGAAAAAGGGAGTATGTTTGTAGCCTTCAAACTGTATCCACGGAGTCCAAACCTACGTATTTAGGAGACATTTTCTGGGTGACAACAGGCCCAAGGGATGTATCTCTATTTTTTTAAAAAATTTTAAAATTCGACAAAAAATTAAGTTTTTCGAGATTTTCTCAAAAACGAATGAACGAAAAGCGGAACGCTCCGACAAAGTTGTAGAGGGAGCTTTTGCGAAAATTTTAAGCTATCGACCGTCAAAAAATATGGAAAAATGACTGAGTTGATAGACTTTTTCGGTAGTGAAAAACAAAAATGCAGAATTTCGACAAGAAAAAAGTATATTTCTTATAAAAAACGCTTATTATTGCTTTTTTTTTCATTTTTCAGACTAGTTTTGTACAAATATTGGTCATTTCAATGATTAAAAAGCTGAAATTGTGTGCTGAAAAAAAATTTGTAGGCGTACTTTTTAAAATTTTTTTGTTTACGCACACTGGATTACTGTAGAACATTTGCAGTTCTTTTTCGCCGTTGGGGAGACCGTGCTTACTTCATGTTGGCACGGAAATTTCTTTCTCACTGCAGCACACAAAAAAAATATATGAGATTTTAAGTTTTTTTTTCAATTTTCCCGTTTCCCTAAAGGTTTCAGAACTAGTGTCGGAAAAATAAAATGCGAAAAAATTTAACTTTTCAAATTTGACAGGTTACTGTAGATCTGAAAGGGGGCGGAGCCAAAAATATTGATTTCGATGCTACCAGAAATTTTCTCGTAACCTCAGAACAATTATCGCACAAGAGAGAGGGAGAAATAGAGTGATGGAGTGAGGGAATACTTTGACAATCGGGAGGAAAGAAAGGGGGATAGAAAATGAAAGTAAAAAAAATAACTGTCTCCTTAACTCCAAAAAGGAACTGCAAAAATTCTACAGTAAGAAAATTTGATTTTCAGCTCAAAACTTTCTCAATTTTTCAGACTAATTTTTTACGAACGATAAATATTTCAATGTTTCCATAGTTGAATTTGTGCACTGAACTGTAATACTATTTATTTGAAGTCTCTGTTTTCGACCGAAGTTTTTCGGGTTCAAACACACATATCAAGTGTATTTTAGCCACAAAAGGGTTTCCGGTGAGAAGACGTTATTTCCGAGAAAAATCGATTTTTTCAAAAATCCTAAAAAATGCCTTCATTTATATTCAAAAAACGATAACGGGCTTCAAAGTTATCGATTTGGGGTGGTAAAAAAACGAAAATGTAGCTAATTGCATGTAGTTTACAATGGTTTTAATGACTTTTTCGAAAAAAAATTTTTTGGGGGTGAAATTCCCAAAATTTTAGGAGCAGTCCAAAAAAAAATTTTTTTTTAACCGTGCGATTTCCCCAAGTTTATGTTCAAAAAAAAGCCCAACTAATACTTAGTAAACATGCCAACTTTCAGAAAAAGTTTACATTTTTTTTTCGATTTTTGAAAAAAAATTTTCAAAAAAATTTTTTTTCAAAATTTTTTTTCATTTTTTTTTCACATAACTTTGTCATAAATTTTTCATTTTCATCTTTTTTTATGTTTTACTAATGATAGGGTACGTGTTTGCACGAAATATAACTCGTTAACAACTTTATTGGGATGAAAACTCAAAATTACATGTTTTTACAGTATACTTCCCCGTAATTCAGTTTTTATGATACATTTTTCTCAACAGAAAAAGAAAAAATGTTTTTTTTCTGTCGCATAACCTTTTCCTCCTCTCAAATCCACGATTCTGATATCTGATTTCCCAGAAGTTTGCTCGTTTCCCTTAGCGCCATCTGTTGTATGCCCTCGTTCATTCACCATGTCTACTGCTGCTAATGATAGTCCTACCGATTGTTCTACAAAAAAATCTGAATATTGTTGTGTTCCCTCTCAGTAGAACTAGTGAACTTCAGCCTCTTGATCTATCTGTCAATGGAAAATTCAAACACTTCATCAACGTTTTGGAAAATCATTTTCGAGACTTTGAAGAGCAGCTAACAATTGCGAAACGAGAAACAAAGTGTTTGAATTTTCTATTGATAGATAGATCAAGAGGCTGAAGTTCACTAGTTCTACTGAGGGGGAACACAACAATATTCAGATTTTTCTGTAGAACAATCGGTAGGACTATCATTAACAACAGTATACACGATGAATGAACCAGGGGCATACAACAGATGGCGCTGAGGGAAACGAGCAAACTTCTGGGAAATTAGATATCAGAATCGTGGATTTGAGAGGACGAAAAGGTTATGCGACAGAAAAAAAACATTTTTTCTTTATCTGTTGAGAAAAATGTATCATAAAAACAGAATTACGGGGAAGTATACTGTAAAAACATGTAATTTTGAGTTTTCATCCCAATAAAGGTGTTAAAGAGTTATAATTCGTGCAAACACGTACCCTATCATTAGTAAAACACGAAAAATGATGAAAATGAAAAATTCATAACAAAGTTATGTGAAAAAAAATGAAAAAAAATTTTGAAAAAAAAATTTTTTTGAAAATTTTTTTCAAAAATCGAAAAAAAAATGTAAACTTTTTTTGAAAGTTGGCATGTTTACTAAGTATTAGTTGGGCTTTTTTTTGAACATAGTCTTGGGGAAATCGCACGGTTAAAAAAAATTTTTTTTTGGACTGCTCCTAGAATTTTGGGAATTTCACCCCCAAAAAATTTTTTTTCCAAAAAGTCATTAAAACCATTGTAAACTACATGCAATTAGCTACATTTTCGTTTTTTTTACCACCCCAAATCGATAACTTTGAAGCCCGTTATCGTTTTTTGAATATAAATGAAGGCATTTTTTAGGATTTTTGAAAAAATCGATTTTTCTCGGAAATAACGTCTTCTCACCGGAAACCCTTTTGTGGCTAAAATACACTTGATATGTGTGTTTGAACCCGAAAAACTTCGGTCGAAAACAGAGACTTCAAATAAATAGTATTACAGTTGAAAGAAATTCACAGTCGTAAAATTCAAATTTTTTTCGTTTACGCGCAATTTCTTACTGTAGTTCATTCGCAGTTTTTTTTTCAAAGTTGATAATAAACCGTGCTGTAAACGAAAATGAGGAGGAGAGGGAAGCCAAGTCAATTCTCCTCACATTTGCAACATTGAAGAATAACCGTTTGTCTTAGCATGGGGAGGGGGAAGGGGCCAAGACAAGACGGTCTTGGAAGAGGGGGGGGGATTATGAATGTGCCATGGGGCGCGTTTGCCAATGAGCATTCAAATGTATGTGTGGGGATGTTAAATCAAATGAGAAAAAAACGAAAAAAAAGATGAATAAAGGGAGGCAATTACTCAACTTCTATGAAGTGATCTTCTGCTATATACCATTTTTCTCAAATTTGGATCTTGCGATATAGATCAAGTGCTATTATTGCCTGCTATGGCTATTGTCTCATAATAGCAGTTGAACCAAAAAAATAGTGAAAATAGCAGTTGATCCATAGCAAAAGAGACAAATATAGCTAATAAGACACTAGCATTTCCCATATAGCAGAAGATCACCCATAGCAGTTGAGCAAATAGCAGAAGATCACTCATAGCAGTTGAGTATCTACCACAATAAGAAAAGATACTCGTACGAGTATAGGTAGCAAAAACAAGCACGACAAAAAAAGTTTTGTTCTAGAGCCTGGGCCGGTTCCGCCCCACTGATCTACATGCATGATGGAGGTGTCGATCCAGGAGCATTCGACAATATCACTTCAAGAACTTATGTTGATAGAGGGTGTAACAGATACATTCTGGCAAATGCCTGGAATGCAACTATCAGACTTTCTAGCACAGGTACCTTACTTCAACTGACCCGAAATGATACCAGAAGATTCAGACGCCGGAAGACAATGGCTCAACAACAACAACGTCTTCAAGCTTGACCCAAGAACCCCAATCAAAACCGCAGCGGATGGATGGAATTTGAACTCCTATTTAAGAGAGGCTATTGAGTACATGGCAATGGTTGACTATCCATATCCAACTGGATTCTTGGAGCCACTTCCAGCATGGCCAGTGGATGCCGCCTGTGGGTATATGAATGCAACTGGAACAAGCTTCTCGGATCAGGATTTGGTGTCCGCTGTGGCAAATGCAGCCAACATTTATTACAATTATAATAAGGTGAATCTCATTTCTGTTACATCTAGACACCTGGGGGCGGAGCCACGCAATATTTGTCCTGGGGGGTGTCCAGGTCAGGGGAATATTCGAAAGCAAAGAATCAAATGGGAGCCAAGATTCTCTTAGAGAAAAACTAGGAAACCGATCAAAATAGGGTCCAAAAATCAGTTTTATTTCAACCTTATGATGAACCAAAGGTTTTTGGAATCAGTAGGTCGAAAGAAAATCGGCAAATACTCAACTGCTATTTCCCAACTGCTATGGGGTGATCAACTGCTATGTTGTTACTGCTAGAGACTCAACTGCTATATTTGGCTCTTCTGCTATGGGGATCATCTGCTATTTTTGTCACTTTTGAGGTCTCAACTGCTATGGCCAGAGCAAATGATCCATAGCAGAAGAGCCAAATATAGCAGTTGAGACACTAGCAGTTACAACATAGCAGTTGATCGCCCCCGTAGCAGTTGAGAAATAGCAGGTGAGTATCTACCAAGAAAATCTTCCAGAACGCCTCCTTCACCTACTGCATCGACTACTCCATCTGTGGAGACCAGGGAACCGGAGGTCTCGGAGACGATCAACTCGGCTGGCCATGGCAAGAATGCTCGGAAATCATTATGGGAATGTGTGCCAGAGGAGGATCTAACGACGTCTTTTGGAACGAGTGCCCAGATAATATTTATGACGATTTGAAGCAGGGATGTATCTCTATTTTTGGAAGGTGAACACTCTAAAGGTGCATACTGATCAAAATGAATAATTTCAGCATGAACTGGACAACAGCCAACTGGAATATCGACGCCGTTAAGACCCTCTATGGCTACGACCTTTCCGGATCTAGCAACCTAATTTTGACTCAAGGACACTTGGATCCATGGTCCGGTGGAGGTTACACAGCTGATCAGACAAATGCTGCTAGAGGAATTTACGTGATGGAGATTCCGGGATCAGCTCACCATTTAGACCTCCGTACTCCAAACACGTGTGATCCAAATACAGTGACGAATGCGAGATTCCAGGTGGGTGTACTGTAGCTTAAAAAATTGAAGAACAAACTTTATTTTGCTCAAACTTCAACTCTAAATAATGTCATCTAGCCTCTGCTCAAAGGTTCGAAACATCCGCGTTTATATAGGCAAAATCACGTTTGTTTATATTCTGCCCGTGTGGCGCAGTCGGTAGTGCGCGCGGCACCAAACTGGCGGGCGTGTAAGTTCAACCCCCCACATGGCAAAATGTTTTTTCTTTTTCCGAAATATAGTAAACTGGCAAATTTGTGCATGTACCACATCTTACGACAATTTGGGTATTTGCACTAATTTCATCACCACGAGGAAAAAACCCAATCATGACTATACTCATTCGAACCGTCTTGTCAAGCTGATTCTGAATAAAGCAACTTAAAATAATTTCAGATCGTGTCTATCCTAAAATGCTGGGTTGACAAGAACTGCAACACTATCCCAACCATCACCCCACTTCCCTCAATAAGCATCCCAAATACTGAATGTAAGGATGTCATTGGAGGATATCCATGGGGACAAACTACTGGATCCGCCGCTGCTGCATCTGCCCTTCTTTCCCTTATAGTTGCTATTTATTATGCTTTGTTTTAAATTTTGGTATGAATAAAACTTTTAAAAACTAGGCTGGATTTTTCAAGATCAGCTTGCCATGAAGGTATAATGTCAATGTTGTAAAAACCCCCAGATTTAGAAAACAAACCTTCATAATCTAATCACACACTTTATTCATATTCAATCTCAATATAGTTGAACTACCAAAAATATAAATTCGGTGAAAATCATACGAAAAATGGTCTATTGCTTAAAGTACAGCTGCTCGACTCTCTTGGTGAAATCTATCAAATTCGGATACTTTTTCAAGATATTCGTTATATTTGTCAGTGGAAGACGGACAGTGATGAGGGTGTACATGTGTCCGAAGAGAAGAGCATCCGCTTCAGTTGGCAAGTCTCCAGTGAGGAACTTCTGAGTGCCAAGTTGAGCGGAGAGCGCACGGAACACCTTATCGGCTTGCTCGCCGACCTCGTCCATCGTCTTGGTATCCCATTCTTTATCAGCCAATTTTGTCAGTGCAGCTCTTCGTCTCATGAATGGAATGATAGAGGAGAGAGGCCAGTGATAGACACTCCCAACTCGTGGCTTTGTGACCTTGGCGTACGTTTCGTCGTGCTTCCAGAGGATGTACATCTAGGAACAGTTTTGTGTGTTGAGCTTTGTTATTAGATGCAATTACTCAGTTGCTAGCAGATCTTTTGCTATTTTTCCGTTGCTAGAACTTGCTCTTTTGCTAGTAAATTTTTCATTTGCTATAAATTTCTCATTCGCTAACTCATAGCAACTGAGCCAGATTTTTTTGGGTATAGCGAAAGATTCACAATAGCAAAAGAGAAACCCCTAGCATCTGAGTATTTACCTAGAGACGTACCTCAACAGTTTTAAGCAAGTGATGCATCAAAGAAATATTCGCTCGCATATCGGCGATTTGAGTTTCACTCAGATGAGTCGTCAGAATAACACCCTTCTTATTCACGAAATCCACGATGGCATCGAATCCGGTGATGAGAGTTTTGTTGATTTTCAGAAGTGGAATCACAGCTGGAAATTATCTCTTTTTCAGAATATTTGGATACTAAAAATGTACCATTTGGTGAGATGAACTCGACATTGGGACGTTGACGGACACTAAACGGTAGGGATGTCATTCTGAGGAACGTCTGAACGGCAAGACAATTGGCAAAGTCGTACATGAGAGCTTGGTCATCTGGAAAATTCTTAGAGTTTAGGGTAAAGAGCATTTGCAGCTTACTTAAATACGGTGTGAACAGTGAAACATCCTCCCAATCCTGAGCGGCATTCATTGAGAGTGCGTCAGTGACAATCTGGGTTATCACTCCAGCGCTGCTCATCTGACAAAATGTGAAATGAAAATAGGGACTTGGAACAAAACTAGGAAAAAAAGTAGTCACCGGTCTATCAACCAGATTCGAGGCACTTTCAGACAGAAAAAAAATGAATTCAAAAAGTGGATATTCATGTGAAAAACAATTTGTAGAAAAATCAACAATAAAAAACTGAAAAATAACAAAAAAAATCAACATTAATTGGCTGCCGCCGCCTGCTCTCCCTTTTTCTTCAACCACGGCTTCTCTCCTTTCGCATTCGGACGACTCTTTCGTTTCGCTTCGAATCCGGATCGTTTGACAGCCGATGCTCCTCTTCCACCATGACCATTTTGTGATGTGACCACGGATTTCAGGCTTTCCAGAGCTTTGGAGTACCTCTCCATATCTTTCTCAAACAACGTCTCCTCCATATTCTCCTCCACCGTATCACCCCATAAATTCGTCACTTTCAACATTTTAACGAAAATTCTCTTGGATTCTTTGTCACCGACACTGATCACATTTCCTTCTTGTCCAGCTCTTCCAGTACGTCCAGCTCGATGGACGAAAAGTTTATCATCGGCAGGCAGGTTATAGTTAATCACACAATCCACTTTATTCAAATCTGTTCCACGTGCCAGAACATCCGAACAAATCAGCACTCGATTTGGGTTCTTGTTAAACTTCTCCAACATTTTGTATCGTCGTTTTCCGAATAACTGAGCAGTGAAGTAGTCCACTTCAATTTCTGATTCTTTGCAGAGCTCTTTAAGAACATGAGCCAATCGATTTGACGAGGAGACTTCATTGACGAAAATGAGAGTTCGATTGAATTTGTTTCGAATGATTTGGTGATAAACTGCCAGTGGATGGAATTTCGCCTCGCTTGTAATCAGGCGGTGGGAGATTGAAGAAGGAAGAGCGAGACGGCCGGAGACGTGGTCGACTTGTGAGATTCCGGAGGAGATCTGGAAATATGAAATTCATAAAATTTGGTGTTAACACATAGGTGCACTTGGGTGGCTTGTTATCTCTATTTTAATATCTTTGTTCTTCCCTAATTACTTTCGTTTATTGATCATTTTTTACGAATTGTCAATCAAAGCTGTCAGGATGAATAATCGCTTTGATGAGAGAACAACAAGAATAGAAAATAAATAAATTCGAAGAAAGTGAGGGAATAACTTTGCAAACAATATGGAAAAGGAGCTATGCAGCTTGATGAAACTTGATTTGTTTCTAGCTCTTAGAATGATCTAGTTACTTCAATGTGTTTTAAGATTCATAATTCACTTTTTTGAAATTTTTTAGCCAAAAAACTCCTTACATCTTTAGCTTTCGTCGCCGTCGCCGAGAACAATTTAGGCTTGAACAGATTCCACAAGTGCAACTCTTCCACATCTTTCGATAGTGTCGCTGATAAAACAATCTTCTGTGGCGCCCGTCTCTGCCTGATAATATCATTCAAAGAAGCGACACGATCCATTCCTCCACACAAGAATTCCACTAAATCCAACCACTCTTCTCTCATCAGTTTTCCCATTCGATCCGCCTCGTCGACAATCAAAAATCGAAGTTTCGAGAGATCAATTGGTGGAGGGATAGTTGAGGTGAGATGCTGAACGAGACGAGCCGGAGTGGCGACAATCACATTGGGAGGATCAGCTGCTAGTTGACGGGATTCTTTGTCGAAGTCGTTGGCTCCGGAAAGAGCGACTACTTTAGCAATCGGAGAGTCACCTGTCCAGCGTCTGTAAAAATTTTCTTTTTCAATAAACTCCATAAAGATCTCCTACTTGAATTCTTCAACAATCTGTGTAACCAGCGTCTGCACCGGCACTAAAATCACCGCATGCAGTACTTTCGATGGCTGATTTCCGACTGCAGCTAGCACCGGCAGCACATAACAAATAGTTTTTCCGCTTCCTGTCGGAGCAGCGATGGCCACGTCACGAGGACGAAGTGGTGGTGGACACTTGATTTCTCTGAATAGACTAGGCAAGACGGCATATTGAACTGGAAACCATGTGGAAATTGTGGAAGGGACTTGTAAATGATCGGGTAGATCAATTTTTGACAGCTTTTTCGATGTGGTATTGTCGATTGTGGCGGAGAACGTGGTGGCGTTTTGAACCCAGGAGCTGGTCACTCTGGAAAATTAAAAATATTTTTTTGTTGTAAGGCAGTGGCTCAAAGTGACTAGAATTTAAAAAAAAATAAAAATCATACTTCAACGCTTCCAAATTCTTCATCTCTTGCTTTCCGAGCACTTTGAACACCTCCCGTTCGCCATTTTCTGTAGTTCCATTGGTTTTTGGCTCCTCCACCTCCATCGGCTCATCTTCTTCAGATTCTGACTGAAAAGTTACTTTTTAGCAAGAGAATAAATAAAGTTAAAATTTGAAAATGTCATTGAAATGGAAAATTCATGAGAAATAGCCAGGATTTGTTATTTTTCTGTGGGGAATCGGTATAAGATTTCATATCGCAAAGATGTAATATTTATTGACTTTCTTTCAGACTTTCCAAATGTTAATAGTGAAACCCTTACCTCTACTTCCTTTTCTTCAACTCCATTCGCCTCTTCTTCTTCATTTGCCTCTACATCTTCTTTTTCAACCTGAAAAAAATAATTGTTTCTATAATTCACTTCAAAAGATAGTTATCTTACCTCTTCCGTCTCCATTTTTTGCTCTTCCTCTACTTGCTTTGATTTCCGTTTCATTTTTTGAATAAAATGAGGTCTAAATCCTGAAAAACTACTTTAAAATTCGAGGAAAAGCATGTGCAAAAAAATAATTTGTGTAGATTTACGATATACGACACCATAGGCGGAATATCGGAGTGTCGTACTACGCTGTGTCTCTCATTTTTGCAATGTCCATCACTTTTGGCTAACAAAAATTAACTTTATTTCACAAAAAATACATCATTTTACACTCTTAAAACAGCCAAAAACAATTACAAATGAATCAGGTCATCCTTCTTATTTCCATGCGACACTTCCCAATGAGTTTTCAGTGATTCTTTATCCTTAAACTGCCGATCACACATATCACACTTCACATGTTCCAAAGCATTCGGCCCATAATGTGTTTTCATGTGCCGATTGAATTGAATCGTTTGAGCGAAGAGTTTCAGGCAAAGATGACACTCAATAAACGGCGTGTTGTGCACTTTACTCCGATGGAGAAGCAGCATTTTGGAGCTCGAGAAGTTTTGTTCGCACAGTTCGCAGTAGGTGGTTACAATGGTTTCAGTCACTTTTCTCTTCATCGCCTCCTCTCGATTCTTTTTCTCGTTCTGAAAATATTCTTGTCAATCTGCTCTGTATAAGTAATCATCCAGTCACTAACATCAATTCCACAATTCGTTCGAACAATTCCTAAATCCATGAACAATTTCTTTTTAATCTCTCTTCTTTCCTGTGCGTTTTCATATTTTCGATCTTTGTAGGAATAAGGCTTTCGGTTGGGGTTTTTGACGGTGGCAGTAGAAGGTACTTGTAGTTTTCGTTTTTTGATTGGAGCAGGTGCAGATGAAGATTGGGTGTACGGGGTGGACGAGATGAAGATGCTGGCGACGGACATTTCTAAAATGCTCATTTGCATACTTGTGAAATTTCGGCCCGGCCCGGAATGGCCCGGTGGCCCGGATTCAAAAAATTTTGAAATTTTTTTTGAAAATTTTTGAATTTTTTTTGAAAATTTTCGAATTTTTTTTCAGAATTTCAACATTTTTTTAAATGAAAATTCTCTCTGTAAAAGTCAATTGTTGCCAAATTCCGATAACTTGACGGCCGCTTTGTCTCACCACAAAAACTACAGTATAAACTTAATTTCTACCGTAATATTTATCAAATTTCATCATTTTCCATCAATTTTCAGCGATTTTTCAGCTTCTTTATCAGAAAAACAATAAATATTTGTTGAAAATCGATGGAAAGTGATAAAATTCGATAAATTTTGCGGTAAAAATCAAATTTATACGGTAGTTTTCGTGGTATGATACCGTGACTGGCCGTCGAGTGGTCAGATCGTCGTCTAG